>CM077016.1:11938434-12538434 GCA_039090855.1 Macrothele yani
TTTTTTTCTTACCGCACAAGTCTGCCACCAGAAGGCGTCATCTGATGTTTCCGTTTAAAGCAAATCTGCGGGATTAGAAACCCGACAGAAAAACTTATTCCTTCGGTCAGAAACTACTGATTTTCATACCAGTTCCATTGATTTGAATAGCTTTGGTAAATTTAATTCGCATCAGAACGGATTCAGAAGACGTGCTCATTACACCCGAAAATTCGGTGTCATCTTTCTGGTTTCTTCCTTTGATAGTTTAAAAAGGTATGAAATATATCAGATTTCTACTGAGATTTAGCTAAATCACAAAGTTAAGTTCTCGTATTTGCAGTGCTAAATCTATCGTGTTTTGTAGATGGTATGTTCGGGAGTGTTTCAACCTTGAATGCATGCGTTCATCTGTAGATGTTTATTTCAGAATGATAAAATTCAGGTAGGATTTAGTATAAATTAATGCCTAAATAATGAATATTTTCTGAAGAAAAATTGCAAATATATGGAAAATTCCTTTAAATGATTACATGTTTTCTTTCTGTTTCTCAACTGACTTCTAAAAGCAGTCGTCAAGAAAAAGGGGGTTGCTGGAATTAGGACGTACTTTTTACGTGTCAACAATTGGACGAAATGTGACATGGGGGAGGGGGAGTCTAAAAATAGTAAACAATCACGGACGTACTTTATGGACGGCTCCTTATACCTGTGAATTATTAATATTAGCTGCGTCTGGTTTGCTGTCCAGCCGTCCGTTGCGAAGGCTGCACTTAACAGCAAGCCATTGTCTTCACCGTTTGGTGTAGTGTCGCTCCAGAGCGGCGTGGGGTGCCGAGAGGAACAGTGTGGTGTTCAGCGATGAATCGCGATTATGTCTCAATACGGATGATCGACGTGTAAAAGAGAGACTGGGAACGATGTGGAAAACGGACGAAGTCCTCCGCCATTGTGGAGCGCAACACGGCCAGGCGACGTGGAATCATGGAGAGGTGTGATATCAGCTCCAACAGCCGAGCACACTGCCAGAACTCCTCCACGTTGACGAAACACTATTACTATTGGTATTACCGTATCGATAGAGTATCACAAACGCAGTTTTTAAAAGGATAACGCCCGGTCGCCTACCGCTCGGATCAGCCTGAATGCTTTACACGGTGTGCGAATGTTTTAGTAGTCAGCACGGTCCCACAACCTCTCGCCCATCGAACATCTGTCGGCCCATTCGGACTTTGGTTGAGTACCCTCCCACCCCTGCAAAATGAAGATGAACTCTGGACTAGGATCAACACCACATGGTCCACGATACCCAGGGACACTATTTTGACCCTCATTGCTTCCATGCCACGTCCAATTCAACGCTGTATAGCCCAAACTGGGGACCACACTCCTTATTGATCATCCTGTATATTCGGCCACTGGAGCCTATTATGTATATGACAATTAAATTATTTGTTCAGGACCTACTTGGTTATCTGTGTGTGAAGTTTGGTCTGCTTTCGAACATTCCTACATAGTTTGGCATTTCTTTGTCGGGCAGTGCATATTTTCCCTTCTAGAAGGGCAAGCAAAAGGCACGAAGTTACAGGTCCGGTTCTAACACAGACCATGAGTGAAGAAGCTTTGCTGCAGAATGAAGGAATTTTCATCTATTCTACACGATGTGACTTATGCTTATGCTTCAACAAATGTATTACGCCCGGACCTAAATATTAAAATAATTTATTTTGGAACTCAGACTTGTAGAATATGAGTATGTGTTACCTGAGGCAGTATTCAAATGCACATGATTAAAACTTCAACCCATAACGGATGATTTGAGTTCAAATAAAGCGCAGCAGTTGTTAATCGGACAAAATGTTGCAGACAAATCTTTTCGTTTAAAAAAAATTCATAGTGGAAACTATACCAATATATTATTATATCTAAGTGAAAAAGTCAGAGAACAACATTCATTTTAAAGACACAATAATTACAGCGCCAAAAAAACCCCAACTCAGCTACTTTAGACATATTTCAAGAATGAACCCAGAAAGACTACCGAACGTATTATTAAATGGTAGAATTCAAGGACAGCCCAGCAGAGGAAGGCCAAGAAAAAAATGATTGACTACATTAAAGAAAGCACAGATTTAAATTCCGTAATAGATCTACACAAAAGGACAGCATACAGAAAGAAATCGGGAAATTTTGTTTTTAAGTAATTACACCTGCCATGAGGATACAGAAAGAAAAAAGGAAATTATTATATCTAAAATCTTGTTAGAAAAGCAATGGATATAAGAATCCGGTACAATGTGCTGCAGTGCTCGCTCTATTCTTTTAGAATGAAAGATACGTTAAATGTATATTATGCAACATATTCTATCAGGGGCAGCAATGATTGAGATTGTGTAAATGCATAGTTATTGTTTTCTTTCCCTCGATTTAGGAGTAAATCTAGTGGCTTTATTGTAGCACTTACAATTTGATGTCTTATTTCCCCTTTTCTTTTCTTTTTTTTTTTTTTTTTTTATTGGAGGTTTAACGACCGCCGTGAGCAACTCAATGGGCTATAAGCAGTCGCCCGTCCCTAATTTAGGGTCACTGGTTCCAGGGAAGGGAGAGAGCCAGTGCCGAAAGAAAAACACAACACCCATGCCTCACCGGGATTCGAACCCGACCCCTTCGGACGAATGATCAGAAGCCATCGCTTAGACCACTGCGCCACTGGGGCGGCCCTATTTTCTTTGAGAAATAAAATGCTCAAACATACAAAGCACAGAAATTAATAAAAAACAGTTGTGATGTTTATTCAAATGTTATTTTAAAAAATGTTACAGAGTTGATTTTAATGCCACTTGAAGAGTACTTTTAACACGTTAGCGAGTAAATATGCTTAAACTACTTGAATAAAAGTGTAAGCAAGTTAAGTATGAAAATATACTTGAAAGAAACATGTAAGAAATAACTATGATTCATAAATCATACATAAACACAAACTTCTTCAGTAACTTCGTAGCATCAGGTTCAATGTTTCACCGGATCTTTTACGAAGAGTCATTGACTTTTCATTGAAACTGACCTTGCTCGAAGTTTCACTTGACTTTTATAGTCTAATGAAGTATTTAGTTTATGCATTGTAACACCCTTCTTCAAGTGAGTACGAGTAGAATAATAAATACAAACAGATATTTTATCTTACAATCGCATTCGGAATCCAACTTTTACTAAACACGACTGATTAATACGAAAAACCATATGCAGGTGCAAGTGAACGATACTATGCATTAATTAATGGAGCTAAAATTAATTTTCTCGTGTCGGAAACAGGTTTCCAAAGTACGTTAATTGAACCGTAGAATTGCATGTAACCTTTTTTGTCTAAATAATGGAAATAAATTGTGGTTATATAAAAAAGAGATTCAGACGTGTTGATCGTAGAAAAGAATATACTATATAATCTGAAACAACAACTTTCAGTAATATATAATAAACATTATCAATAAATACTATTTGTAACTATTCTTTCTGGTTGAACAAGGCAATTACTGCTGCTGTAAGCGTGTGCGAAGCACCTGAATGTTTATGATCATAAGCAGTGGGATTTTACGGATTACTTTGCGCGGAGGAAAATTTTACTCTGCTCTATATAACTAAAAAAGGTAATTTTACTTTTCTTTAGGAAAGCCCGAGTTTTACGAAATTGTGAATGCATACAACCAATGCAGTCTTGAGTACTATAAAGTTCTCGATTTGTGAAGTCACTAGCAGGGTCATAACAAATGCTGTCGTGACTGACATCTTAGCTGGCAGCGAGGTTACAGCAAGGTTACAGCAAGGCGATATCAAGATTCCGATAGAAAAAAGTTATAAATTTCGGTAAATGCAAAACATTTGGAAATAATCAAAACGCAAACACTATATGAGCCATGGGAGCGATGAATTCAGTTATCATTTCATATGTACAAACTAATTCAGACATAAAAGAGCGTTAACTTTTTCTTTTTACATCAATCGGTTTCTGCTTCGATTAAATTATTCGGTACTACAATAGGTACAATGGGTTTCTCAAACAAATTGTGTTCTAGTTTATCCAAATAAGTCGAGGAGACAAAAAGATACAACTTAAAAACTTTCTCTAATAAGTTTAAAAGGAACATTAAATGCATGACACTAAAACTGTCGTTATTCGTACGTAATTCCACATTCTTTCAGTGACACAATGTGCGACTGAGTCGTATGTTATTGTACTTCAGCGTGACGTCTTAAAAAAGTACATCTATGTACTAGTATTTCGTAAGAAAAAAGGAAACAGCACTGAACCGAAAAACAAGACAATATGATTAATGAAACCTTGCTAAGCCTAATGATACATGAAACGTTACTTAAGCCTACTTAGTTTCGCGGGAACAATTATTTTTGCAATGAAATATCCTAGGTCATAAATTCATAAAAATATTTAATCTAAATTATTAAAAATACTAACTTCTATTCTAATCCTTATGCCGTATATCAAGTCTTCAGCACTCTCAGTACAAGACAAACGCCGAGCAGACTGTTTCTCGATTACAGTCATTGCTTTTTATGACAGGGTTTCTGACGTCACAAAGGGGAAAATGGCGTAGGCTTAGCCTCTAGTACTCGAGCCGCCTTTGATACTGCTAACAATCCTCTTGCTTGCTGCAAGAGTATTGTACTTTCCTGCTTCGAAGTTCGACGCAGCTTAAATAATTTCACGTAAAGAGCATGCAAGGCTATCAGTACAAAGAGTATCCTCGAACCAAAATTACATTTTTTTCTCAAATTCTCTGTTACAGTGGCTCGGATGATGGAAAGGCGTACAGTCATGAACACTGTTATCAGTTGTGGCTTGTTTACTAGCACTAAGTCTAATGCTGATATGATTTTCCACGTTTCCGAAATTTCTTCTCATAAATGGTAGGGAGTTCCTCTTATACAAATTTTCCTATTTTTGTTTAGTGTTTCCGCATAATACCTCACCGAGGAAGCAGGATTAAACTGGCTGTTACCATATCTATGTGTTCCAGGAGTATTCCATATAAATGTTTGCTGTGGGATACTTCTATATTTTACAATGATTTTTGTTATTCTTAGATATGCATTATTTTACAGACCTACTAGCATTGTTTTTGTCGAAATCATATCCCATAGCTATGCAAAACTGATCCATTAAAAACTAGGTTGTAAGTGGTATTTCCTAGAAATTTCATGCTATCCATAGATTTTATCCAAGAGGACTGATGAAATGAGCTGCATTCTCTATTAGTATTACTTTTATTGTATATTCTTTTAAAACGAACTCGTTTTTTGTCGTAAATTCGTTCCTTTTACTGAAGCTTTTAAATTTTGGATGAGCAATGCATCCTTTCGCCTTGTTAAATTTACAGTAGATTCCGATGAACTGTAAAGAATGGAAGCTAGAAAAGGTTAGCCCAACTAAGCGGCCTCACCAATTATGCAAAGATTTATCCCAAAGAGCTGTTTTGGGATGTTCTTCGTGAATTTCCAGAAACAAATGACTAAAACGATGAACCAAAGGCCCAATTAAATGGTATATACTGCGCTATGTGCCGTCCAGACAAAAAAGAACAGGCCTTTTACGGGAACACTTATTTCAGCAGGACTGACCATATGTCGAAACGAATCTCCTCAAAGTTTCTTTTCCTCTTTTAGTAAAAAATTGTGGCGATCTGTCTTTCGCCACAAGATGTAAATGGAAACCTTCAGATGAGCAAGCGAATGGGTGAAGTTTGCCCAAGATTTCCCTATTCTTTACGCTTTGTTTTTTTCATTTCCCCGCTTTTATTGAACGATTGACAATGAGTATGTATTAAATGTAAATTTTTCGGAATTTAGAAATTAGTAACGTATGCAGTTAAACTGCACTAATAAAATCAGGGAAACACGCTGGTCACAAAATGTTAGGGGTGTTACGGTTTCGAAGGGAAGATGATAGGATATGCAAATTCAGCGGCGACCCAAGATGGGTTGTTAGCGTCGGTAGAAACGTGATGTGAAAGTTAGCATCACGACAACACAGCACATGACGTGAGAACTACGATAAAAATACCCTGAAGAAAGTGGAAACGGGTTGTTTCACGGCTTGCACTAGAAGGTTGTTTAATGTGCTGCCTTCAGGGTGCAATTTACTTGAAATTATGTCCTAACGACGTTTAAGCACCGAAAACAGAAACAGTGCCGATGGTAGGTAATCGGCTGGTGTACGGCAGAAATATATGGCTGCTGCTTTAACAGTCTCGTGAAGAGTACTAAGTCAACTACTCACATGATTTCCATGGAACGAATATATTGTACACGTTCCTAGGAGTGATCGTCTTCTAGGAGTGAGAAAAGTTCGATAACTGTGAGTAAATGCTGGAAGAAGGCATAGTATCATCAGCAAGCAATCCTGAGAATTACTTCCAGGTTCGTCTTGTGTCACAGCATATACCCAAACGATATAAAGCCGTCTTAACGCGTACAGACCCAAGTCAAGGCACCCGCTGAGATGCTTAGCATTGATAAAAACAAAACCAAGTGAAAGATGTACCTGGGGCTTTAGTACATGTCATTTAATACAGAGTGACACCACGTACATTTCACAGACGAATCACGTTCCAATATTTGTCTTGATACTTGACGATGACAAGTGTGGAGGAGATGCGGCAAACAAATGCAACCAAACTTTGTGTAGTCTGTCCAAACTTACCAGCGGTATTAGTTCTGGTCATGGCAGGAGTGTATTTTAATACCCATACTTCCTTGTATGTTTTCAGGCGACGTGAGCGCCACAGTACCGGAACGAAGTCATTATGCCACTTGTGACAGTGCTTCACGCTTGAATTAGACATGTATTCGGTTTTCTCAATGAAAACACAACAAATCATCGTGCCTGTAACGTGCTTCAGCAGCTGCAAAACGATGAGATTCAATCGTTACAGCTGCCTGCGCGGTCTCCTGACAGTAATTATCTTTATAACATTTGTGATGCTGTACAGCAACATTAGGGTAACAATACTCCACACTCCAATACACTTGCTGACTTCCGTAATGTGTTGCATGCAATATGGGACCAGCTGACCCTAACACCAAACACTCATCAATAACATCGTTTGAAACACGAGTAGTAGCTGTCAAGACGCTCTTCGACAAAGACGTTGTATTACCGGGTACTGAAATCCAGAGGAACAGACATTCTCAGAATTCATCACTTTGTCTATACTGCAGTGCACCCTTCTATATGCAGAAATTGTGTGGTAGATTGTATCAATAAACGCACACTTTACCGTTTGTATTACGTAGCCTCGCTGATGTTGTTCGATGCGCGTGTTGCTTGACTCAGATACATACATCCTTCATATCATACATTACATCTAACTAACTTTTTGTTACCACTATATTTGCTTAACTAAGCTGAAGATAATATTTAAAATTTAATACTGATTTAAAAATTTCCATGAATTTTTAATCTAGCAATTATGACGCAACTGAAGGGAGCTATGGAAAGTTTCCCACTTCTGTGAGCGTCGGTAGTTTGTTTTACCTCAGTGAGCTAATGTAGTGGAAATAAGAGTCTCAAATTAATTATTTATTTTTATGATTTGCAGCCATCAAGCATTTCTAGGCAGAATTTCAACACCGGGACATGGAGCTTTTGGCTAATTATTGGTATTGATCTCATCGAAGGCAATTCGTTAGAGATTTATTTATTGTGCTTGCCTATCTTTCAACGTTGAACCATTCAAGAGCAGAGCAATCATAGTAAAACAGATGATCTATACCATAGGGAATTAATTGCGCAGCTCTTTAACGGTAATTTCTTGATTTACAAGCACGATCTTTGGCGCAAACTACGTGGATAGTTCCTTCTCCCTCTATTGACTGATCTAGTGTCGAAGTTTGATAACAGCTAGGGAGTGAAGAAGCTCTGTCAATGAATAGCGGTTTTATATAGACTTCTCATTTGCTCCCAGCTGATATAATCAGAGCAAGGCGGTTTTCAAACACCGGTATCGTGAATGTTTGAAACAATGTTTTCCTTAAAAAGTAACTCTTATATACTCTTTTTACAAATACAATACTGCTTGAACATTCAATCGATGAAATTACAAAAGAGGTGTTCAGTGAAATAATTTTTTTCCGAATAAGACATAAAACAAGTTAATTGTGGAATGTATCGTACAAAATTATGAATTATAATTTCTTCATTTTATAAACTTTATGTTATTCAACATTTGCTTTTTTTGTAGTGGCATGCATTTTACATCATTTTAAAGATAGGGTATTCTAGTTTATACGTTAATATAAATCAATAAATTGTATCCATATCAAATTTTAAAATGTTTCAAAATACAGTTTATTCGCTTTTAGCTTCAGTGGACTAGTAAGTTTCCACCATTTGATTAAACGTACTTTGAAATTCCAGATAAAACCTTATGTTTGCCTTTTCCCATTATCGCATTGTTCTGCTAAAAACCAATAAACATCCTGGAGAAGCTTAAAACGCTTCGATATCGAGTATTCAAATAATCTTAATTTGGGCAACACAAATTGCTGTCAAGTAAAAAGAAGCGTTATTGATATCCAAATTTTGAAGACGCGGAATTCTATAATTAAAATTTATTCTTTGTTTCCTAGAAATATACTAATTGGTTTTATGCAATAAACATTGTACCACTACTATCAACATTTAATGTATTCTTTTGAACATCATGTTTTAGATTTGGTTATTCTTAAAGTTAGAAAAGGAAGAAGAAAAATGGGGAAAATAATACAACGAAGTCCTCATATCAAGTGTAGCAATCAAATTGATAACGAGGAAGAGTACACCACTTAAATAATAAATAGTAACACTCTACTAGTGATCCGATTTATTGGCATAGGAAGTATACACATTAGCGTTTCCAAGCTTTCGCACATCAACCAGATGGTTTTTTAAGGGTTAGATAGAAACTGCAACTAAAAAATGGAACGCAATAACAATTTGAACGCGGAAAATTGACTTGACAGCAATGGATACGGTGTTATATGCATTTAAAGATATGACGCACAACGTTTGTTGCAACCGGGATCCTAGTAGAGAAAAGGCGTTACTTGAAGAATTGGTTCCAAATTCGTGCCAACTCGAGTGAGACGCAATCAATTGCAAGTATCGCTGTTGGTAATGATCTCCAAGGTTTCCCGAATGGCTGTTCCCTTAGGGGTAAAGTAGGTAGCTAATTTCTTTATATCGCCCCACATAGGAGTAGCGGACTTGAATTTAACTTCTCTGGATAGTGCCGTGGGTACTGTACCACATTTTGTTTCTCTTTTATGTTCGTTGACTCTGATTCCAAACTAACTCTTGGTCATTCCAATGTAGTATCGTTTTGAGCCGTTCAGATAATGTAGAGGAATCGCATAAACAACTACTTCGCAGGAGAGAGGCGGTTTTACACTACTTCCCTTTAGCATAGTATATAAAGATGCAGGAGACCTTATGCCGACGCCGTAGTTCATCTTCTTCAGTGCATTTTTGAGTTCGTAAGACACATATGGTATGTAGGGAATTGAGCCTAAATAACATATCTGCGGCACAGGAAGATTAGAATGTTTGACCCTGGCCTTTTGGATAAAGTTACGTATCTGATTCAACGAATATCCTGCATCAGTGGCTAACTTGATGACGCTTTCAATTTCCTGTTGTCTAGAATGTGTATCGGAGGAAACGGCGAAAGCTCTTCGAATTCGAGAAAGAAAGATTGATGTTTTGTATTCTGCGGATAAAAGAGCTGCGGAGCATCAGGTTGCAGACAGACGTGGGTTTTTAGTAGACTGTGTACCGAGCCGGTTTTCAGGCGATTTTGTCACTGGAACATCCAGATAAGGTAAAGCATTGTTGTGTTCAAGCTCCATCGTGAAACTGATCGTAGAATGCTCATTATTGATTTTATCAAGGAACATCTGAAGTGTCACTTTTCCGTGAGGCCATACAAAAAATACGTCGCCTGCATAACGCAGCCAAGTGGTAGGCCGTGGTGTAATGCTGGAGAATATATTCCGTTCAACTGGGCGAAGTATTGCTTCTGCAAGAACGGGTAAAAGTAGGATCCCATCGGAGAGCCATTATTCTGTTTATATACTTTTCCGTTGAAACTGTAGAAGCTTGTATTAGTGACCAAGTCTATTAATCTGGTGATGCTAAGGCATGACTCCTGCGTATAAAATGCTGAATTTGAAATGGCCTCCTTTAAAGTTCTGATGGTTTCCGGAATGGGGATTGAAAGGAAACGGGAAACCACGTCGAAGCTGCCGGTAATGTCGCCAGGTAGAACAGTGAGTTGCTTGGCTTTTGTTATAAAATCTAGGATGGAATTTATTACAAAGTACGATTCAGGAAGAAAACTACACGGGAATTTCGATAGTGCTTTCTCTAAATGGTTCGTCAGTTCAGACTTCCAGGCTACGATGGGTCTCTAGTGGGTTTCCGGGCTTGTGGTGCTTGAGTCTTTCGAAGAGCTTTGTGATCTGAGGTCCTGGTGGTAGTCTGGCGTCTTTCCTATGATCGTCTGGAATAGCGGGTAACCGGGACGCTCTTTGTACCTCCGCAATCCAAGGACTTAGGGGTTTTTTTTCATTCCATCCTTACCATAAAATTGACTCACTCTTGAGAAAAAGCCCTGTGGACTTCCAATCCCGTTTTTAAAGATTAAAGAGAACAACATCCACAGTTGCTAACAACTGCAGAAGTTTACCTGTGCCAGGAAGGGTATTTGCGCAACATTTTTACATTTCTTAAGATATTATATTTTAAATAATAAAAGTCAGGTTTTGCAAGCATCTGTATCGCGAATAATTTTATTTGCAGTTAAAGAGCAATCATTTATATGAAAAATTGGGGATGATCCTAAATAGAGCACAGGTATGTTGCGCAAAGTACTGAACAGGTTTTCGATCACGTATAAATCCTGGTAAAACTGCATTGTAAATCAGGAAATCCGGTTTTTACATTTATCATGTTCATGTCGTTCAACGTGTAGAACTCTATTAGTGCAGTCGGAATAATATTCGTATTTGATTTCGTAATAGCAGGATAACTACGTTTTACGTTTTCAGAACACTGCGGCATGCAGTTCTTTCACAAAATGCAAATTAGTCGAAAGAATTGATTGCAATATTTGCATAAACGCATATTCTGCGGCGGGTATGAAACGTGTTTATACTAGATCAAGTCGCGCACTGTAGTAAGTCCAAAAGGAAATGAAGTGGCAGTCGTTGCTGTGCACCGCATTGCATGTCTTTAGTCTGTCTTTGGTTGGGACGCCTAAAAGACGAACAGCCACAAACGGCTAATTAGGGAACTTTTGCTGTGCGAGTAGGAACTTAATCATAACGGTACTCAAGCAACACGAAATATTTATCATGCGAAAGGGGAGGTTCCTTGGACCACAGCATCTCAGTTCCACTCCAGTAACTTAAAGGCATTTAAGAAATTTTGCTCAGGTGACAGAAAAGTCGAAGATCAGTCAAGGTCAGGTAAGCCACAAACCGTGGATCCGGAGGCCTTGCTTCTAGCCGTAGAGGCAAATCCGAACACCAGCACTCGGAAATTATCAGGCGAGCTGAGGATGTCACAGACGACCATGGTTCTTCATCTTCATGACCTCGGCAAGGTCTTCAGGAAATGCTGCATTGTCCCTCACGAAATAACCCCATCTGAAACAAACCGACGGGTGGAAGTGTGTTCGAACTCTTAAAAAATCCGCATGGTGTAAGTTTCATCAAGAGAATTGTTACGCGCGATGAAAATTGTGCCTTTATTTCCCGACACCCAGCACACAACGGTAGTGGTTGAGCTTGGGCCAACTTCCTCAACCTGTTGCCAAACGTGGGCATTTCGAGCATAAGGTGATGCTTTGTGTATGTTTGAATGTCAAAGGGATAATCCATTTCGAATTCGTTCAAGACGGTAGGACCATGAATGTCAATTACAAATCTGAACAGCTGGAGCGGATGTATGCCGTTTTGGAGGAGAAATAGCAGCAGCGGTTAACAGAAAGCGCGCTCTCCTACAGCTGGAAAATGCTCAGCCTTATACCGCGTAAACGACCCGGGAAGAACTCCAGGAACTTACGGGCATCGAACTGATGCCAGACCTAGCATATAGTCCGGACCTTGCCACTTCGGATTGTTACTTGTTTCGGACCGTGGCCCACATCCATAACGGGCGGGGCTTCAACAATCAGAAGGAAGTGGCAACTGGAGTGAAGGAGTTCTTTGCTTCGAAAGACGAAAACTGGTACCGTACTGGAATCAAAGTACAAACAATCAGATGGCTAAAGAAGGTGCAACACGCCTATGCTTTGAATGCTAGCCAGCTTTCGTCATAACGGTATATATGAAGACATGAAGTGATCCAAATATTGCCAAACGTTCGACTTACCATCTGTAATTCCTGGACATTGAAACAAATATCCGGTGAACACTTCTTTAAAACTTGCGATGCGTGATGCATCTTCAAGAATGAAGCTAAGAGTTAAGTAAACAATTATATCTGTTGAAAACCAATATGTAACTTATTTTAAAAATAAATTACTGCAGATTGTTTGCTTGTCTTTTTGAATGCGGTTTCTCTCAGAGCACGATGTGAACGCAATTAGTTTATATTGACGAAAGACTTGATTTCAAATATTAATGCATTACTTAATACAAAATAATTCGTGAAAGATTAAACAGATCATAAACACTTTCAGGTTCAAGTATTTCAGTACCGGCATTTTCTTTACACGCCATCATTTTGTTCGTACGGCACAATGATGCTGTGTATCTACCTGACAAAGAATTAAAAATCCACCAGTTAATTAGCAACGTGGGTATAATTTCTAGGGTTCAAAAACTGCTAGTTACTAATACGTGAACCATCGTTGCCTGATTTATTTCGCTGTTCCTTCCTTCTTTGCTTTGCAACAGGCATAGCAGCTCAGCCGGGTCTTCTATGATAATTCTACAAATATAAAAAAAATTGTGAAGAAAAATATAGCCGTTTATCCCAGAGGACAAGAATTAATCGTAGGTAAATTCAGTCGCTTTTCATAATGCAAAATGTATGCCTTTGTGAGTATTGTGCAGGAATGAAGTGCACTTGATAAGGGAAGGCGTGTCCATTACTGTCAGTGGTACTTAAAGGTGGTTTCTGAAAGAGTGCTCGACCGATTTCTCTTAACTTCAACAGAAAATATTTGGTCTTACCTTTTGAGGTAATTCCACTCGCACAAACAGCGACAATGAGCCACATATATTCGAACAGGAAACACACACATATTCGAACAGAAAACCCATATTCAAACAGAAAGAAGCATCTAGTTTAAAAATCGGTGTTAGATTTGGAGTGTCGGGTGAACGCATCATTAAATTCTTTTTTTGAGGGAAAAATGAACACCGACATTTTTCTATTGATCTACGAAGAGTTGCAAAACAGTTGACTCGAGAAGAACCAACTTATGTCTTTTATGTCTTCTCTCAAAAACAGGGAGAAATTTGCCATACCTTTGAACATTTATTCGCCCAAAACTAAGGTGATTTTACTAAAAATATGATAATCAATTAGGATTTACTTACACCCCCTCTCCCAACTTATCAATGTGCGCCTATTACCTGTTTGGCTCTCTAAAGACGAAGACTATCACAATAAACCTCTAACGTTCGAAGGTGCTGAAAACCAATACATATAATGTAAGAATTATCCAGCATTTGGAACCTACGCCTTTAATGGAGTAGTAGTAAAGAATTAATGGGCGTTTTCATGGAGATTCTCTGGGGACGGAAAAGTGCATCGAGGTAAGTGGTGAAGACATCCAACACAGAATTTGATAAAAGTGCCAGTTTTCAACATTAAAGCCTTGTTTTAAACAAAAGTACAGTTCATTTACAATACTAAATGTAAGTGAACTCTACGGTACATTATGACTAAATAAAAGTGTGCAACTGCATTTACGTTTGTGAGCTGTTTTTCGTGTGCAGCCCTGTATACGAAACTTAAAAAAAAAAAAACCTCTTACAGAGTAAAGCAGATTCTTTTCCGTTACACCGGAAAACGTTTAGCTGCAGGGCCACAAAATAAATGAACCTCTGCCTTAAAGCCAGTAGTATCATTGATATAATTTAAAAAACTATACACAGTGGTACCAGAATATTATGACCACCCATGAATCGCATTATACCCGCCCAGGCGCGTCACAGAGCGCTCGTCACAAAGTAGACTACAGGGAGATATGAGCGACAGGACAGGACAGACGACACATGGTGGGTCACCTGACCACAATGGGCAGAGTACGTGATTCCACGGACGTTCAAAAAGGAATGATCATCGACTACCGTGCCAAGCGTGGAAGCATCTCAGAAGCAGCACACTTCGTAAGCTGTTCTCCAGGTATTGTAATAAGGATGTACCAATAATGGACGGCTGGAACACCGAGTACCTTCCAACGTCATAACTGTGGATCCCCAAAGGTCATCGAACCTAGAGGAGAACGTCGCCTCCGTCGTCTAGTAAAGTGCAATCAACGCCCGACGGTGCAGCAATCCACCGCGCAATAGAATCCTGGGACAACCAGCCATGTGTCCCCGATAACAGTAGAGAAAACTCTGTTACGCATCGGTCTCTGGTGTGGACGCTGTCTCAAGGCACCATGTTAACTCGGGTCCATCGTGAACGACGCCTGCAGTTCGAGTAGGACTACCGTACTCAACAGTGGAATAGTGGGAAAAGGTAGCCTTCTCCTACGAGTAGAGGTTTCTACTCCACAGAAGTGACGGGCAGTTGGAGATACGGCGTCAAGCACACGAGAACCAACACACATGTGTTAGTCGGTCAAGTACGGGCCGGCGGTTGCTGTGGGTATGTCAGGTGAATATTTTCATGGTATGACTTGGGACCGCTGGTATCACTAGATGGGTCTCTGCACGTCAATGGCTACTTGTCCACCTTGGACGACCACATGTATTCCTTAATGTTGGAAGTTCACCACAACGGAATTGGTGTCTACCAACATAACATTGCTCCGTCGCTAAGTGGGTTCGTCACTGGTTTCAGGGACGCGACAGCGATGTCTTCGTTCTCTCTCGGCCGGCGAAATAGCTCGACCTCAATCGCATAGAACACTTGTGTGACTACTCGGAAGACAGTTTCAACGTGCTGATCACCAACCACGTCATCTTCGCCACCTTCGTGCTCTGCTGCTGTTCGAATGGGAACATGTGTGTTGGGCAACCTTCCCGGGCCTCATTTCTTCGAAGTCACGCCGTCTCGCCGTTGCCGTCTTGAACAAGGTTGGTAATTCCCGTTATTAGGTAGGTGGTCATATTATTTCGATACAACTGTGTTGTTCAATATATTGTGGAGAACACTTTACACGATTATTAGCCTTTAGGTACCTCTTAGCTGAAATTACGTTTTTACTTTGAATCACGTTATACATGTCCAACATGAAATTAAGTGATCATCAACGGAATTCGCTACGGCTTAACTCTTTAACGACTATAACGCCCAGAACGACCGTACCTACAAACGGCCACAGCCACCAAAAACGCCTTTCAGGAGTGAGTCAGATTTGCTACCCTTGCATATTCTTCAAATTCTTCCGACATACGAGAAACCAGCAGATGTCACCCTCAATCAATATTGCTGTTATTAAACAAACAAGTTAACCAACAGGCAGTTTTGGGTGTTATGGATTTAGAGTGATAAAAGATATTTGGCTCATGGTCGTTAAAGGGTTAAGTGCATTATGAAGAAAAGTCCAGCCGATTATCAGACTTTATGACACAAAACAAAAACCAAATCAGGTGCTTTGGCAACCCAGCAGGAACCGGTGAGCTCCGTAAACACATATGATATGGCACTACATCAAAGTCTGTGTTGAATGTTTCTTAAGACATCTGAGTATGCAGGTGTTTTACTCGCAATTACCGCAATGCTTTAGGAAAAACGACACAATATATATTGGCTAATAGGGATTAGTAATACATATCTGTTTGGGTAATAGCAATCCCAATAGAAGTGATTGTATGATATTTCGGATTCCTCTGACAAGTACACCATGATACTGTGAACTAAAAAGTACTCCATCATCTCCTTTATTCTTAGGTTTGCCGCTATTATTTTAGCTTTATGTGCAGCTAACCAGACAAAATGGTTAATATTGATCATCGTCCCAAATTGCCACTTTGATTAAAAACCTAAGTGGAAAGAAAGCTTTATTGATGATCAGGTTCACTCATTCCATTCACATTCGGCACTTTCTTTGTCCAGCCCACATATTCGTTCTAGCAGGAATCAACCAATTTTGCTTCTCCCAGTACATTCATTTCCAACGGTAAAGGGTTTAAAATAATCTTTACCCTTAGTCTGGGTTAGCGTATGTTCTGTTTTCAAATTCAATCTCCGTTTTGAGAAGTTTTCTTTGAGAAAATAACAGATTTCTTGAATATGTGCAGCAATCAGATAATGAACACTGATTATTCGATTCAATCAAATTATACTGAAATTGCCTGTAACAGACTGCGTAAAATCAGCTTTAGAAGTATATCCAATCTAGGTACGAAAGTCCATACAGGATATTTATTTTTGTACATCTTTTTTGTTAATGGAAATGCATGTTTCTGATGAGAGTAAGTTACATTTCGTCAACTGATGGTGAAATTTCCAGCCAACTAAATTTAAACGTTCAAAAATAGAATTTTGGTTAGTTTCTCTATTACTAACCGCGAAAATGCGTGAACTATAAAAAATAAAGTAACAATAAGTGGGCGCCATTCACACAAACACTTAACTGATAAAACGTAAATGCGCTGAACGATAGTAGGTCTGCATTTAGAAAATGCCTATGACTGTATTCTGATTTGTGAGAGCTTCTTTGTAAGTTCTGATTAGTGGAGCCTTACAAATGCTGTTACTACATATCCCAACTACATGTAATTTTAGCTATAGAATTTTTGTATAATCTATACTGCATTGTATCTTTTCCTTTTTAAGGCACGTTGCTATGGAATAGGCATGCACGAGTGAGAGGATTTGTGTGTGGAGCAGAAGCAATTGCAAGCAATATATTTGCGCTTCTTTTGCAAACCGCTGTTCCGTGTCATGTCACTGCTTCAGCTGTAGGATCACAAATCTTTTCTGCCACATATGACTATATCGCAACAGTGACAACTCTCACATCACAAGAGGTGTTGGAGTAGTATAGTGTATTGAATTAAAATATGTATCATGTTTGAATAAAATGAAACATTACTGTGGTTCTTCAAAGAGATTCGCCGAAAAAAACGATCGCGGCACATCCCTGTAAGAGACATAGTCTTTGTAATTGTACTCATTTATTGGATGCACTTCAATTTTCGGCCCCTTATCGTCGTCAGGTTAAGCTCTAACGCGCTGCTGGAATGCCGGGGGAAACATTTCGCGATAGGTGGCGCTGCAACTGCGTCTGCGTTTTTTGCTCCTTCGCTGCGTGCATTACGTAATCGGTGTGTGTGTTGTGCGGTAGAAGTGGTAGGGAGGCGAAATATGCAGCGGGGGAGGGGGTGGATATTTTTGAAAGGAAGGGGTTTATTTTGTAATATTGCTGGAATGTAAGTAGTTCAGGTGTTGTTAAATATTTATAACGACAGAAAAGAAGTGTTTCCCCCTCATTAGGTACCTGTCTATCTAGTACGAATATTTATGTGAAAAATATTACATACTAGGAAAGAACTGTTTGATGCGTCACACATTTCATTACCTCAAAACATTGTCAACATCATTACCTCAAAACATTGTCAACATCATTACCTCAAAACATTGTTCAGAGGAAAGACTACAATTTCGTCGGAATAAATATTCCAGAATGTGGTCGGCCAAGTGGTATTTGTGAATGCCATTAGATAGTGTGCGTTTGAGGGGCCGCCAATTGCTCTCAACTCCTTGCGTATGCGCCCCATTAGTCGGATCGACGAAATTGAGTGAGTGGTTTACTGACAGATGTTGGAAAGCACAGGATGGGAGATTGCGATACGCAGCCCACAGATCCGTCATGACAGTAGTTCCGGGTTGAACATGTTTCTGGATGAACGGCAGCAATGTGCGAGCAGAACGGTTATTCTGCCGGGAGATCTCAACCTTGAATCGTTTCGAATCTCGTTCAAAGATGCCAAGGATCCAGGTGCCCTCAACGAGACGACCACGAATATACTTCCGTTTCTCAAACTTCGGCTCATCCACTTCTACAATTACACCAGGGCCTCCAAGCTGTCCTTCGTCTTTTTCGTAGGCTACCATAAAACCGCAAGACTGATAATAGTCACTGACTGTCGCAGAGGATGTGAAAACAACAACCTGGGAAGATTCCTCAATTGCAACATCGTAGGACAATCCTTTGGCGAAACAATACAAAAGAGTCATCACCTTATCAAGAGGAATACAAGCAGCTTCAAATCACGTCCCAAGTAAACGGGAACACTGCTCACTTTTCCCTGCAACGTGATTCTTCCTAAACCTGAATTGTCCTAAACGATGAGACATATCCACTCGCAAACTCATTGGATGACTTGCGGAACATCTTCTTTTGGTTGGAAGAAATCCTTTTCGCTCACACCATGCAATACATGTTTCTTAATCCTTCCCAACTTTCTTGAAGAAACGCCTCCAGTTCCACATGGCTACTGACAGAGCTACAACGCACGCTGAGAAGAACCGCTTAGAACAGGGCGAACAGAAGACGGAAGACGCACTCAGCAAACAGCGATTACGTAACACACACGGCGCGGGAGAAAACGCCGAAGCCGCCCCGGTGGCGCAGTGGTCTAAGCGATGGCCTCTGATCATTCGTCCGAACGGGGTCCGGGTTCGAATCCCGGTGAGTCATGGATATTGTGTTTGTCTTACGGCACTGGCTCTCTCCCTTTCCTAGAACCAGTGACCCTAAATTAGGGACGGGCGGCCTGCTTATAGCCCATTGAGTTGCTCACGGTGGTCGTTAAACTTCCAATCAAAAAAAAAAGAAAACGCCGAAGCAGCTGCAGCACGCAGCTGCAGCGCCACCTATCGCGAAACGTTTCTCTCGGCATTCCATTCGAACGATAGCGAAGCAGACGATGGGAGCCGAACTCTAAAGTGTAGCCCATTTATTTTTATTTCCACAAAGATATTCAAATATAACATTCAAGCTGAAATAATGCATCATTCAAAGGCTTATGTTCAGTATATTAACTGAAAAATATACTTTATTATATATACATAGTGTTAAAATTTAATAGTTCAAATCTATTGTGCTTGTTTTAATCATGGGAAATACAGCTTTTACCGAGAATAGAAATCCATGCTTCTCCTATTGTAAGAAAACCCTAGGACCGATTCGCAGATGTCGAATATCTTTCAAATATTTCTTTAATGTTCCAAGAACATACTACACGAACTACATAAAAACTTGAAAAATAAATTACTTTTGTAATGATTAAAACAATTTTAGGCATATTTAGTTTGAACTTTCTTTTTGTATATTTACAGTAAGTAAAACATAAATACAGATAAATATAATGAATTCTAATATATGGTGTAAAACTGCAACATCTTAGAAAAAATATTAATGGATCCTAAACATTTTTTTATAACACCCTGATGGTCAGCTATAAATATACAGGAAGCCTAACCATGTTTCCTTTAAAACTTATGACATCCAGAAGCAAATGGAACAAAAGCATTTGAGATGATATGCATGCAAATTTCAAATTAACAAAGTGGTTTGCATACGTTTAAACAAAAAAACAAGATAAACCGTGATTGATTTTTAATAAGAAAATATGTAATAAAATATTATACACCCATATCTATCAGGAAATAACTTCGTAGTTAGGTGTAAATAATCATTTATTTATCTACTAGCCGAGTTCTCTTACCTCAACGGAAGGTTTTTTCAAGGCTTCATACAACAGTTGTGTGAAGCCTTGAAAAAGCCCTTCGTTGAAGTGCGAAGATCGGCTAGTAGATAAGTAAAGGATTAGTTATATCTAACTACGGAATATATTTATTAAACACAAAATGTGTTAAACGAAATATATTTTCTCACTTATAAGATTCCTGCTTATTCCAGTGTTCGTCGTCTTGGTTTTCTTGGAAATAACGTGCAAGGCTAAAAACAATATACATAGTTTCCCTTAAAATTATTATTAAAAAAAAAAAAGGAAAGAAGTTGATACGATTTGTGTTCTAAATAATGGGATTTTCGTAATAACGTATTTTTGTTTTAATGCAGTCCGAGAGACTACAAATAATTTCTTTCTCTGAGATAACAAATTAAAATGACTTACATCCTGATATGCGATTCCAAGCTTTATATGCCATACAAAGCCAAGAGTGTATTTTTTAGCTTTCAAAATTTTGTTCTGTGTCTTAATTATCTGCCTATTTGAATTTCAACTGACAGTAATTCGCCACAAGCGTTCAGGTAGTGAGATAATCGGAATTTACAAAGGACGCCAAGATAACATATTCTTTACGCCGATTTGAAATATGTTGACAACAAATAATGGTAAATTTCACATTGTTGTTAATGCTACTAACCAATAATTTCTCCTTGGAAAGCACTTTCTTGATTGTTTCTGAAAAACTTGAAACACTTATTATATATTCATTACAGTTTTTTTTAGTTTTACTTTATTACAAACAAAGGAATACGTCAATTAAGCCATTATATCATCGACGGATGTTGCACCGTCCTGATAGCAAGCGGTTTTTGACCAAGCGCCACTGATGACCGATTTCGACCTAGACTACCCAGGCTCGTACAGTCATCAGACCGTTTGGCAACGGGAGTGCAAATCATATCCGGGTTAAATATCGGAGTCCCAAGAATCGTCAAAAAGAAAACAGTACGGAACACGCTGCATGACCTGTGATACGAAAGCCAACGCCCTACTTGTGAGCCACGGTTGACTGCTCATCATCGGAAATTACACTTTGCTGCTGCGGAAGCATGATAATTATATCTCTGTCGAATTGTGCAGTATCGTGTGCTATGATGAATCACGTTCTCAGCTGTAACGAGCTGACGAGAGATTGCTGGTTTGACATCGAAAACGTGAGACTTTGGCCCGGCGTACCAGGTCGGCTGCATTCAAAGAGGTGGTGGCTCTGTGATGATTTACGGAGCCTACGCATTGGACACATTAGGTCTCACATTGTGTGTGGAGAGGTTCTTAACTGCTGAGCCCTACCAGCATGTGCTGCGTGATCACTTACACATTTTCATGGCCTTCGCGCATCGAGCGACCGATGGTCTCTTCCGGCTATACAATGCGCTTCCCTACCGGGCTGCTACCCTCCAGGAATGACTCACGAAACACTCATCTTTATTTGGAAGGATCCAGTGACCAATGAGGTCCCCAGAATTAAACTCTGTGGAAGTTCTCTGGGATGCTGTAGAGCAGTTCAACTAATTCTTCCATCCTGGACCGCCTCCGGCGGATTTGTGGGCAATGCTGCAAAAGGCATGGCTGGCATTACCTGCAGAAAAAGTCCGTTGTGTACGGATTAGATGCTTCAGCGTTCACAGGTTGTAATTCGCACTTAAATCAGACCAACATGCCGTTTGCTATTTATTGGGTACGATTACATAATACAATAACGCCCCTTTCGAATTTTTCTGGCACTAGTCAAATTTGCTGCTACTTCGCTCATGTGTTTAGATTTACAGCACGTGGTTCTACAGGAATTTTTGTGTAACATGTCTTTTAAATAAATAAGTGTAAACGTTTTTCAAAAAAGTTGATCTAACGTATAAACTAGCAGAAGCGTCGCAAAGGAAACCAAAAGTTGCACAGCTGTTGATTGTATTTTCATTAACAATGGTAATTCAGAAATACCTGTGCATTTAAAATAAAAATTCTGTGAAATTTGGATTGTGCTTCAGATAAGCCGAATTATTTTTACATCGTATTTAACAACTTGGAATTAAGCTTTTCGTACTCGCTATCAGATATACACATATACTATTAAGATGTACTTTTATATATAGGCTGATATTTAGTGTCAGGAATTCCATATTATACTATTCTATTAAATTTTACTAATTTAGATTTACTGAATTCCACAGTTACCTTGGACAACAAATGTAATTTGAAGGCTAAATTGCAATAAAAGTGCCATTATGCGGTCGATGTACCTGAACTAAAGTGTTCCCAAAATTTCTGATCACCTCAAAAAGAAACGTTATCAAAACGGCGGGATTTTATGAAAACTAGCAAAATAATTCGTTTCGCACTTTGTTTTCAGCAGTACGGATCATGAGCGTTGTCACTAGTCTCAATCGCTCTATGCTACGTATATCTTTATCTTTGTTCCTTTGCCCAATGATCTAAAGCATGATGTGGAAATTCTTGTATCCCTGACACGGACAGCATGCCACTGGATATAAAAAAGTGACTCCAACATCTCTACCTCTCCTTTCTCAGGTTATATTCAATACGTATAGCAATTGTCACCGGTAATCTGTTAGGAATGAATAGTGCAGTGATTACCCTAAATGACTACTTTGTATAACAAAGCTAAGGAAAGGGCGACGATTTCTAATTCGCAAATACACTCATTCTAGCCTTACTTCTTCCACTTCTTAGATAGTAAATATTGTCCTTTAAGCAGATTTCAAAAAATTCGGCAATTCCTGAGTTGATTTCTTCTAGATGCTAAATGGTTAGTCTAATGCGTTTGTAGAGATGTTTTGGAAATACGGAAAATAACATGGACTCAACAACTGATAATAGCAGAATATAACGCATGTATAAAAAACAAAATTTTACAGAAACAATTCATCTCCATAAATAACTTTTTTCCTGGTAACCTGGAAAATGTTGAAAGAAAATATAATAACGAAGAATGGGTAAACTTCGGAATGAATTTAAACAAAACAATTCAGGAAATGCAAAAAAATGATATCAACATTGCGACTACTGCTAAGGAATAAGCCCCAACAAATTTTAGCATTAAAGGATGTAGTGTCTTCAAGCGTTGTACTTACTGTTAGCAATTTAAAAAAACATCGATTCAGTCGATTTCATTTAAATTTAAAAATTTAATCTTACATTTACCTTGCATGAAATGATATTAATACCCTCTACGAAATGGGTAAATTGACCCTCTAAATGGGCAAATGCAATTAGGACCCAACTTAGAAATGGGAAAATCCATTGGCTTTAGGAGGAAAGCTCATTATCCTTTAAATATTAGTGTACTAGCTTTCCATACTATAGAGCCAAAAGTCATGGGATACGTACCTAGTACGGTGTAGCGCCTCATCTTGTCCGGCTAAATGAAGCAGCTCGAAGCTGCATAGATTCCACAAGTGGCCGAAGGATTTTGGAGATATGTTGAGCCATTTCATCTGATCAGCCGCCCACAGTTTCCTGGTGCGTGTAGATGCATGATCTTGGTTGTGAATGGACTTTTCCACGACGTCCGTAAGTGTTGGGTTTACGTCGGGTGAACGTGGTGGCCACATCATACGTTTGAAATGTCCAAAATGCTCCTCGAAACAATTTTGGACAACTTGAGCACGATGGCATGTTGCATCGTCCGCCTGGAAAATCGCATCGTTCTTATGGTCTATGAAATCCTGCACATGGTCACCCAGCAGACCCACAAATCGAGTACCAGTTAATAACATGTTTACGAAGACCAGAGGAAACAAACCGTGTCATGTGACGACGCCAAACACATGTATGGAACCACCAGCAGCTTGCAGAATACTTTATTGACAGCTTGGGTCCATGGCATCATGGGGTCTGCACCAAACCCGAACCCTAACATCAGCTTGTAACAACTAGTAGCATGACCCATCGGACCACACCACATGTTGCCAGTCTTAGAGGGTCCAATTATCCTATTCACTAGCACAGTCGAAGCGATGTGTCCGATGTCGTTGTGTTATCAAAGGCACCCCGATGAGGCTTCGGCTTCCATACCCCATAGACGCTACATTACGGTGCGCTGACCTGATGTATATGTCTCTGGTACCTCCTGCATTGAATGTGGATGGAATGTGAGCCAGTGTAGCTGGTCTTCCAGTATGGATAATTATGGTCAGACGCTGCTGCTCACGGTAATTCAGCACCAGTGGTCGGCAACTGCGCTGTCCACAGTGGGTGGTATGGCCTCCCATGAGATATTCTCTATACCTAATGGAACGCATGAGTTATGGAGAATACCTCATGGAATGCATTGCATATCCAGATGGACAGGGCGTGCAATTTCCGTCGCACAACGGAAATTGCACGTCCTGTACGGCTGGCTCCCACTACCATTCCTTGTTCAAAATCGGATAATTCACGTCGGCTTCTTATGAACCTGCAAGCGGTTGTTCAGCCTGACTCACGGGATTACTCCTCGCAAAAAAAAATCATGCTGTGCGTCGAAACCTTTATACAACGGCAGGGCCAGTTAAAAATTTCGATGTTGCCATCACAAGACTTTTGGCAATTCAGTGTAATGACTTTTGATGTAATTCAAAAAGATGGAGAATGGACTGATATAATAAATCTTACGTATTAATGCTAAGAAGTACGTTTGCATCATTGTTCAAACTTCCCGTTTTGGACCGGTGGCAGACAAACCAATTTTCCCGGAGACATAAGTGTTCTTATAATTCAATCAGTAGATGCCCCTTGTCGCCCTCACACGTACTATCGTTTGATCAATGAACACACATACTGCCGTCTTATACACGCTTTAAAAAATGAGTACTATATACAACTAAAGCACAGTAAATTTGTTTATGAAGACGTCCATATATAACGTAGCAATCCCACTTGTTCACGCTACGTGATGCAGGAATCTCCGTCTCCACAATCTACCTTGTATAAACTCCTGGAACCTTATATTTTAGACAAAAAAACACCTCGATTCAACAATACAAAATAAAATGCGACGAACTTTCTCCAGAAGAAAATATTTTGCTGGCAACGTGACATTGAGTCCCAAGCAATAATTTGCAGACCCTCATCATCTGAATAGAAGAAGCCATATCTTCTTAAAATCCAGTAGTGGAGCTATATACAGTGACCTGGAGCTCAGAAGTCGCGATATCTGTTGACCATAGTATAAAAAGAAGGATATTCGCCCCCAATGAACAACTGTGTTAATTGTATATATTCAGAATGATTACCGATATTATTGACAAGGAATATTCTTCACAGTGTCGACTGTAACTGTAGTATTTCAAAAAATGCTTATTAATATGTTAATATCAAATATGTTTTTTTTTGTCTTTTACATGCTCAAAGTAACACATTTCTACAAAAAAAAGAAACTTGTTGGTCAAACATTTCAATAAAATGTCCAAAATAACATAAAAAAATTATATTGAAAATGTTCAATACCTTTCTTCTGGAGAGTATTTTAGAAATCCGTTTAATGCCAGGGTTCTTTTTATTTATCGTTAAATTCCTTTTACTTCCACACTATATTAAATTTTAGTATATCATTCGAATATGAAAATGCTATTAAAACAGTTGTTTTACAGATTGGCTAAAGAACCTAATTAATTTTGTTTCAGTACACCTAAATTGTGTTCGCTAAATTACATATTGACCTTAAATAACTTGTAAATAGAGACATATACACCGATGAGCTGTTCCATTCTGACCACCCCCAGCCTAGAGAAAAGAACGAGCCTGAGACCGAACGGTGGCGTAGGTGAAGTTCACAGAGCCGTATATTTACACCCGGAGGACCGGATTTTAAGTTATGTGTGAAAATGTATGGAAAAGTGTTTCCAAATAATACTCAATTTCTAAAGCTTTTCAAACATATGTATGTTACCAAACTGTTTTTTTAATAGAAGTTTCATGATATACATTGGTCAAAATAATTAGAGGAGAATGTGAGTTTGGCGTCATTATGGAAGCCGATTGTATGGTATCTTCCTGAAACATGGAAAGCCGAAGTCAAATGTGATGTAGACAGCGAAATATGTATATTCTAATGCAAATTAGCGTCTTTGATGAGGAATGCATAAAACACAGAACAGGATAGAAATGAATGTTTTCCCGGAACTCCCTTATTCTGTTGCTTGTATCCTGACATTTATTTTATTAAAGTATTAGGTTTCAACGTATTCTGAACAGCATTAGTTACCTGAATCAATGGCGTGGAGTGTTGTTGGCAGGCTGGAAACAAGTCAGATGCAGCGGGTAACAAGTCAGATGCACAAGCCATTGGAGTTTCCATTGGAGCCACTGGAAGCAAGTCAGATGCACAAGCCATTGGAGTTTCGCGAAGTGTTATTTTCGCACGGCAACCTCGACATCAGTCCTCTGGAGCATTTTTGATAGCCCAAGATATGCCTTACAATTATACAATTATTAAATAAAAACATACCTTGTCATATCATGTACATTTTACAGTTACTGTGAACCCGAATGTTTCGATTTACCATATTTTTGAAGCACAATCTGAGCATTTCAGCTAGCTTAAAAAGCAAGACGCTTATCCATTTCATATCTCTGACTTCTTTTTTTTTTTTTTTACTTATTTCCAAGATGCTAATTAAAGCACTAATTGTATAGAACATGGGCGTTGTACTTATTACATGGCGTATAACTTTCCTTTCGGTTTCATTACTTTTTGTAAAAGTACTGTCTTTAACGAAAATGCAAATCATTCTCCCTGAGGGTTTCCCCATACACTTGTTTTGCGTAAATAATCACAAAAACATAAAGAACGAAACAAATTTAACTCATCGTAATGTGATTATTTATTTTAAAGCATTTAATGAATTAGTCCGTTTGTCAATGGTATCTCGGATCCATAAGTGATATAATTTTCTATATTTAAGGATCGTCCACATTCTTGGTTTGCATGTGTTATGAGTGATAGCATCGGCGATGAGGTACGTTAAAATTTCTCAACAATATTTAATTAGAATAATAAAAAGAGATACATATCGGATGTTTTACATTTCGTTTTTTTCTGTTTTGTTTTCACATAATTTGGCTACGTAATGAAACGCCCACTCTTCGAACATAGGAAATAGTTAAACACAAAACAAATTACTCCGTGAAACAGCGCTGCCTCTTTTAAATAGAAATAATATTTTTTCTTTTAAGGAAAAGTTCCATTTCTTTATTACTCCACTTCAAGAATTCCTGAGCTTTTAAGAATTTTCTATTCATCGGAATTTCAGAGTTTTTCATAATTTACTATTCATTGGAATTTCAGTTTTAAATCACAGAAGCTACTCTAGGGTTAAATAATTAATATCTCTTTTTTTTAACTTGCTGATACGACATCGCGGTTTCTCTTTTGAACTGCATTAGTTTCCTGTTTTGAGAAATTGGAGAAACCTCAGAGTTTATTCTTAACATTTGATGATTTTAAAGCTACGTTGCTAGTTTCGATTTTCTTCAGAACGGAAGTAGTACAATGGACAATTTTATAGTAGCTATCCTTTACAATTAGATTCACTCACGAAATACCTTAATCTCTTAGGGCAATCTAATCGTACTGCAATTTCATTGGTTTCGTTGACTGCTTCACAATTCGTGCATTATGCGGTAGTTTGTCTGTAGTTTCTGTTGCTCTGAAGTCACTAGTGTTTTTCACTAAAAGGAACGTGTTATTTTCTGAAGACTTTGATTCTGAAAACAGCTGCAACACTTCCCAGATCACATTCTTTCAGATTCGGGCTGATGTTTAACGGTTGCATGCCTATTGATTTATAGAAAAATTTTATTTGTGATATTGATTCATTTGTTTCTCAGGTGGATCTATATGGTAACAATTGCTGGAAAATTTTATTCGCTGAGACAATAGACGTAGACCTTTCCTTTCTTCACTTTCTGTCTTCTGAACTTACGACATGGTGTGATGAACGAGTAGTATTTCTTCAAGGTTTATCTTTTCTGATTTCGTGTTCTGGAGGAAATGAAATAAAATTTATCATGCGTGGGAAATTTTTGGTGTTTGCACAATATCTCAAATACGTACCTAAAGCAACATCTATAGCAGATTTTCACATTTCTTTACTCATAACCATATCATTATCAAAACTTATTTAATATTTGAATTCAATCGCTTACACCACTGATATAAATTCCAAAACCACCCTTGAAACGTATTCAAGAGCTCTTCCCAAAATTTCACTGATTTTATTAATAAGATAACAATCCTTTCGGGCTTTTTTTAGCAAGTACAAACTCGCTTTTTTTTTTTGGAATTTTTGCTACATCCAATTTGCAGAAATTAATATTTTAGAATTAGTTATTTTATTTATAAAAATGTTTTAGAATATACTACTGATATAGAATATAGTATAAATAACAATTGTTGCTATAACTACCAATTCACAGCGACTTTAATCTATTGTTTATTTTAATATCATTTTTAAAAAACAATCCGAATAAAACTTTTACTTGTAGAAAACTGTGAACTCAAGAAAAATATTTACGAAACTTTTTAAAGCGTTTAATACACTGCTGGCCACCCAAAATCAAACACCTAGAAGGACACGAGATAGCAAAGCCAGATTCGCTGGACACATAACAACAGATACAAAGATGAAACGGTTGAGCTTACAGGTCCGTGCGACTTGCGGAACACGCAGACATCAATAGTTCGTGTTGCCCCCATGGCTGGCAATAACGACCGCTACACGCCGGAGCATTGAACGAAAGAGGCTTTGGATGTGGGCTTGGGGTATGTCGGTACAGACTGCTTCCACACGTTGCCACAGTTCATCAGGCGTAGCCGCGGGTGGTGCTTGCCGGGCCACTCGGTTACCGATCAGCGACCAGACGTGTTCGTTGGGCGACATATCGGGGGAACAGGCGGGCCACGGAAGCAGTGATACCTGGTGGGCCATGAAGAATTCTTGCGTGATGCGTGCCATGTGCGGGCGCGCATTGTCCTGTTGAAATGTGGCCGCTGGCAGGTAATGCTAGTAAGGGAGGACTACAGGCTTCAAAACGTCGGGGATGTAGCGGTGGCTGTTGAGTGTACCGGCGATGCTTACCAGAGGTATGCGGGTGTCATAACCTATTGCGCCCCAAACCGTAACGCCAGGCGACGGACCGGTATGGCGATGTATATTGCAGGCGTCGTACAGTTTACCGCCGCGGTGCCGCCACACGCGGATCCGACCATCGTGGTGTTGCAGGCAGAAGCGGTATTCGTCGGAGAAGACAATGTCGTGCCATTGTATAATCCAGGCGCGGCGTTCAACGACCCACTGCCACCGCACTCGCCATTGGTGAGCGTCAAGGGTAATCGGAGCAATGGGGCCGTTCGACAAGTCCCCGCTTCTGCAGACGATGTCGAACGGTAAGTTCTGACGCAGGTTGTTGCGCAACACACCATATCTACTGCGCTAGTGTTCGTGAAATGGCGGTGAGAGTCCTCAATGCCCGCCACACAACATGCCCGTCTTCTCGTTCGGTGGTGTGTCGCGGCTGCGGCAATCTCTCATGTCGGTCCGTCCGTCCCTCCTGCACTCACCGAATTCATACTCGCCTCACCTTGGCTGGATGTCGTCCCACACGGGCACCGATGTCTCGGTACGATAAACTGCTGTCGCGGTAAGCCACTCTTCGTCCTCTATCGAACTCCGAAACGTGCTGGAATGAATGCCGTATTCTGCGACGAGGCATCAGGAAGCCTCCCACGCACAGGTCCGGCAGCACAACACATCCTTCTTATACCCTTCTTATAGTGCTTCTCGGTGTCGTGCTGGGCGCACATGATTTGCATATGCCCTGCAATGCTAATCGTCTGCATGTCTTCGCGCGGGCGACGCAAGCTTCGAATTTCAAACCAATAGGATGTTTTTTTCTTGGTGTTGCATTTTCGGTGGCCAGTAGTGTAAAATGCAATATTACGAGAACTCGATAATGCTTAAACTTTTGGATTCCGATAATTTACCGATTAACATTTTATTTTGTTTTAAACGAATCATCAAACAAAGCATTATTTCCATTGAAAATTCTGTCATTAAATATATTTTTATTTTGGTTTTCAATTTCTCACTAATATCTAGAGAATATTTATCATCCTGTGGTTTAAAAAAAATGATATACTTAGGTATGTCGAATGAGAAAATGGGAAATTACCCAAAGGAATCTCTAAGGATTTCTGGGGAAAAACCATTAACATTATGTTTGTGTTCTATTTAATTCACATTCCTATTCACTAAAACTCTTGATTAGATCTACAAATGAATAACAAAAAAGGAAAACAACGTATGCTACTGCAGAGGTCTAGCCGATATTTTTGCAATATTTGGATCATTGTATGTCTTCATACGTGCCTTTACAATGAAATCTGACTAGCATTCAATGTATAGGACATATTTTTGCACCGTCTTGAGCCATCTGTCTGCCCGTTCTACGATTCCGCCAAGGTACTAGTTCTTGTCCTACGACGCGAAGAATTCCTTCAACCCAGATGCCACTTCGTCCTGGTTCGTGAAGTGCCGTCCGTCGAGGAAGTGGGCCATGGACCGGAACAAGTGATAATCTGTCTGGACTACATGCTGCGTGTAGCATCAGTTCGATGCCCCAAGTTCTTGGAGTTTTACCTACGTCGTTCTTGAAGTTTGAAACCGATTATTGCCTTGCCGTAGGAGAGCGCGCTTTCTGTTCACCAGTGCCGGTTACATCTCCTCCAAAACGGTGTACATCTGCTCCAGCTGTTCACAGTAGAGGTTGTCGTTGATTGTCTGACCGTCTGGAACAAATTTGTAATCGACTATCCCCACCAAATTCCACCAGAAGCAGAGCATCACCTTGTGTTCAAAGCGACAACGTTTGGCAACAGGTTCTGGAAGCTGGCCAGGACTCAAGCACCGTTTTTGGGTGTTCACAGTAAAGGTTGGCGTTGATTGTCTGACCGTCTGCCACAAATTTGTAATAGACTATTCCCACCAAATTCCACCAGACGCAGAGCATCACCTTGTGTTCGAAGCGACAACGTTTGGCACAAGGTTCTGGAAGCTGGCCAGGGCTCAACCGCCGTCGTTGGGTGTTCACAGTAGAGATTGGCGTAGATTGCCTGACCGTCTGGAACAAGTTTGTAATCGACTATCCCCAACAAAATCCACCAGACGCAGAGCGTCACCGTGTGTTCGAAGCCACTACGTTTGGCAACAGGTTCTGGAAGCTGGCCAGGGCTCAACCGCTGTCGTTGGATGTTCACAGCAGAGCTTGGCGTTCTTTGTCTGACCGTCTGGAACAAATTTGTAATCGACTATCCCCACCAAATTCCACCAGACGCAGATCATCACCTTGTGTTCGAAGAGACAACGTTTGGCAACAGGCTCTGGAAGCTGGCCAAGGCTCAACCACTGCCGTTGGGTCTTATGATTACAAAACTATGTCCAATTCTCATCGCACGTAACAGTTCTGTTGATGAAACGTACACCGCGCGGGTTGCTGGGAGTTTCGTTAACACTTACACTCGGAGTTTTCCTTCATCTGGCGTCAGTTCGTGAAGGGAAACGTGGCAGCTCCTGTAGACCTTGCCGAGGTCCTTAAATAGACGTACCACGGTGGTCTGGGATATGCCCGGCTCGTATGATAATCTCGGAGTGCTTGTTGTCGTATTTGCCTCTACGACCTGTTGCACGGCCTACGAATCCACAGTTTGCGGCCTACCTAACCTTTGCTGATCATCGAGATTTCTCTCAACTGATCAAAATTTCTTGAACCATGTGGTTGCGCTGCTGTGTTCCACAGAACCTTAACCTTTCGCATGACAAATGTTTCGTGTCCCTTGAGCAGCGTTATGGCCGAGATCAAACTCTTAAAGCAAACGTTCTCTAATAAAACGTACATCTCGCGGGATTTCTAGGAGTTTCGTTCACCCTTACACCCGGCGCTTTGCTTCATCTGGCGTCAGTTAGTGAAGGTCAACGCGGCAGCTCCTGTAATCCTTGCTGAGGTATTGAAGGTGACAAACAACTATCGTATGTGATCCCCGCCTGTCGAACTACTGTCGTCTGTGCCCAGCTTGACTATAAATCTCCGTGTGCTGGTTGTCGAATTTGCCTCTACGTCCTGGAGTACGGCCTCCGAATACGAGGTTGGCGGCATTCCTGACTTTGGCTGACCACCGAGGTTTCCGTCACCTGAGAAAAATTTCTTGAACCATTTTGTTGAAGCTCTGTATTCACGGAAACTTCCCCTTTTGCACAGCAAATGTTTTTTGTTGCTTGCGCAGCGTTATGGCCGAGTTCAAATTCGTAAAGCAAAAGTTCCCTAATTAGCCTGTTGTGGCTGTCCATCTTTTAGGAGCCCCAACAACATACAGAAAGGCGACATGCCATGCTGTTCACAGCAAAGACTTCTACTTTATATCCATTTCAACTGACTGCACTGCGCAATTTGATCTAGTTTCAACACGTGACATACCCGCCGCAACACAGGCGTTTATGCAAATATTGAAAAACTTGACTCACCCTGAGTAAAACAGATCGGTAACTGATTTTCAACTTTCTTTACTCCCAATCATAACTTCGGCAAAAAATATTTAATTTCTGAATTTTTTCATTTCCATCACTGATATAATTTCCAAAAACACCAAATTTTGTTCAGAAACTCTTATCAAAAATTCCCTCATTATCAAAAATTCCCTCATTTTATTAATAAGATCATTTTATTAATAAGATCATTTTAGTAAGTACAGACTCGCTTTCTTTGAATTCCACACGGATGATATAACAAGATCAATTTCAAATTTAATTATTTATTTATAATACTTTTCTAAAATATATTACTGAAAGAAAATATATGGTGAACATCCGAGTTAGAATAATTACCAGTATACATCCACTTTAATATACTGCTTAATTTTAATATAGCTTTTAGAAAATGTATAGGCACTTATAGAAAACTGTGAACACCAGTAAAATATTTAGGAACCTTTTGAAGTGTCTTGTAATATAAGTAAGGTTTACGAGGTCTCCGTTGATCTTTTACTTTAGGAATACGAGAATGTAACGATTAGAATTGAATTGCTTATTCAACGAACAATCAAACAAAGCATAATTTTCACTGAAAAATTTGTCACTAAATATATTTTTATTTTAGTCTTTAGTTTCTTCCTAATTTCTAACGAATATTTCTCATTCAATGTTTTGAAGAAGTAATGTACTTAGGTATGTTGAATGGGAAAATAGGAAGTTACCCACAGCAATCTATAAATATTTCTGGAAAAATCAAACAATAGCATTATATTAGTGTTCAAGTCACATTCCACATCACTCCAACTCTTGATTAGAACTAAAAACTAATAAGAAAAAAGAAAAAATACTCATTGCACTGTACTTATAATACCTTAAGTATACACGTAAGCGACAAAACATTAAAAGCATATTGGTTCTTCACTGGCGCGAAAAATACTCTATGCAAGCCACGGTATCACCTCCACCAGATGTCGGAAGGTTCCAGGAGGTAATTGCAGCCTTGCTTGTTGCAGCTTTATCCACATATTCGCCCGAAGCGTCGGTCCAGGAGCCATGGCTCTGCTGTTACGCCTGACGGCATCCTAGAAATATTCCACAGGTATTACGTATATGGATCAAGAGTCCCACTGCAAGGTTCCAAACTCAGATAAGTGTTCCTCGAGCTACTCATGGGTGTTTGCGACGCTGTGCGTGCAGTGTTGTTCTCGAAGAACAGAATATCGTTCCCAGGACCCGCGAATGCTATGGAAGCTTGTAATTGATCAGTTAGCACATGCTGATAGGATACGCACCTCTCTAGACACACTGATGGACTTAATGTTTCCCATAAGAAGGCTACCCAATAATCATAGGGACAACACTGCCTTGAACAGGGCCTTATGACGACCGGACTATGGACACATGCTGTAAACGCCGAACCCCCATTCTCATGTCAGCTCCGTACAGCTGAAAATGAGCCTCATCTGACAACACGATGCTGCTACACTGTGCAGATGTCTAGTTTAAACGTTTTCGGCACCAAATGATCATAATCATATGTAGAGGATTTTAGGAAGGGAGTCTGACACCAGTTCTTAAACAACCCTTAGAAATAGGAAGCTAGGAGATTTGGGCTAGAGTGCCCGATAGAAAAGTGATACGGAAGCAAAGAAGAAAGGGGGAGGAAGACGCCCTTATTTATTACCAGGAGGCCAGTACCGGGGTCCGACGGCTTATCGTGCCCATCCGACGCACGGCGGATATTTCGTGGATCGAGCGTTCGTACCGGCCTGGGATCGAACCTGAGTTCCTTTCCGCGGCAGTCACGAACGTTGCCCACTAGGCTACCCGCGGCCTAAATAAGTTCACATTTCTGATGACGCGCACTCCCTAGTGGCATTTGAGTAGAGAGGTGGCTTCCGTAGGCCAGAGTATGAAGCGTACGCCGGGCCGATCGCTCGCTGACGCTGATTGGTTCTCCGACACACGTGATATGCGGAAACGTTTTCAATGAGTCGGTCTGTATACGGGTGGAAAATCTACTTAGACCCAGTATTCAATCGGGAGTTATCAGCCGTGGCTTGCTCCTTGGGCGCTGGTATGTCCGACGATGGTGTACTCGTGGTACGCCCTTGATACAGTTGCTCTTGGGAACCCTAAGGTTATTGCCATTTTTGGCGTAGAACGATCCATCTGTCTTGCACCAAAAATGCGTCCACGATCAAAGTCTTTCAGATCACCAGGTTTGCTCATGTTCATCGTGTGCGATACATTGCTGGGAAGCCCTGCTGTCCGCCAATTTATTGACTACGTTCGGTTTGGGTCTCTTCTTCTCTGCGGAGGCGATGTCCAGGTCAACCGCCCATCCTACCTATCGCACATTTTTTGTCTACTGAGTGTTCTTTTCGTACAATAAACGTTCAGGAATTTATTTTGCATGAGTACATGGGAGTAAAATTGTTATCATGCCCTTAAATATTAACTGTCGTCTGATTCTTTAAATTGTAAAGTCAGTGGTTTTTCACACCGAAGTGGGTTTAATGTAGAACGGAGCATTCTCATTTCACAGTAAATACTGATTTCTTTTGGACATATCCATGGTTAAAGAAAAAAACAATATTCCCGTTAATGAAATATTTTTACATGGTTAGGCACTTTATGCATGAATAATTGTTCCTAATGATGTTTCTGTATAAATGCCACTCACTTCGGAATAAAAAATAATAAAGTAAGAGGGGAAATTTCTTAATAAAAATTGTCCAGCTAAACGATGAATTGGAATGTGAACCGTGTTTTTTATCCCGATTTCAAGAGCCGCAAATAGTTGTTCGACGATATTTAAGTCCGGTGACTATACAGACTAATAATTTTTAAACGTCATCTGAAATAATTCCTAAAAGGCGGCTCTCAAACGTATTTGTTGTTGCGTTCCCATAGGGATGAGTGATCTTAAGTAAAATTGATAAAAATTAACATCTGAAATAAATCCAGTTCTATGAAAACCTTAAAATTCGGGATAACAATGATTTATTGGATACAGAGAATATTTAGAAACTAAAAATTACAAAGACATGAAATCAGAAAACAATACAGTAGCGGCTACAATGACTTATAATGTTCCCAAATCCGATGAAATTTGCCAAGGTCTTATCAAACGTGTGAATCGTGGATTGCATTCTACAATTATTACAAGTCAAATAAATATATTCGTGCCTATTTTTAATAAAGATGATTTTAGTTTTCCAAAATAATGGAGAAATATTCCGTCTTCTTCATCAAATGTTTGAAACATGACAATACTTGTTACTCACGATCATTTTGTTATTTTCTGAACATATTCGTCGAAACTAATGTAGACAGATTAAAACAAGAAAAGTCTGAAACTTAAATAACACATTATTGAAGAAATTATGAGGTTAGTACTAATAAAATGAGTTGAATGAGTTATGCAATTCCTCAAAAAATGTTCGACAAATGACCACTCTGAATACAACGCTAAGCAGTGAGTGCTGATACGAACTCATTCAATCCAGAGGCGTTTATCATACTGCATAAGAAAAAAATATTATTTGGAGGAGCTTTGTATGGAAATTTGTCACATAGAGTCAACCCCTTGCTGCCGTTGAAATGGTTAAGCATATAGAATCCTTGATTGCAGTTGTGGATGATGAACGACGATGAACGATTTTCTTTTATGGACGACGTGAGGATGGCTTCGAAAAAAACAAAAGATTCTATTTAAGCAAGTCATTAGCAGTGGTCAAATTCGATACCTGGGGTGTTGGAAGACATTTGCAATGTGGAAGGATCTTACAACGTGCATGGTAACTGTTGGTTGCGAAAGGCTATTGCGAATATGAATGTACAGGATACCCGATCATCATAGAGAATTTATTCAGGAATGACGGGACACTGGAACCTTTCTTTCTTTATGAAATATGCTGGGCATCATGCGACCCATCGCATTTAGGAATTTTAAAAACTGCCTAGCATTGGTCTACCTTATCTTAAATCGTTCCATTCATAAAGGTATATACTTCTCAGTGAATGCAAGAGGGATCTCTATCGTAAAGTAGTGCTACGGCAATTCTGCTCTGCCGCCCCGGTGGCGCAGTGGTCTAAGCGATGGCCTCTGATCATTCGTCCGTATGGGGTCCGGGTTCGAATCCCGGTGAGGCATGGATATTGTGTTTGTCTTACGGCACTGGCTCTCTCCCTTCCCTGGAACCAGTGACCCTAAATTAGGGACGGGCGACTGCTTATAGCCCATTGAGTTGCTCACGGTGGTCGTTAAACCTCCAATCGAAAAAAAAAAAAATTCTGCTCTGCCTTGGCAAACATCAGAGTGAGCGTATTTTCCAGACTTCTGTATTTCACATAGTTTACATTCGATATTGCGTTTCAATGCAAAACATAGGATCACATGCAATGCTTTTGTCTTATCTTTTTTCCACCACTATTATTCCTCCTGGAGGGTTTCCTGCTTGTTGCAAAATTAATTTTGTCCGTACTCCAATCGTATATATAATATGTCACGAGTTCATTGCTTCTAAGATGGCAAACCTCAAATGCAGAGTAAGAAATGACTTTTTTAAAACATAACACCAACTTCGTACATTCACACAATGCAAAAAATGTTTTGGTATTTTATTGATACTTAAAGTAACTCTCTTAAACTGCTTCCGTTGTCCATGCAGTCGGTTTGAGATTTCCCACACAAAAATTTATTTGTACCTCCTTTCCCTCTCTTCGAGTTAAACGCTGAATTATACATTATCATACGTAATTTTTACGAGTCATTCTCTTAAGAAAAGAGAATCAAAAAATATAAGTAAACCAACATAAAACTACATGTATCTACAGGTACTTATTACCTAACATGTTTAGCTTCTATCTCAAATCGTTTTCACGTAACACCTCTACCAATCAGTCTTGCAATTTTAACTGCGTCCGAAAAATATTGGTAACAATGTTTACACCGATTTATTCGTGTGTGTATATAACTTTCCGTATGGACAGCCATTATTTAGGTTGGCAGCTGTGCATACTTGCAGAGGTGTTTTTGTCTAAAAGTGGATGAATGTTATGCAAATTAGGTAGTTTCAAAAACATGTGAAATGCGTGATACATGCACAATGTCTGCATCCTAGAAAGTTATCTCGGTAAGTAATTCATGCAGCCCATTTTGGCGCATATCTCTACTTATATAACTTGTCATTTTTTGTTTGTTTAAATTAATCTCATTCTCATAAAGCAAATTCAAAACTTGCAGAGCTTGAAATACAACGGTATGGTGATAGTTTCAGACGAAAGCAGAAAAGCCCTCCATTTTACTGTTGCCGTATGTTTCAAGGAAAATAGCAAAAACGAAATTTTCCATTATTTAGCAAGAAAAATATTTTACTGTATTTTAATATATGTACATATAAAACTGAAAGATTTCATTGACTCGCGGATTCGTCACCGAATCGCAGAAACTACTGAACTTAGAACTTTTATATTTGGCAGGAATGTTCCTTTTACAACATACGGGCGCACTCCGGAATGATGTTTTCCTACGATAACATTAAGTGGGTCGAAATGGGTTTTTAAATAACCCAGCTTTGATAACGCTGGCAATGATTGGGCCATTGATTCCCAACAACTGAAGCCCCGCCCTAAGTTTTGAATAACTTGAGTTGCCCTGCTCAGTATATATTTTGTTCTAAATTTTTTCTTCTGAAATTATTTAACAAATAAAAAGCCTTTTCAAAGCACCACGTAAAAATAGCTGTATCATTAATATGCTTTTCATTTAAACATATGTATTACCGTTTGACATATTGAATGTCAAGGTGTTTTGAGTCAAAATCAAATTACCAACGTTGCTTTTCACCGAAGCAACGGTGATGTCATATAAGTGTTTTTTTTTTAGTCTAAATAAAATTACCAACATTCGTTTTCACCGAAGCAACGGTGACGTCATTTAAGTGGTAAGATGAGTCCAATAAATACAAATAGGTGGGCAGTTTTCCGTAGTAACTGAAATTTGAAAAAAAAAGTTTCCACCTTGAAATATTAGCGATGGCAACACATTTTGCTGAAGCTTCGAGAAGCATCTGATTTGCTAGATTTTAAATGTACAGTTTTGAACTTTTTGTCTACGAAATTGTTTATAAGCAAAAATCCTTTGACATTTATGCTGAAAGTAATAACGCATTTTGTTCTGTTTTCTATTATTATTTTGTTCTGTTGTCTATTAATATTTTAACGATGAAAGTGAAGAGTAACGACGTATTTTGATTTATTTAGTGTGGGCTTGAAATTTTAAATTTACAGTTACGAGCGAAATTCCTCATGTGTCGTCTGGCAGGAGAAGTCAGGAAGACGAGTTTCCCAAAAGAGCAATGACATATGCTGTGTAGAATGACTTGATTTGCCCGTATCAGTATATATTTTGTTCAAAATTTCTTTCTTATGAATTTATTTAACAAGAAACCTTAAAAATCGCTTAAAAAGCGCTATAATATATGCGCTTTGCATTTAAACAGTTATCGTTTGATATATCGAATATCCAGGTTTTTTGTTGATGTGTTCCAAATTATTTTAACAAAAAAGAACTTTTAAAAATATCACATAAAAAGCGCTATATCATAATATGCTTTGCATTTAAACATTTATATTATCGTTTGACATACTGAATGTCAAAGCCTTTTCAGTCAAAAATCAAATTGAAGGTCTACTTTGCTATGACGATCAATAAATCACAAGGACAGCCCTAAAAATAGCTGTTATTGACTTAAGAGAAAATTGTTTCTCTCTGGCCAGTTTTACTAGCATGCTCAAGAGTTAGTTCTCCTAGCAGTTTTGTAATAATGGCTGATGATTCTACAACAGACAACGTTGTGTACAAAGAAGCACTAACATAAGTCAATATATTATTCTTATTTTTCCATTCTTTCATCGCTATGAAAATGTTTAGTTACAAATGACAACACTCCGCATCTTATAAGGATGCACAAATTCATGCTATAAACATTATGTATTTGAATCCATTTTATTGCCGATGCGATATAAAGTTTGAGAATAAACCGTTCGAGTTAATATTATGTATATTAATTTATGGTACAAATTATATTTTGGTATGGTATGAAATCCTGTATTATAGAAATTACTTTAATATCATCACGTTCGAATTACGGGTATTTAGCCAGTGCACTTATATTTATACGCAAAAGCGTCGCTTCGATAACGTAATTGTGTGCTCAAAGTCATATTTGCCGGGGCGGATAGTCTAATGTATACTGATCAGCAATTCAGCATATTATAAAAGGGCTCGAAATTTGGCCTAATGGAAATTTTGTTGTGTCTTTGGAGAAATTTCATAGCGGGGTCTATGAGCAAATTAAAACTCATAATTTAATATAGCCGTTACGTCAAAAATCTTCGTGAAGAACAGAATTGGAAACTGCTATGAAGAACAAATCATTGTCTGAAAGGTATATGGAAAGAACCATAAAATGAACTGGAATTTCTGAGAGGGAGTATCAAATTGTTAAAATCTGCGATCTATTTCCGGGTAGAAAGTGGGCAGATTATCCTGATTCTAGTAAAATGTTTCTCAGAAGATGATAAAATGATGATTTCAACTAATTTGCGAATGGAATTTACTTCGTAGAGCATATTAAGAGTCCTTCTGAAATAAATTCACATACATGTACATAGTTTTGTCCCTGCTACATATTTTAGTAAATTCTTGTTGATGTAAGGTAGAGTGACTGACAATGGAGAGACTACTTTTTAACTCATATAAGCTCTAATACAAGAAAATGACTTAGTCTTTTTATTTTGTTTTTAATCTTCTGTACTGTTTTTTTTTAATTTACTGAACAATTGGCCTTCTTACATGGCCCTAAAATAACGTTCACATGGCTCTTTTGATTTCTTAAAATTAAAGAAAAGTGATTTACACACAAATTGGTGAATATATAAAACTAGGGACCTACAAACTTAAGCAATTTAGTTTGTCATTTTGTGAATGTCAAGATTTTTAATATTGTTACAAAGACTGGTAATTTGAGTTTCCGTACGAAGAAGGGCGGTAACCAGTTTGAAACTCAGGGAATTGGGGAATCTAAAACAAAGACATTACAAAAAGATATTTTCTTAAGTGCCTCGCTCCCCCTAACAAAGGATAATCAGCAAATATAAAAAATCACTCTAAAATGATATTATTTTAATTTTCATGAATCAGAAGACCTGTGAAGTTGCAGGTTCAAACGGAAATCCCGTTTTCTCCAAACGTCCAGTAGGGTGAAACGAATTTTTTTTAATGGACAACCTTTTTTGGCGGTGTGAGAAAGTTGCTCATAGACCACACAATAACAACTATAAAAAATTAATAAATAAATTTCGTTATACTGCACCAAGGTCGCCAAACGTTTGAAAATTGAGTCAAAAATATCTAATAAACAACTGTACTACAATTAAAGAAAACACATTTACATTGCATTGCAATCACACAGGCGTCACGCACAATCACATTGTTTATTCAAGCATATTGGCAATCAGAAAAATGTAGTCTTACAATGGTCTATATTGTATTTTTGTGTTGAGAACTGGCATTTGTTTAGGAGAATCTAAAGAAATTTCAGTAAATTCATCCCGCCTGGAAGGTTCACAAAAAGCAGGAAAAAATATTACGTTACTAGTTTCACACACCTTTCATTGGCGTGAGTATGACAAGGGAATAGCGAGATATGTAATATAAATAATGTGATGTTTTTTTTAGTCTTTGGATTCAGGATGCTCACTGAAAACACTTGATCACCTAAATGTTTAATTAAGGTGATACATTGACTGTCTCTTTAGCGTCAGCCCAAAGTATGATATCAATGTAACCACTAGCTTCAAAGTTGAAAATAGGGATCTCAAAAGTACGAATATTCCCCGAAGAGATCCTTTCTTGACATGCTTTTAAATCTCTGTGCAATGCCAAAACTTTTATGTTCTCCCGGTCATCAGCTGACATGGCAATGAGAATATTTTCCGGATGTCCTAAATACCCGTTCGTTGAAATGCTGTTCGATGGCCGACTTTAATGGGTTTGAACAGTACCTTGAAAACATTTTGGTTTGATGTAAACGCTTAGCTCCGAAGATGCATCATTGCCGAGTCTTAATCGCAAACCACATAGGAATATAAACTTTGATTATGGAAGTTGCTAGAATCAATAAATTTTCAGAAGGTGCAGTCGAGGAAATGTAAAGTCTGAGAATTCTATTTCCCAATGCAAGCCACTGAGAATGTATCATCTTGCCTGGGGTTCTTTTAGACAGACTGTCACAACAAGATCCAGAATTAATTGCTTTACATATTTCCAACAAATTCAGTTGGTCCATGCTTAAGTCTTTTTTTATTGGTAATGTTTAGGAGAGTGCAACACATCTTTTTAAAAAACACACATCGAAGGTGTCCACAGTCTTTTTAGAGATTTGATTTAAAACTGTAACACTGCGAGGTCCACTTATAGTACGGTCAAGGTGCTCGAATATGTGTCGCAAAATAAGCTCGCTTGTGTGTGGTTGCCAATAAAGCACTCTAATGGCTTTCCAAATTTCGATTCCAGATATCGACAGACAGCTCCTTTTACTCCATTATTAATCGGAGTTCCGTCACAACCAATAACCACAGTTTAAGCACTATCATTACTATTTGTTGTTAAAAATTTCTGTATTTCTTCAATTACAATTAATGCTTTCCAGACCTTAAGGGAAAATGACCCATGTATTCAGACCCTGGTTCCCTTATCAGGCTTCTATTCTCCTCTAATATAACTTCTCTGCGTGAGTCCTCCATGACAAGTTTTATCTTTACGGCCATCAAAATATAAACCTATTTGCTCAGATTTGATATTCATAGGGGTATTATTTAATAGTAAACTTTCTTTTTGTCTGCCTCGTCTATTTTTACTTCTGTCCACAACTTTCTTCAAGTCACTTCTACAAACCAAGCCAATCTCTTATAGCGTAGCTGAAATAATCGCGGTTCCAACTCCGTCAGAAACGCGTTACCTATCTAAAGTTTTTGCAGCAACGAAATACCACTGTGAGCCACTATTCGCCTGCGATGTACTCGGTTCAGTTTCTTGATATGTTTTATGTGAAGAGTGTTCCTTTCTTACTGGACATGTGATGATGGAAGGAATAGACGTTTTAATTTTTTCATCAAATTATTCCCGTTTCCTGTTTCAATTTATTCTATGTATCAAGGTTTTTCTTCGTTGATTTCATATCAATGCTGCCGATAACCATCGCTGGGTCATCCACAGACTGAGAAAAGAGAGGGAGGATTTTCTTGCCCCCCCAAAAAATAAAAAATATTCCCCTACCTAGTTGCCAACACGACTGGTTTGGAGAAAATGGCGCTGATATAGTTGTTAAAGGAAACAAATTAAAATCAAGTTTGTTCTGATATCGCAGTCTCTATTCTTTTGAGAAAGCTTGACATTTGATATTGGTAAGCACACTGGACAAAAAGTTTGTCACCCCTGACAGAACTTACCTAAAAACAGGTGACGGCGCCTCTTGTTTTGCTATCAGCAAGAATCCGGTTTGGTAGAGACGCCACGAGGTTGTGGATGTTTTGACCATCAATTTGGTGCCACTCTTGAGTCAACTGGTCCCGATTTCCGCCATAGTACGTGGTTGTCTATTCCGGTGTCTTTCCTTCTGTTCCTAATAATCCGACAGATTTTCAATAGGATTTAAGTCTGGCTATTTGGCGCGCCGGTCGAGGTGAGACAGTGTTGCTGATTGTTCGCCGGGCCACTCAGACACAATTTTAGGATTATGCACACGGCAGTTGTCGTCTTGGAAGACAGGAGAAATAATGGGATGCTGCTCATGGAGATGTAGGTCGAAGGGCAACACTTCGTCATTCCGAATGCGGAGGTACGCATGCTGCTCATATGGTGACTTTTACAGCATAGTGCAAACGTTCTGCTACAACTCATGTAAATATGTATTTTAAGAATTAGACCACATTTCAAAAATAACACCAATTCCAAATTTAATAAATAGTACATAATTTTAAAAATAATTTCGTAATGCATTCAAAACTTTTCACAGATTTCACAAATCATCGTTACTTTTAAAGTTATGACAAAAATAATGACTTCTTTTTTTTCATTTGAAGGTTTAACGACCCCCGTGATCAACCTAGTGGGCTATAAGTAGTCTCCAGCGCCTAACGTAGGGTCACTGGTTCCAGAGTAGGAAAAACGCCGGTGCCATAAGGCAAACACAACATTCAAGCCTCACAGGGATTCGAGCCCCGAGCCGTTTCGAACGAAATATCAGAAGACAGCGCTTAGACCACTGAGCCACCATGTCAGCAAATGACTCTTGAGAAATTCAAGTGACGAACAAACATAGACATTTATCTCAATCTGCTACAGCTCTCTCTGACATCCGATTTTCAAGTATGCATGGCTGGTGCCTGATGCGTGTTATTGTTATTTCATAGTTGGGAGTCCTACGTATGCTCTGTAATGCTTCTGAAGGGTTTGTTTGTTATTTTGAAATATATTGCATGCACACAAAGTGCTTACATGTGCTTAGATTATTGCGCTGAATAATGAAGGTATGTCCTGTCGTCAAACTGCCATAAAATGTGGCTTTCACAACTTTATGATTAAAATGTGCGTTAGTCATTTCAATGAGTAACGTGGCTTTTACCACTCTATGATTTGAATTCATTAGTCATTCATGTGCGTTAGTCATTTCAATATGACTAATAGTTTGGAAGATCGACATAGAGAGGAGAAGACGAAGGCTAATTTGCATGTGAAATGATCGCAGTCTTATTCGGTTGAATTTGCAAGACCGCATTGGTAAGTGCAAAAGAATTGAGCCGTCAGTGTCAGCAATGTAGTTAAGTTACTGCTTTCAGGTGGACTATGAATCGCAGACAGAATGAAAATTAGTAAGGAGGCCACAATCCTGCGAAAACTCCTATCCTTTGAAACAAATACAGAGCAAAGTGGCTGCAGTGTGCACACGATCATAAGGGATGGGCTGTGGATCATTGGCATAAAATCTCTGGAGGAACGAGACAATTTCTTTGACATTCAAAAAAGGAAGGACATCTGTTGAGAAGATAACTTCAAAACCTACTGTATTGTTCAAACAGTAAAGCACCCTACTGCCGTTATGGTCTGAGGTTGCATTTCAGCTCATGGAGTGGGTAGATTGCGTATTGTTGAAGGTAATAAGAAAGCTACAAAATATATCCAGGTACTGAAGAAAACAATGCTTCCTTAATCTGTTAATATGTTCCCAAATAATTATTTCATTTTCGAGGACGACAACGCGCCTTGTCAATGGGCAGGAGTAGTGGGCAGATGGTTGGCTTCAAGGTCGGTCCGGAAATTGAAATGGCCTCCACAATCACTAAAACTGAATCCGATGGAAAACTTTTGGATGAATCTGAAACAGAAAGTCAGTGCAAAGAATCCTAGGAATCAAGTAACTGCTAACTGAAGCTATAATTTAAGCTGGTATCAGTAAACATCAACGGATGAGCTTGAACGCCTTGTGAGCTGTATGTCCAGAAGACATGTCTTAGTAATAAAAAACAAAGATTTCCTAATTAATTACTAATTGACAGTAGGTCTTGAAGCATATTTAACGTTCATTGACTAAATAAAGTAAAGCTTTTATGAAATTCATTTTTTTATATTTTTATTTCTCGTGACTTAAAGGGATACTTGTAGTTATCAGAAATAAAAAAAACGTTTATGTAGGCAGTGCACTTTCTTTCTGTCGCCTCATCCACTACATGTACAACAATGCATATGTGTAAGTTAACTCTGTAAAACGTTTGAATTCCTTACGAAATTATCCCTAAAATAATATATTATTCATGACGTTTGGAATTGGAGATACTATTCAAATTGCGGTGAAATGTGTAAACTGTATGTTTACATGAGGTGTTGCAGGACGTTTGCACCAAATAGTACAGGGTGATCGAAAAGTATTCTCAAGTTTTCGATTTTCAACTGTACAAAAATGAACTGATCTATAGCAATATGATTTGAGGCATTTGAAAGAGTAAATATTCGAGTTTTTAACGCAATCTCTTTCCAACAGATGGCTTTGCGTGATCTCAAATATTGACGCCGACTGCAAAACAACTGAAAATGTCGTCGCCGAAAGAGAAAGCAATTTATTTGCAGTCGTTGGTTTTTTGAGACGAAGTATGTAATTAAGGTACAAAAATATTACCGTCGGACATATGGGAAAAATTAACCGAGTGATTTCAGTATCAGAGCGCGGCATAAGAAATTATTGGATACTGGTAGCGTCCTGGAGCGACAAAGAAGTAGCTGACCCCCTGTCAGTAAAGAAACTATGCAGAGCATACAGGAGGGTTTCGCTCGCAGTGCTAACAAGTCTACGAGAACGCCTCTTTACAACTGAATGTTCCACGATCCACATTTTTGGAAGTGCTTCACAAACGCCTGAAACTAACCAAATACAAAGTGCAACTCTTACACAAGATTAAACCGAACTATGGACCTCAGCGCTTAGCACTCGTTCGGGATATCTTGGAGCTGCAGGAAGCTGATGAAAATTACCTATGCCGTATAATGTTCTCGGATGAGGCAACCTTTTACGTGCACGGAAAAGACAACACTCAAAACGTTCGTACATGGGGTAGTGAAAACACACATTCAGTCAGGCAGCACGTCGCTCACAGTCTACTGGTGAATGGTTGGTGTGGGCTCATGCCTGAACGTGTAATTGGGCCATTCTTCTCCGAGCGCAAATAACAAATGAATAATTACCTGGATATGCTTCAGAACTTTGCAATTCCTAAACTACAGGATTTGTAAACAAAAGTCATACTGCAACAAGATGACGGTCTCCCACATTGGGGACTTGACGTTCGTGATTACCTGAACCGTGAGTTTCCCGACAAATGGATTGTCAGAGATGGTCCAATTCCTTGGCCATCCCGGTCCCCGGATATCGCTCCTTTAGACTTCTTTCTCTGGGAGTATGTCAATGACATGGTTTACCGAGAAAGAATAAGCAGCATTTAGGAGCTCAAACAGCGCATTACAGCATTGTTTGATAGAATTGATCCTGATATGTTGGAGCGCACATGGAAAGAAATTGAATATTGATTCGATGTGTTACCTGCCACCAAAGGCGCAGGTGTAAAGGTGTATTGAGGTAAGAATATGAAACTCGAATACTTACTCTTTAAATTGCAGGAAACAGAATTACAGTAGATCGCTTTGTTTTCGTACAGTTGTCAAACGAAATCTCTATGTGACTTTTCGACCACCCTGTATATTATGGTAAATTTTTGTTTTTGTTCGATGCTGAATCTTACGATACATAAGAGAAGTTAAAACGGAAGTACAAGTTGTGATACAGAAACATGTATGGAATATTTTATTCAATAACACATATTTTTAGTAAAATACCTAAAATATATTATATATAAAAATATTTCTGGCTTTGATTACTCGGCAAAAAGTTGTTTTACAATGCTTTAAGGCGCAGTACCTTTTCAATTCGAAAAGGGATCGCAAGAACTGAAATCTGTGGTAAATCTTCATGAACTCTATCATCTGGTTTACTGCGAATTAAGTGGCAGTTATTACAAGATGTTGGCCAGTAAAACTAGTTTTTCAGTTTCGAGGCAAACTTTTAAGTATCAGTCTTTAGCGCGTGTGCTTTAGATATGACTTGTCTTCCGAAAATGGCGTCAAATAAATGAATACATTTTTTGGATTATTTCTTCTATATTCTTTATTCAAAGAGAATTCAGCAATGATATTACAAATACATAATAGGAAACGTTTCACTATCTTATGCCATCCGTTCAGAATATCAAGGTCATTAGGAGTACGAAACATCCCGATGTAGATTTTGTAAAAGGAATTATCTTGAGTATTGCAAATATTTGAATTGTATATTTAGGCAAGGGTATTTTGTAATCAATTCTTAACAGTCGAAGTATCTGGACTTCAGCATTTCCTAGTTATTGTTATATTTCAGCGTTATTTTTTTCGAGGCTCCCCTGAAAATTTAAAAGATGATTTTCTTTTGTCTTTCTAGCATTTGGTACTAAACAAAGAAAGTAGTTTATGCGACGAAAAATTGTGCATTCTCTGATACCAATCAAATATTATCATGGTAGAAATTATGACCTGATGCATATGTCTCTGGTACCTCCCACATTCGATGTGGATGTCATTGGGTCCATTGAACAATCCTGGTGTGATGCTGTTAGTCACGGTCATTCAGCACACATGGTAGGCCACTGCGCTGTCCACGGTGTGTGATAATTCCTTCTATGTGCTATTCTCGGTGCACACGTGACACCGTGGATCTAGGAATGTTGAATGTTCGCACAACTTCGGAAATTGAATGTCCCATCTGTCTGGCTCCCACTACCATGCCTCGTTTAAACTCCGATAATTAACGTTGGCTTGACATAACCCTAACAGCATTTGTTCAACCTGACTCACGAGAATATCCGTCGAAACTGATAAAAATCACGGTGTGCGTCGAGGCATTTATATCACATCAGCGCCAGTTGGAATTTCATTTGCAAACTGCTGTCTGACAACATTTAGCACTTCACTGTATGTTAAAGTGTGCAATCGCGAAATAAAAAACCAGCATATATCAAACTTCTTGTATCTGTGTAGTTATTCTCCTACGATACAGACAAAGAAAGAAGCTCCATTTTGTTTGGAAGGCCTTTACATTTGTTAGCATGTACACGAAAAGGGAAAATACACTGCTCAAGAAGTGTATTAATAAACTGTACTACGATTGTCAAGGGATTGTACTTCCGATACTTAAACAAGATTGTGGAAGAATGTCCACCCTTTTAATGTAGGCTTTCGAACTTTCATGTATTCCACAAAACCAGCCTTTGGGTACAGAATCCTACAAGAAAGAATTGAGGTTGTAAACCGAAATATATTTTAAAACTATTGTTAATATATTTATTTAAATAAGTTAAACACGAAAAACCTCGTTATTGTTTCAGAAAAAGCTTTAAATATGATGATGGGTGAATACGTTAATAAAATATTATTTTAAATAGAAAATATATTTCATTACTTGTTGGTTTGGAGTAGCTCGGAAAAAAAATCCCAACACCACGAAAAAATAGTTGTAGAGGAATGAAATGGCGGGAATACATTTGTATAGGTAACATATGTAATCGATTAAGGTTTCAAGATCACAGCTTAATGTAAGCGCGAGAAGAGCCATGTTAAATATGAAATGCTGGTACATTAATAACCGGTGTAACCGCTAGAATGCTCAATGCAAGCATGCAAATGTTAATGCATTGTGTCGTACAGGTGCGGGATGTCAGTTTGTGGGATAGAGTTCCATGCCTGGTGCCCTTGGTCGGTCAATACAGGGACGGTTAATGCTGGTTGGGAATGACGCTGGAGCTGACGTCCAATGATGTCCCATACGTGCTCGATTGGAGAAAGATCTGGTGATCTAGCAGGCCACGGCAACATGTCGACACTCTGTAGAGCATGTTGTGTTACAACAGCGGTATGCGGCCGAGGACCGTTATCCTGTTTGAAAAAACACCCTGGAATGCTGTTCATGAATGTCAGCACAACAGGTTGAATCACCAGACCGACGTACAACAGTGCCGTCAGGGTGCGTGGGATACCCACGAGATTGCTCCTGCTGTCATTGGAAATTGCTCCCCAGACCATAACTCCAGGTGTAGGTCCAGTGTGTCTCGGCCGCGAACAGGTTGTTTGCAGGCGCTCACCTGGCCTCCATTTAACTAATACACGGACATCACTGGCACCCAGGCAGAACCGGCTTTCATCAGAAAACACAAGAGATATCCACTCCGTCCTCCAATGAGTTCTGGCTTCACACCACTGACGTCGCAAACGGTAGTGGTGTAGAGTAAGTGGAATGCACGCTACAGGGCGTCTGGCTCGGAGCTGTCCTTCAAGTAACCGATTTGTAACAGTTCGTTGTGTCACTGTGGTGGCAACTGCAGCTCGAATTGCTGCCGCAGACGCAGTACGATGCGGCACGGCCATACGCCGTGCACGGCGGTTTTCCCTCGCAGTAGTGCCACGTAACCGGCCGGAACCCGGTCTTCTTGAGGCAGTACCTTCCCTTGACCACCGCTGCCAACAATTATGCATAGTGGCTACATTCCTGCCTAGTCGTTCTACAATATTGCGGAAGGAAAATCCACCTTCTCGTAGCCCTATTACACAACCTCGTTCAAACTCCGTGAGCTGTTGATAATGGCTTCTTCGTCTTCTTAAAGGCATTCTTGACTAACATCAACACACTACGTCGAATCTCAACGATAACTAACGCTCACGAACGTTACAGCGCGTATTTACAGCAAACCTGCTTTGCATGTTCCGAGGCGCTACTAGCGCCACACGTATGCACCAAGCGGAATTTGCATAGACGTCATCTTACAGGTGTACTCTCACCGCCTACCAACTGTCGTTTATTTAACACAACCCCTTCTTGGTGTTGGGATTTTTTTCCGTCAGTGTATTTGTATGTATGCTTGATTTGTGGCACAATGACTGTTTTGTTTTGAAAATTATAAATTTTCTTTCGCTGTGTGTGCTCTTAATGCGTACAACATATTAATTTGTAGAAAAGTATACTATGAGTTTAGCATAATTTATTCCGGAGTTCGGAATAAATTAACATCTGTTCAGTTCACATTGAGTCGAATTATCGGGGTTCTACTGCACCTGAAAATTCTATAATGTTAACCCCAAATCGCCAGACCCCTGTAACAGAACATACCACTAAAGCGATATTTACATCTTTTTTATTAGAAATGGACATCGGTTTGATCCCAAGCACGTTAGAGACGTTTGATCCGATAAATGTCTTCTTTCGTTTGGATGACATGTTAAGCAGTCAAACTCCGGTAGTGGTTTCCCACGGTAAATATAAGCCATCTACTCCTCCCCAACCCCAACTTTGTCCTATCACGCTATTTTATACTTTGACAGAGTGTGACGTCATTCTCTGCTGCCACTCATAACAAATGCTATATCTATTAACTCAGGTACAGTATGGCTTCGAAATTTCCTTACGTGAGCCCATAGGTACCAACCGGAGCTTTTTTCTTTCTCGTACTCGGATAAAAGCGTTGTATCAGGAGCAACTTGTCAGTTTAAACCTTCTCTGCTGTAAATCCTTCAATCACATTGATGCGTCCATGCGAGTGGTGACACAGGAAAAAATGTGTAGCCATATTGTCATCACTTCCTTCTAAGCTGTTAGATACATTCAATGATTGCAATAAGAAATGAGATGTTCTCGTGGAATCCACAGTCTCATCGAATACAGGCTGTTGAGTCCAAAGACTGGGAGCACGTTGCTGCGTCCGTGAACCGAATAGTTTGCTATCACGAGCCTTCCTATGATACGACACCGAATTCTTGATTTTCCACGTGAGCACCCGGACCTGAGATCTAAGCACTCGTGACATTGTGCAAGTGCCTTATCTTCTTGAACTTACTCATTATCATAGAAGTGTTTTCTTTCTTCCTCGATTATGTAATATAAACTGTTAACTGCCTTAAGAAACTACCCGGAGGTAGCGAAAGCTAGTAGCTCATGTTTTCTTTATTTATACGCCAAAAAGACGGAGCATAATTCTTATTGTCTTCTCATATCGTTACTCCATAATGTGTATTGTTAAACTTCAATGAAAGAGAGCGTGTTTCTACTTACGTTTGATTCAGACAGGTGTTATGAAATCCAGTTTCATTTTCAGATACTGAACGTTTTGCATTAAAAGCATGTTCAGCTGTCATATTCCTTCTTAATATTATATGGTATTTTCATGCAGTTTCATTGCACCCGTTGTGTAGAACAACTTGTCGCCACATTTGAGTCGTTTAAGAATTGATGACCAATAATTTTTCTTTTAAGATAGTTAGAAATAGGGGAACTTTTTGCCTATATTATAAAACTTTTATATGGTTACGAGCCAGCACGCACTAAACGCACAGATCGTTATTATTTTATAAATATATGTTAGTTATTTCTTTCTACACCATTTAATTTACATTACTTTCCCATATCCGCTATATTTACAACTCTTTAAGCAATGATGTATTAAGATATCGCAGATATTTGTCGAACTGCACTGCCTTGTTCCGAAGGTACTCTGTACATAATAACTATAGCATAAGACTTGCATGTTTATCAGTTAGAGCACGTGTAAAGTTCAGAAGAACTTATTTTTTTTCCTATAACAAAGATGAGAACGCTTAAAAGTTAATTGCTTTCGAAACACGCAGTTTTCATTTAAGCTTAGGAATCTTTTGAAATGGATGTTGTCCGTTGATGAAACATAATGCCGTCCAAAATCATGAGGCCTAGTATTCGGCATATGTGACACTCGGTGATAAAGGCCTCATCATATATTTGGAGGCGACCCCTACAGACTATACTTCGGCCATCTTTAGGCCACAGGGAGAAGCGGGACTCTTCGGTAAACTACACATATCCCAAATCCACTTCCTAATGTTATCTTCTACTGCACTAAGATAAGCGGTGGGTTCAATGTTGTGCTGTTAATGTTACTATTGCTGCTGCATGCCCTGCGTGGTGGCCTGCTAAATGAAAACTATTTCGGACCGTTTATGTGGACACCTTTTGCATCCTCTGATGTTTGAATAATGTTACTGATATCATTTGCAGTGGAAAAGAGGTGAGGAATATCCATCTTTATAACATTTAACGACAGTGGTCCGTCTGTCGTTTCTGCAGTGCATCTATGCGCACCACTTCCCCGTCGCCGTTACCGTTGGTGGTCCTGATTCCATTGTGACAATCAGCGTTGTACGGTGCTGACATTTCATCATAAACTGTTCACGAATGCATCCATCAACAAACAAGTGAAGCGCAATTCAAGGATATTTTCCCTTTTAGTTGCGGTCAGCTGGTGGTAGGCATCTAGATGTGCAAGTGGCAGGGAGCGAGCGTCTCACAACCCTTTGCGATCGACTACCCGTCTCAGGCGGCGTTACAGAGATTACCGGTTTGCCCGCGTTAATACCTTATCCGATGTGCTTCACAAGACCGTTCAGTGCGAAACTTTTAGCACTGGCATATCTCCGGCACTTCTACCACACCTGTGATTTTCATGATTCTCGGTGTAGCGATTTCACTTTTTCGAAGAGTATTCCTGATATCTATGCCGGTACTTCCTCGTTGAGCCATTTTACATCTTTACAAATTAAAGAAAGTGGAGCTGATATTCCTCCTTTCTAAACAGCTCTTCATTTTACAAAGCATTTCCACCTGTTGGAATTTGGAATTTGCTCTGAAAGTAAGTTTCTGTTCCTATATAAAAATAACTCAATAAGTTTATAATAATTGCTTTCCTTTTAAGGTATTAAAATGTTAATATCTGATAGTCAAGATATAATTATTTTGGATGTACGACAACTTGTTTAATTTTCAAAGGGGCGTACTTTTTAAAACTACTCGTGAACTAAAGAATGATTTCTGCTAAACCAATAAGAACAAAAACGTAGAAAATCTTTTCGTATTTTGTTGGAAAAATTTATTTAAAATTTCAATGAATTGATACAGATTTAACCTTTGTTGTCGAACTTTACTTCTCTTAACCTTCGTGAGCATTAGCTCATCCACATTTTATAGTTCAGGAAGTTTTCTTAGCGATTGCCATTTTAGCCCGTTCTATTGATGTGGTGCGTACATCATCTTTCTTCGGAGCTGTTCAATCATTCCCGCATATGAATCGTCCACAAAGAACATTGAACTAAATAGTCATTCACTTCTTACTACCTGTTGTTTCAATGCATTCGCCAAGCAAACCAATATTTCCTGCAAAGCGACTCCACTTCGAAGAGATAAATATAACGCTACGCAAAAGGACAGAAGCTTAATTAACCATTTCAGAGCTACAGATAAATTTATGAATGTCTTGATCACAACACTGAAACAAATAACATTCACATATCATTCCCATATTTCAGTTTCATCATATATCCTAGTTGATTGCATATTACACACTCATATAACTGTTGTTACTTATTAATGATCCATATTACTTTCTTTAACATAAGTACATTACTTTCTGGATCATCACTTTTCTGTTCATCACACTTGCATTTCCAATTATGTCTAACGAAGAAAGGGATAAGTTCGTTTTTTTCTTTTCTACAGCCAAAATTGTCAGGTTCAGTTTCTTAAATACTTGAGATTCATTTTTGTTGATGTGAGTTGAACTTTACAGGAAGACTAAATATTTTAGCATGATAAAAAGCATGGAATTGTGAATAAAACTTTGAGAATTTATACTACCGGTAGAACTGATTGAATAGTAATTCTGCCATATACAATTCATTTATGACAAAATATTTCAGCATTTATCGCTCTTAGCCGTATATCGAGTGATATAAGCTTACTCGATATATACTTTACTCGATATACGCTCTAGCCGTATATCAAGTAACTGAAGCAAAAAATAAGAAAAAAAATAATTGTTGCTACATTTTCCTGCTTAAGCATCAAATTCCAAAACAATGATCAACTATTTAAGTTACTTACATGTTTAAAATTTTCTTTTACCCTCATATGAAATGCGATATAGTTTAGCGTTCAAAATGTTTCGTTAGTCATCGTTTCAAGCATAATGTTTGTTTCGTGAAGTAAATGATTTATTTTTGCCGATATATGTTTCATGAAAAACTTTTCTGGGTATAGGGGATTATTTCTGGGATAACAACTTGTTTTACGCAAATTTTTATTTCTCTCTGAACTGGCAGTACAGTGTGTTCGGGATAAGACTGATCGAATAAGAAACGGGATATTTCTATTATGTTGTTGACTGACATGCATGTGATTTTGACAAAAAGGAGGAATGCTTATAACGTTTGTTTTCTTGAGTAAATTTCGATGTGCGCATCACGGGTGGTGCGACTCTCGTTCAAACGCTATTCCATTGCTTTCCGTATATTGAAAAATATTTCGGGAGGCACGAAGGCAACATCAGATAATATCCGGGTAAGACATTCAACCAGTCCTGTTATTCCGGATATGTGCACTTTGCATCTGATATGCAGTAGATCCCGATTAATTCTGTAGTCGGCTAACAGGAGCGGCCATTTATTTGGGACAGTTGTTAAAGAATATCCTGAATAAGCACTTTGGGATAAAACTTCGATTAACTGTGATTGCCGTTTAATTGAGCAGAAACATTGAAGTCTTGGAGCGTCCCAATTAACGGAAATCTACTATCTACCCAGAGTTAGAAGTAAGAACGTTTCAAGTATGTCAACCTCGCAGACCAAAGAATTGGAGTCCCGCATAGAATCACATGTTTGGGAGCAGTTCGTGGAAACATCTTTGACCAGCTACTATAAATGAACATCAAACAAAGATATTCGCTCTTTCCACGTTTATAAGTGAGTCACGGAAAAATTCTCATAGGCCGCCACCGGGAGGCTACACCACAGTGGCCTAGGATTCCTCCAGACTCACACATACTAACTGCCAAGCCAAGTTGGAAGGTTGCTTCTTGGAGCCCCGCACAATGCTGGGGATGATAATTTTTCCGTGACTTACTTATAAACGTGGAAAGAGCGAATATCTTTGTTTGATGTTCCTGGTCCACTTTAAATTTCTGTATTAATTACTATAAATGAAGTGGCGCACCGTCTAGTTGATAACGGTTGCCGATTTCAGGGTCAGCAAAAAAATTCCAATGTATACAGGTACAGAGCGACGTTACAGAACTCTGACAAAGGAACAACTGGCCAATGCCGTTATTTTTTTGTCAAGCGCTACCAGATGTTTAGTTTCAAACTATGGTGCTGGTGAGACTAGAAACCATGATAATTTTCTGAGCCTTAATTCCACGATTATGTCGTTTTACCACCGGCGACACGTAGAACGTCGTCTCATAACTGGAAAATACCCTGTTCAGGTAATCACTTTTTGGAAATTTTGCGATACCATTTTCGCGATGTAGATGTAAGAGAACACCTAACAGAACATGTAACAGATCACGATGCTCTAGCTGTTGCTCTTGCTGTTGTTTCTATGATAGGATGTTGCATCCTTTAGAGCCAGGGCTCATATTGAATTTTCTTCCGGGGGCGGACGAAAATTGAAGTTTTTCAAATTCACCAGAACAAAATTAAAGTTAATGAACCATAGAAAAAAAATTAAAGCAGTTTTTCCTAATGTCAATTGTTGCATTTTTATTAATTTAAGGCATTTTTCTAATTTAAGTTGCAGTTTCACCAAACCCTTAAAAAATGAATTATTTTCGTGTGGGCGGACAAGGTTCCCCTGGAAGAGTTTAATTTTTTTCCAGGCTGGTCAAATTTATTCACAGGACTTGTGAGAACAATACGTGAAATCTGGAAGAATTTCCCTTATATTTAGGGACAAAATATTTACCTCATTTTTCTTACTTCGATACTTATATGCGAATCGCTGAAAATAATTGAATCTTGAAAAATATCGTTTCATAATTCATTATTTTGAGGACTGATTTCAACCATTGCTTTGTACAGGGAAACGTTTCTTTATAGGACATATCATTTATACCAAAAATGTCAGTCGCTAGAAGGTATTCTACTGATTTTTCATCTAAATCCATTTAAGATGCATTTGTTTGGCATATTATATCAATGTTTTGCTGAAAATATGCTTTAATTCAAATTTTTGCTTTAATGAATATTTAGGCTAGTCAAATATATAGTGACAGGTACTTTTAGGTGCATCCTGCAAGAGTTCTGATATAATTCGTTTTTTAATTTAGTTATGACAGTTGCTCTCACGTTGCATTTTAGTCGCCCTTGGACACTTTCCTTTAGTTTAAAAATTTTTGTTCAAAATAATTTCAAATTCAAATTTTTAATGAATTTATTAGGCTAGTTAAATTTATGGTTACCAGGTACATTTACTTGCATCCTGCAAGAGTTCAGATATAATTCGTTTCTTAATTTAGTTATGACAGTTTCTCTCACGTTGCAATTTAGTCGCCCTTGGACACTTTATTTTAGTTAATATAAAATAGCTCTTTTTTACCAAAAAATAACATTAGTGCTTCTTTTCCGAAAAATAATATAAGTGTTTCTTTTCATTAAATCATATTAGTGCTTCTTTTCCTTTTTGATAAGATACATACAAAATAAATAAATTAATTCGCATTTCGAACATATTCCCTAAAACACGGTCACGGTAGTTTTAGTAGAGTAATAGCGATCATTTAACCAAACATACAAGAGGAGATTGGTTGTCTCAATTTCATATGAACCAAACTAAAATCTTGGTTGGTTGGTTGGTTGGTTGGGTAGATTTTATTGGCGCAACGGCCATGGTTGGCCAAAGAGCGCCAGACACAAGACAAACAGACAGAAATAAAAAACATGGCAAAAATCGCAAAATCTGGCTGACCAAGTAAAACCGAATCATGAGTACGAAGGGAGGGCCAAAAAAGACAATGAAACAAACAGTATGAAAAACATCATACAATGGTGAGAAACAAGCCGATTAAGGAAAACTGAGGAATGAGAATGAGAAAAAACATGACGAAATCGAACACAACTACACATAGGATGAGTCACCAGGAGGGGCTGAACTGTCACTCTCCTCCCCCCACACTCCTCTGCAACGCTGGCCGAGGGCGGGGACGAAATGTCACTCTCCTCCCCCCATGCTCCTCTGCAATGGTGGGTGAGGTTGGGGACGAACTGTCACTCTCCTCCCCCCATGTTCCTCTATAATGTTGGTTGAGGGTGGGGACCTCGCTGAGTCCGAGACAGTTGCAAAGTCGGCCATGTAGACCGCGACATTTGGATGGACACTGCACACCTTTGCGGATTGAGGGCCGGGTCTCCAGCACGTGCAGGCCTTCTGCTGGGAACTGGAAGAGTCGGCCGTCTTCAAAAGAGAAGGCGCAGACTCAGCTATTTGAAAAATCTGGAGCTCGGGGAAATCCATCTGTGTCGCTTGTTCAGCTGTAGATCGCTTGGCAAGTGCGGCGAGAGCTACAGGGCGCGGAACAAAGGGCTGCACGGGTTGTGGCTGAGACTGAACAACTGCGGCAAAAGTACGCTGACGGTTGTTGGGAATACCCAACTTGGCCTTGGCAGCAGGGTACGAGAGGCCCTCCAGGGTCTTGAGGCGCTGGATCGCCTTCTCGTCGTTCCACTTCGAACAGGACCGGGCATAAGCAGCGTGGGAGTCACCACAGTTTACACAGCAGGGCTCTGAAGTGCATCCAGTCCCTTCGTGGTCTCGGGATCCACAAGTGGCGCACCTCGCAGCACTGTTACAGGACCGCTGGTAATGTCCATACCTCTGGCACTTAAAACAGCGTAGAGGATTTGGTATATAAGGACGAACTGCACATAACAAGTAACCAGCCTTTATTTCAGTAGGTACCTTCGGGCTGTTAAAAGTCAAAATAACATTTCGTGATTTGATCAGCGCGCCATCGCGCCTGAAAGTCATGCGTCGGGCAGCTATGACACCCTGATCAGCAAGTTCACACACAAGTTCATCTTCATCGCAGACCAACAAGTCGGGCTCAGAAATGACTCCCTTGGAGGTGTTAAGATACGGATGTGCCGTCACTTGAACTGGAATATCCTGAAGTCTGGTCAACTGCAGAAGAGATTTGCTCTGAGAGAGAGTGCAAGTTTCCACAAGCAGGTCTCCAGAGCGTAGCTTCTTTACTGACTTCAAAGAGCCAGCAACACCCGCAAGTGCCTTCGAGATGAAAAAAGAAGACTTTGAGGAAAGTTTCAACATCTGGTCAGTAGAAGAAATGACAAGAAAAGTAGCGTGAGGTATCGAATCTGCAAGTGTAATGCGACGTCTCTGAGCTGACGGCTCAACACCTGGATCTAAAGATACGTCGCGGTGATGTCGTTTTTCAACGAAAGTTCTCTTCAGTGTGTTATGTTTGGGAGGTGGTTGAGGCAAATTTGGCGCCTGATCAATCACCATATCCTGGTGTTTTTTAAATTTTGAGGAGGGTTTATGTTTCCCCATGGGAGTAAGAAAGAATTCATCTGCAACGTACTCCGCCCACAATCGAGCCCAACAGGGGAGAACTGGAGGTCCGCAAGCCAAACACATGACGCAAGACACAGTTCTAGAGCTTAGTTGCAAATATAGTCCAATGGTTGTGTTCACATGCACTCGGCGGACACTTCGGCCTCCAGAGTACCGTCATGCCAACGCCTTTGGCATGATTCCACAACCCCGGGCTTACCCTGCCGTGCCATACGACAAAAAAGCCGCTAAAGCCCTGTACACAACTTAGTACAAGACCTCTGACTAGAGGTGGGTTAGTCTCTAGCCTCCCGTTTACAGCGAAGCCGGGGTCGAAGAGGAGTGTTGGTACACAGGAGGCACTTATCCGGGTTCCTGCGACCTCAGCCACCAGACATCCCATTTCCGCCTCACGGGTCTCCGCACGCGGCAAACATGCAGGTAGGTCTAGCACCCAAACCAGTTAAAAGGAAAAAAGAAATCCAAAGAAGACAAAAACGGGAAGGGAACCTAAACGGAATCTCAGCAACCTACGAACTGAGCGGTTAATATAAAACAGTTAGTGGTGGAGGGTAACAAAACCACAAGACCGGGGTGTTAGTACATAACGTGGTAGCGATTAGGTAAAGTATACAACACGGGCAACTAGCCAGTGGAGAAAATAAATAAAAACGAAAAAGCGAGACACAAGACCAGCTCGGGATCGTGGGGCCGCGACTCCCCAACAGCTGGATGAACAGCCGTCCCTGCAAACACCAACAGCAAAGCGGTGGCATGACATCAGATGTTGACCAGTCACAAGGTCAGCTCGGGCCGTGGGGGCGCCGCTCCCCAAATAACTGGAAAACCAGTTATCCCCGTGCGGGGCTAAAATCTTGTTTTTTACTCTGCTGAACACCTATTCCTCTATCAGATAAGGAAATCTCTTATTACCAGAGTGTCAAAAGCTGGAAAGTGGATATATCCACAAGAAGACAGCTACAGAATGAGATTATTTTCACAAGAAGGCAGCTACAGAATGAGAATATTTCCACAAGAAGACAGCTACGAATGAGAAGACAGTCATGAAATTCTCAAACTTTGTGTACGAGTTTTGTTCCTATTCACGATAAACACTACTTCAATACGAACGTTAGATCAGATGTAAATTTTGTGTGGACTGGAGGTTGAAAACTTGATTTAACGGGCATACTAATGAAAGAAATGTATGCGTTTCGTGCAAAGTGAATAGCATTTATGGTTTGATGGCACCCTAACTGAAAGAAATTAAGGTTTCCTGATTTTTAGGGTTAATGATGGGAACATCTTATGTAATATCAGGAAGCGGTTCCAATTTTAAGATGATATTCTTAACAGTTTTTATATGCAGCAGATAACACAAATTAAAAAAAAATGACAATAGTTATGTATTTGTCATTCTTCCCCTAATATTCAGTTTCTGCTTTAATAGAGAGAAATCTAAGTCACCCTTTTGTACAGTTTTGTACACCCAAAATAAAATTTTGTACACCACCGGAAGTGGTACTTTTCGGCTTTCTAAAAGTGGCACTCCAAGTACATGCTGGAGTGCCACTTTTTCAAAATCGAAAATAAATACTGCCAAAGTTTTGTACTAGTTTTGTACAGTTTTGTACACCCAAAAGAAAATTTTGTACACCACCGGAAGTGGTACTTTTCGGCTTTCTAAAAGTGGCACTCCAAGTACATGCTGGAGTGCCACTTTTTCAAAAACGAAAATAACAACTGCCAAAGTTTTGTACAGTTTGGTACAACCAAAAGAAAATTTTGTACACCACCGGAAGTGGTACTTTTCGGCTCTCTAAAAGTGGCACTCCAAGTACATGCTGAGTGCCACTTTTTCAAAATCGAAAATAAATACTGCCAAAGTTTTGTACTAGTTTTGTACAGTTTTGTACACCCAAAAGAAAATTTTGTACACCACCGGAAGTGGTACTTTTCGGCTCTCTAAAAGTGGCACTCCAAGTACATTCTGGAGTGCCACTTTTTCAAAATCGAAAATAAATACTGCCAAAGTTTTGTACTAGTTTTGTACAGTTTTGCACACCCAAAAGAAAATTTTGTACACCACCGAAAGCGGTACTTTTTTTACTCTCCTTGTGGCCCTCGAGCATGTAGTTGGAGTGCCACTTTTCCAAAAACGAAAATAAACACTGCCAGAGTGTTGCCCTAGTTCTGTGCAGTTTTGTACACCCAAAAGAAAATTTTGTACACCACCGGAAGTGGTACTTTTCGACTCTCCTTTGTGGCCCCCGAGCATTTACTTGGAGTGCCTCTTTTTCAAAATTGAAAAAAAAAACACTGCCTAGTTTTGCACAGTTTTGTACACCCAAAATAAAATTTTGTGCACCAACGGAAGTGGTACTTTTTGACTCTCCTTTGTGCCCTTCGAGCGCGTTCTTGGAGTGCTACTTTTCCAAAATCGAAAATAAACACTGCCAGAGTGTTGTCCTAGGTTTGTACAGTTTTGTACACCCAAAAGAAAATTTTGTACACCACCTGAAGTGCTACTTTTTGACTCTCCTTCTGTGGCTCTCGAGCATGTACTTGGAGAGCCATATTTCCAAAATCGAAAATAAACACTTCCAGAATGGTGTACTAGTTTTGTACAGACAAAAGAGAGTTATGTGCCCCTCCGGCGATGGTTCTCTTTGGTTGTCCAGCATGCTCTTAGAGTGTCATCTTTCGAAATTCGGAAGTAAACACAGTGCTATCTTTTTCCAGTTCATTACATACTTTTACTAATGTTCATTATACACAACCAGCTGTTTTCGTGTTCATTATACGCAACTTTTAGTTGTTCAAGGTCGCAAATTTCCGTGCGATTGTCTTGTATAAACTAAGAAGTTGCCGGAGCCTTCATTTTTATAGTAAAGGAAGAAAAGAAACAGTTTTTTGTTGCTTTGTTAAGCAATGCTTTCAGCAAAAACATTTCAAAAACGCGAGGAAGAGGAATTCAAATCAGCGCGGATCATCGCTTCCAGTCTAGCAGCCATGCCGAGCTAGGTTGGGGGAGGGGGAAGTTGCAAAACACCTCGGCGCATTCGCAGTGGCTTAACTAGCACAACTTCTGCCACCCTAGAAAATGTATTTCAGCAACCCTTAGCATAATAATTTTTTCAGAATTTCGGACACTAGGGAGGATGTGTTTTTCACGGTGTTTGTTTTGGGAAAATGGTGGGAATGGTGTCAGGAAGTTAGGGAGACTGTCTGGAAAAGTAAAGGAACTACCTATTGAGCCCTGCAGTTTTAACTTTTAAAATAAATTTTGGAACAGAAGTACATAATGCAAGTTTATCAATCAGCCAGTCAGATTTAACACTGTGAGCTGTCAGATGCATAATCATGAATATACGTTTTATTGCATTGAAACGAATTCGGTAAAATATATTTAAATGTTTAAGGTTAACAACTATGAGACTTTAGTGATCGTTATTGGATATGGTTGTATACAAACAGGGAATTCGGTATTCTACACTGCAAGAATGCAATATGGATTTCGTAGCTGCAGATAATAATTTGTATGTACAACAAAACTTCAATGCAGGCCAGGAGAAAAAGAGTGCGTGTGGAAATACAATGTGCAGGTATGTGATGTTTGGAAATATACGAGTACTATACTCAGTGTTCGAAGTTTGCCGGTATGGCATACCGGTAGTTAACAAAAATGGAAGTGAGCATACCGGCAGTTAAAAAAACATTATTTACCATCCCGGTATGTAATAAATTATAAACCCTTCACAAACTACGTAAAGAAATTAGGATGACAGCACAAATTTTAACGCAAAAATCGGCAAATGACATTTTTTTTAATTTTTGTATTAATTTTTTTAACATTATATACAATAATTTTTCAATACCAAAAAAAAAAAATTATACGGAATGGTATGTATTTCTTTTCAAACCTCCTATTTATACTATGTGGATCTATGGTCTACACCATACCGGCAGTAGCTCTGTGCCACTTCGAGCACTGAGTGTACCATATAAATACATAATATAGATATGATATAAATTACAATTATATGAATAAAATACAAGTGGAAACCATTTTTTTATGCGATAAGTGGAAATTTTCATGTTTTTAGGACAAAGTCTCTCTTTCTAGCTTTCATTTTGGCGAAATTATTAAGCATTGAGGTCCAATCTTTTTGAAAACTGCCTTTCTATGCAGTGACAATTTCTGCAGCTTATTTTGTGACATGATGCTTCTCAAATAATTTTTACAAATTTTAATTTGGAAAACGATCTCTGTACAGATGCTATTATGACGGGTAGCCGTGAGTGTTAAGAAAAGCATCAAGGCTATAATTACATTTTGTACAACCACCGACAAATTTAGGATCCACATTCTACACGAGGAATCTCCATGTGGTCTCGCACTGCCCTTCACAGTGCACCAATAAGGCGATTGCAGACCGATCATATTACAACTCGGAGCCAAAGGGCCGAATAGCTTCAATGTGTAGGACATCCAGCAACCGAAAAATTGTTATGCTGTGTGTTGGTAAAACGTGGAAAGAGCGTTGTATTTGTTTATTCAACTGACGCCACATATTTAGGGGATTTTCACTTAGGATATCAGTGCTTCCAAAGTGAACTTGAAACTCCTGGCAGCTGCTTTAACTTCTATATTACCTGCCTCCCCCTCCTGCAGCTGCAGAAGTAGTATTGCGTACTCAGAATGCGGTTGCTCAGAAGAGACCTGCTACATTTTCTGGCGTCACACTTAGTTCCGTGTAATGACACTAGGTTCGTATCATCACTTCCTTGTTGCACGCTAGGTACTGTATTACTAGTAGGCGAGCTTCATCTCGATGAACTTTGATAATTTTATGAAGTAGCGTCGCGAAAGGTTTACGTATTCTCAAGCTTTCGTTGTCGGGTGCATTCATCACTTGTTTTCCGCTTGATTGCAAAAAAAAAACCTTGTTAATGTTACTGTGATTTTCGAGCAACTACGATGCCGAGGCTTGCGTCGATCACAATAGAAAAACTCAAGCATTTTTTTCTTTCGGAAGAATCTGCTATTAACAAGGGCAATGGAAGAATAGCTCCCAGAAATGACATTGTATGGAAGCGCCTCTGTGATGCTATGAAAGATGAATACAGAACAACACCGCAAGCCTTATACCTAAATGTGCGCATAGATAGGCATGGTTTACATTCTTTACTGGGCATTTGTGTTGCACAACTCCCGTTAAAGAGTGAGACAAGGCCAAATGAAAGGAACAGTTCTTCCACGTCTTCAGAAGTTGAAGAAGTCAGCAGTTTAGAATGGGAGGATGACGATTCTGTTCATCGAGAAGTACATTTTCCTGTCAACGAAGCAGAACAAGCTGGTGATCTAACAGAATATCAGGAGGAATTCACAATATCATTCAGTGCTAAGGAGTGGTCCGTAATTGGACCAGAGAGAGTAACATACACTCGGAAGTGTTTACAGCACACGAAACCGATGAGAAGGACTTATGCAGTGTTGAAGCGAAATGTATGGACACATATTATCCATGCTCATTTCTTCGAACACACACGAAGACCCTGTAAAATTATTTACAAAGGTGGCAAGGTTAACACAAAGGAAAATGTTCCCTATGTGTCTATTCGCGGTGTGTGTACGTACTGTGGCTCTATTTTGAAAGGGATTATTGAAAATGAACCGAAAAAGAGAGATTTTGTGCATATGAAATGCAAATTCAAAGGAAAAGTTCTTCAAGACCATCCAAAAATTTACAAAAGAAACCTGTCGGGATCCTTCAGAGAGAGAGCAGTACACAGAGTAACCCGGGAATCCACTTCAGCTAGTGCATTAAGGCGCTTGGAGGCTGAGCGCATCATGGTGTTTGGTGACCGTGAGCCCAGTCATGTGCCAGCACTAAACGCTCTTCGACTAGCCAAGTCCCGTAAGATGCAACGAGGAAGGATGCACGAAGATCCAGTGTTGGCCATAGCTAAGTGTAAATATATAAGCCCATATAACTCTTACCTCAAAGATGTAACATATGATAAGTTAGTGATTCATTACTGGTCCACGGATCAGGTACACATTACTGAGGCGATTTTCAGAGCTTCAAAGGTATCAATAATATGCATAGATGCTACTGGTGGTTTGGTGAAAAAGATCAAAAGAACGGAACACAGCAAATCGGGACACATTTTCCTATATGGGGCTACTGTAGCGCACTAACAAGAAAAGGAACAGTAATTTGTGTTCAACGTGCTAAGTGAAAGACATGATACGGAAACAATTCGGCATTGGTTAAGTAGATTTCTTCAGGAATGTAAGATCATGCCAATGGAGGTTGTAATAGACATGTCAGCAGCCCTCATGTCAGCTTGTGTACAATCGTTTACACATCTGCCCTCACATCTGCCCTCACAGACAGGTTCGATCTTCCAAATTGTTTCATTAGATCAGACGTTGCTCATGTGGTCAACTTATTTGCTAAATTTCCGAGCTTGAAAGGGAAACTGCGAATGACACGGCAATTTTATTTAAGATCTTTGTGCGCAGTTGTTCAGTCAACAGACATGAATGACGTAAGGACTTTGTTAACTCACATTTGTATTGTAGCGCTGAATGAAACCGAAGGTAACGACGAATTTTCCAGCGAATATACCTCTTGCGAGAACAGTAAATGCTATCTACAGCGCCGTATATCAGGTTTCGCAACGGATGACACAGTTATTGAAGAGTCTTTTCTCGATGACACTATGGAAATTCTGAAAGAAAAAGGGCAGAGAAATGTCTTTCGTACATGGGCCATTAGCGTGGAACAGAATGCTAGGAAATGTATTAATCCACATGGTGATCGTGGAAATCAGCAGTATGCTCCAGGAATAGTAGATGACATTCTAAAGGTGTGTCACCTAATTCCTTTATGGACAGCTGTAATGGTCCCTCATTTTGGATATGGAGCCAGAACTGCTTCGAGTGCCTCTGTTGAGAGCAATTTTAATGACTTAAAGAAGAGAGTATGTCAAAACCTGAAATTACCTGCCCGAATTGATGATTTTTGCTTACGCATATAAAAAATCTCAGTGGAATGATGAAATTAGCTTCCGCTTCCGTACCTCCAGGCGCAGACAATAATTCCAGCTGCCTTCCCGCTGCGAGTGAAAGTGCTAGCGGAGAACACGAAGAAAAACAAGAAATTGGTTTGGACGAAATTCATAATCTTTATCAAAGGGAACGCGATAAATCAGAAACAGATATACTGACATTTTCTCCCAGCAGAAATGTAGTAGCAACAGGATTAACCGATACAGAAGTAAGTGATGGCAAACTTACAGGAATACTATTTGAACCCAGTGGAGAAGTGGGTGCACTAAAAAAGAACCCACAGAAAAAAAAGTCGGGTTAGCTTCAGAAGATAACTGCATGAAGAAAACGATGCATTCGAATAAAGACAAACAGAAGGAGAAAAACCCATCAGACATAAGAACATATTTTGTTTGGCGCAGAGAGATCATCGAATTAAAAAGGAATTCAGAAAGCTAAGCTTTCGAGAACTGGAGAGGGCTTGCGGAAGAAAGTGAACATAAACGACCAAAGAAATCGTATCTTGAACCAAGTGCAGAAATGCTTGCTATAGACTTCAGGTCACCAAACAAATGTGTTCCAATTGGTCTTTTGAAAAATGGAAATTGTATTGGTCTACGTCCAATTCAGATAGGTGAAGAGCAAATTACAGTAAAAAACTCTTGCGCATACGACTCAATCGTTCAGTTAGCTTGCGTTGGTTATTGCTACAGTGATAAATACAGGGAGGCGATAGGCGAACATGCCCAAAAGAATGCAATTACTAACATGGTATCGAAAATGATAACGACTGGTCCGACAGCTAAAGTTTACAGATTGCGGGCTGTAGCGCTTAAATGCATTATTAAAAACACGAAGAAATTATTATGTGGTTTGGTGTCTTTAGACGCTGCACTACCAATAGCACAGATGATACTAAGATCATGGGAAGATATGTGTACGGCACAGGAGTTTCAAGAATGCACTTCTTCTGTATGTTCTAGGAGGAATGGTATTCTTCCTGTGGCCGTAGTGACAGTGGGAACTACCAACGGAAATCTCAGTATTGTTCCAGAAATGGTTAACACGAACTTGACAGCAGAACGGAGTGGTATTTGTCGATCAGAGTTGGAAGACATAGATCGCACAGATGAGGACGCATGCATTGATTGGGAAAACTCAAAGAAACATCCCCTATGTAATTGAATTAAAACGATACGGGTGAAACCGTCAATGTATCACATTTTTGTAGAAGTAATTGACAATAATGATGAAAACGTGATAAGTCTGAAAACGGAACCAGCGCAACTGCCTCGAATGCTTGCCTTTGATATAGCGTCTAGAAGGTAAAGTGTGCCGAGCGCCTAGCATACGTAATGATTGGCGTGGATAACGAAATTTGTCTCCTTCGTAGATGGCGCTGCGATCGCCTTCCCTTCCCTCTTTTTTACTGTGAGGGGAGCGGGAAACTAAATTCGTGTTGCTTACTGTGAAAAGAGCGGCAATTTAGACGAAGACGTGTTATGTTTTAGGTTTTAGAAGGACTGTGGATTACCTAAATATTGTATATAAGTTATACTTAGCTCATTATGCGGAAGAGAAATAACCATTGTTTTGTGCCAGGTTGCAATACTCAGTACAGAAACAGTAAGCTGTCGCTATTTGGAATACCCAAAAATGATAAACTTTTACAGCAATGGCAAAAATGTATTCCCCGTGCAGATAAAAACTTAGACAAATTTAGTGCTGTATGTGAACTGCACTTTGATGAGAGATTTGTGGTTCGAAATTTTGTGCACAAAATAAACGAGGAGACTATGTTAATACCCAGAGATCGGCCCATCTTAACACCAGATACAATTCCAACAATATTTCCAAACCTTCCCCATTATTTGTCAAAACCTCTGGCAAAAAAGATAAAAGTTAGGGAAACCGATGATAAGCCTGATAGTAATTTAAATAGCTTGGAATTTACTTCCCAAAGAGTTACACTGAACTGCCTTCTGAATATCAACCTTCCTTCAGAATTTTGGGGTAAGCAAATTCCTGCTAATATTTCAAAGTGCATAATTTTCCATGTTCATTCATTCAAATGTGAATTGTCAAATTCATTGACAACTGAAAAACTGGTTGTTGTAACCGAAAGTGAACCAGAGTTTACCTGTGAAGTGTATTTACGTGGATTAAAAATTAACACAGTTTCTAATTTACTTCTAAAGATGAATTAGAATCCATTATTCGAGACACTGATAGGCTAACAGTATGTTATGGCGCAAGCTCCATTTCAGAATTTGAAAATAACAGGAAGTACCTTGAAAGTGGAGTTATTTTTGAGAATTATTTGTACAGCAAAAATTGTGTAAGGAAAGAAACAACAGAGACTTGTCTCAAATGTAAGTATCTGCGGTGCTTACTTTTGCACAAAATACCTTATCATAGAAAAAAGGCTACATTTAAAAATAAGTATCAGAATAAAGTTCGGAAAATCAACAGGCTGAAGAAACGGGTTATTTCGCTCTCTGATTACGCAAAAAAAAAAATCCAAAACAAAAATAAGAATTTTACAGAACTTTCCATTAATGAAAAAATAGCAGAATTACCCATTAAGCAGCAGCAAATGGTTATTCATTATTATAAGGCAGCAGAAAGGAAATCTGCAAGCGCTATGTCATATACCAAGGAATGGTTACTTGAATACTTACTAATGCACATAAAAAGTCCAAACATGGAAGAGCACATACGGAAACACAAAATCATGATCCTACCTAATAGAACAACTATTAGAAAGTATATTTCAAATTACAACAGTGGTTTTGGATTCAATGCACTGACGTTTGAAACTGTTTCAAAGAAAACAAGTGAAATGGAGCCTTTTGCAAGACATGGTGTATATTAATAGATGAAGTGAAGCTTACAGAAAAACTGCTAGCAAAATTATCTGGTGAAATAATAGTGTTTGTTGATATTGGGCCATACACTTCAGAAACTGTTAAGATACCCCATGTAATCACGGACTGGTAATGGTATTCCAGCCATTAAGTGGAGATTTGACCCAAATAATTGGTGTTTTTGCCACAAGTAACGATATAAGTGGAACTTTGCTTGCAAAATTAATTGTTGAAGCTGTTATTCTCACTGAAAATGCAGGTCTGCTTGTTGATTTCGTTACGTGTGATGGGGCTTCTTGTAACAGGAATATGTGGAAGACATTTGGTATATCAGCAGATTGTTCTGGAACTAAATACAGCATTATGCATCCTACAGATTGTTCTAGAAGTTTACATTTCATATCAGATTTTCCTCACTTAATAAAATGTGTACGGAACGCATTTGTTACCAGAGGTTTTCTTCTGCCCGAAGGAGAAGCAAGACCAGAGCATGTTGAAGCAGCATGGAGGAAGGACTCTGACATAACTACTCTAAAAGCCATTCCAAAAATTACACGCATTCATATTCACCCGAATAACTTTGAGAAAATGAGAGCAAGCTATGCTTTGCAGCTTTTTAGCAACGAAGTATTAAAAGGCTTTTTTCTATATAAGCATCATATTGAAATACAGTTTGGAAGTACTAATGCAACTGCATTTTTCATAAAGTTGATGATGCAGTTAATAACTCTAATGACCTCTAGGAGTCCATCAAGTAGTCTCCGCGTAGATTCTGAGGGATGCAAAGTACTTAATGATTTTCTGTTATATTTAGATAAATGGAAAGCTTTTGCAGGAGATAAGAAAATTGGGTTTTTAAGTGCTAGCACAGCTGCAGGATTACGAGTCACTATAAGCAGTACATCTCTCTACTAAAATATCTAACAGAAACCTTGAACTACAAGTATGTAATGACATCGCGCTTGAGTCAAGACTCAATAGAAAACATTTTTGGCATTATTCGGCAACTGTCAGGCTGCAATGACCACCCCACTGCTGAATATTTAGTGACCATTCAGTGTTTAAGTTTTTATAATCTGGCCAAGCCTGTAAAGTGAGGTACTAGCTGCACAACAAAAATCATCAATTCCCTTATTGGGCCAAGTGACACCATCAGTTGCAAACCTAATATTTTGTTAAATTTAAATGAACTTTTAAGTGATGAAATGCTAGATAATGTGAAAGATACCTTGAATAGTGCTGCATATTCTGATCGTGCTTCCCTTTTCTTACATAATTCCTATAACCAGTTGCTAGTTTATGTTGCAGGTTATGTTGCTAGGAAATGTGTTGCAATAACTAAATGCAAAGATTGCACCAAAATGTGTTTAACATGCAGTATTGAAGAAAAAGCCAGATTTTCTGGAACACTGATACGAGAATTTGATAAAGGTGGCTTATTATATCCATCAAAGGAACTCTTAGTTCTTGTCAGTCAACTGGAAGGTATTGTTACACATTATTTCAGCACCGAAAAACTACACATAGTATCGTTGATATCCTAGCTTTCTTGATGATATAGAAAATTATATTCATTGGTTGTGCCGAACACAGTAAAGACGTGAAATGTAAGATTGCAAAATTTTATTTACTGACTCGGTTGCATTTCTATATAAAGGGACTTAATAAGATTCACAATGATAATAGAGAAAAAATGAAGTACCTTAAGCTGAGACGCTGCAAATAAATATGAAGTCCGTGGATCTGGGTGTTGAGGTTCTTTTTATAAGGAAGCAATTGAGAGACAGGTTTTTAATTACTGTGGAGTGAGTAAATATATGTAGAGTCAGTCAATAGCTCTCACTTATAATTACTGTGGAGTCAGTAAATATATACCGACTCCACAGTAATGCTACAGCTCAAACCCTCACCGCGCTTCCTCAAAACTACCTTAACAGTTAATAAGAACTTTGCAACAGAACAGGTTCCGTCATTCAAACCTAGGGGTTTGAACTTAGTCACATTACCAATGTTCAACTCTGAGCAAGCAGAGCAGCCACTACTGTGTTTACTGATCTACTATATATTATCATATGTAAACATATGACCGTATTAAAAAGAATGGATAACTTTGGGAGTATGTAGCAGTAGCTAGTTAACTTTTCCTTCATTAAATATGATATGTAATCACATAGCAGACAGTAAGCCCAATGCATATGCAAATAAGTGATCCTAGAAATTTAACCCAAATCATTAAGAATTTTCCCAGCCTATAATGAGGTCAAGAAATGTCCAGGTTGTTAACAAACTTAGAAAAGAAAGTTACAAAAACTGGTAAGTTATTTAGAGGTTCAAAATTCATTTCTTTAAATGTATTTATTTAAAAAAAAATAATTTTTGCCCCCCCCCCCACCAAGTAACTGAATAATTCAGCAGATAAGATATTAATATACAAAAAGATTTTAAGGAACATGTGTGGTGGTAATAACATTGCAGAGTTACTATTTTTCATTAAAAATGTTTAGAACTGTGGGATTCTTTAGCAAACCGCCCCACCCCTTCATCTTTTTTTATTTTTAATGTTCAAATCCCAAAACCACTGGTGGTAATCTGATATAAACACACTTTTTTTTTCAATCAACATTTAGCTTTGGCATTTTCAGCATTGCTAACTAGGGCCTCCATGATGGAATTAGGAATTATATACTACAAAATTCAGTATTTTGAAGAAAACTTGCAAAATGCCATGCGTGATTAAGTGTGACTAATTTACTCTTTACAAGGTGGTGTAAAAGTAATAAAAAAATAAAATAAACAGGTATTAAATTTATTTCTGGAAATTTAATTATGTGTGAAAACATCTAATAGTTGCATTCACAAATTCTTGCTCTTTGATTAAATTGCATTTCCTAAGATGCCTAAAAATCAAGTTGAGTGTTACTTATTTTTTGTGTAATGTTACTTTTTAAATCCCCCTCCCAAGTTCTGTTGCTGATAAATTTCTCTGTCGCTATACAATTGAGAAACGGTTTTTGAATAAAAATTTCAACAACTGCTGCACTAGCCTTTGACATATAACAGCCCGTAATGAATTAATCAAGCTTCTACTTTATAAAAAATAAAAACGAAAAAAACATTTAAAATGGGATGCTTACTTTTGCCTCACTGTATAAATTGAATAAAGCTTAACCAATGTGCTGAGATGTGGTAATATTGTAATAAATAATGCTTGGTACATACAAGCAATGTAAGATTAAAACATTGCTTTATTACAAACTGCACGTGGCTTCTGTATGGAAATTCTTAAAGCCATTTATAATGAACTCTCATCAGCAAGCCTTTGGTCCCCGTGCTGATGAGAGTTCAATATTCCACACCGGTCCACGCCAGAGGTCAGTTTTTTCACATGTGCTTCAACATTTGTTTCAGTTGGTGTAAATTATATCTGTATTACCTATTCCCAACTACTAGGGGCATTAAACAACGTTGTTACATGTTAACATTGTACACAATGTGTCACTGCGCGCACCTTACTGGGACGATAAACCTTTCTGGATTTACTGAGGGAATATCAGTATGAGACTGAAATAATTCCAATTTCAGAAATTAAGAACAAATAAATGTCTTGGTAAATTATTTGTTCCCCCACAATATTTCTTCATTTCATAGTAAAATTTATCTAATGGTATAAAAAAATCCCTCCAAATCAGCCCTTCTTCTTTTTTTTTTTTTTTTTCGTTTTTTTTTAACAATTACTGGTAAATGTTTTCTCATGCATGCATTATGACCAAAATTATGCTTCAGTCAGAGAGGAATGTCATTATAAATGCGTGTGACACAGCTTAAATAAGGTGGTACACACCGTTTTTTAAACTAGTCAGTAACAGGCAAAAATTATTTTTGTTAAGTCTCTTAATAATATGAAAAGCTTACCCAACGTTTACATATATCTGCTATATCCACGCTAATCACTACATACGCTGGGCGCTCCGCAAACTTCCCCTTTTAGATGCTATATATCAGCTGTTTCTGTATAACCGTTTGAAGAGTAGATACATGGAAGCACAACGTTATATTTACATGCCCCCACGTATTTACTTCAAACAGTAAATTTTGCCCGCTGTCCCTAAATTGTTTTTAAGGAGAGCTCTGTCTCTGACTGGCAGCATTAAATTTGTTGAACCACGGCATTACTTATACCTGATCATAAGCCTAACCACTGGGGGGGGGGGATCAGGACCCCCATATTTTCATAGTCTGGGATTCCCAATGTAAATGATCTTCCAAATGTTTCGGGAATATAATGATATAAACTTTTTATGCGAACCAACTAAATTATTTAATAATATAAGATTGTAATTTTTCGCAGAATGCGAACACGTTTATAATGTGTATTTAATAAAACAGCGATGTCGATTAAGCATGGTTACCAACATCGCTGGCGTATATACATTTTGTGATCAGAACCCCCACCCCCACCCCTCGATTTTGAAACACAGTTACGCCACTGTGCCTGATGGTCACTGGCCAACATCGCCGATGCTGACACTTAAGCATTCAATTCAAAATAAGCACATTCAAAATAATGTCCCATACAAAAAAGCCTTGCAATTTCTGTATATACAGCAGGAGCGGCTCCAGCAATAATCCAAAGCAGTTTTTTCATGCCACATCAAGAGAGAAGTTCACTGAACTCGGCTGGAAGTTTTTCCGCCGCCCCGGTGGCGCAGTGGTCTAAGGCGTGGGCCTCTGATCATTCGTCCGAAGGGGGTCCGGGTTCGAATCCCCGTGAGGCATGGATGTTGTGTTTGTCTTACGGCACTGGCTCTCTCTCTTCCCTGGAACCAGTGACTTTAAATTAAGGACGGGCGACTGCTTATAGCCCATTGAGTTGCTCGCGGTGTTCGTTAAACCTCAAAAAAAAAAAAAAAAAAAAAAGTTTTTCCTGCACAACGCCACTGGGACCGAAAAGAACGCTTGCGCGCTGCTCTGACTGCTATTGAAACCAACTCATGTGGGAAACTCTGCATTTTCCCACATCAGTTCATTCCCTTTGAATAAAACGTCCCTGGGGGCTGCAGCTCTCAGTAACCGAGATTTTTTGCCAAAAAGTTTCACTTCTGGTCAAAATGCTCATGTGAACAAATTGCAATTAAGAATAAAGTTCAGTAATAGATAAATTGAAAAATGAAAAAAATGACTAATTTCTGCAGCGAAATACTTGCACAAAATCAATATTTTCACTTACCAGGCACAGCCAAATTTTTGCTTTTAAACTCATGTAAATTTCTATTCATCAAAAAACATTGAAGTTGCTCCATTGGCCATATTTTACTTCTCTGCTGCATATGCATACCCCCCCCCCCAAATAAATAAGCTGCACATTTCAGTTGAGGTAGTGCTTTATACTTAATTACTTTGAACACAACATTTAATCAAACACAATTGTTTAGAAAATTTACGAAGTTGGTAAATTTTGAAAACAAATTGTTCTACACTAAATTGTAATCATATCTTGAAAATTGAAACTGGGAATATGTTTGCAATTCGTATTTATTAAAGAGAATGCCTGTAAGTAAAAATTCCAAAGGGAGCGTATCAGAAGAAAAATATTTATTATATTTCTAGGGGTCATAATTGACACCTGAAAATGCGTGTATGACGTTGGGTGCGTGTCCGCTGTCACTGGCACATGCATTATTTTTTTACCTTTAAAACTGGTTCCCTTAACTGAGTGTGTGTTGCTCTTACAGTATCTACATTTATATATCATTTACAACCACTATCTCTATCCACTGCTGGATGAAAGTCTCCAAGTTTCTTCCACAACAGTCTGTTTAGAGCCAGTTTTCTTCTTGCTCCCGAATTTCATCCACCCATCTCTCACATCATGTTCTGGGTCTTTTTTTTGTCCCTTGCTATGCAGTTTAATATTTCTCGCTGGCTCTTTCTTCTAGAAATATGTCCATCCCATTGCAATTTCAGGTATTCTGATCATTGCTGTCTTCCATTCTTGTAATTTTCCCGATCCACAAGTTCCTCATTGTATCTTTCATGTTCCTGGTTACATCAAACATGCATTTCTCAATGCTTTTTTCCTTTGTCTTCAACCTCGGTACATCTGTTTTAGTTGAGGTCCATGTCTCTGCTCTGTGCGTAACAACTAGAAAGATGCACTGATTAATGAGCGTCATGTTAGGATCGTTAGCATCATGTTAAGATCGTTAGAATAAGGGTCCTGCATGGAATGTATGTGGAACTAATTTCTTTGCTGTGCAATGGTGTATGCGTGGGCGATGATCAAATGATCATATGTAGAGGATTTTAGGAAGGGAGTGTCTTACCCCAGGTCTTAAACAACCCTTAGAAATAGGAAACTAGGAGATTTATGATAGAGCGCCCAATAGGAAGTGACACGGAAGCGAAGTAGAAAGGGGGAGGAAAACGCCCTTATTTATTACCGTGAGGCCAGTACCGGTGTATGCATGAGTATGTCTCCACAAGGTAAACAATGAGGAAATATACACGAAAATACTGGATAGCACTACGATTCGGAAGTTCACATTAAAATGATTTGTGACTACAAAATATGCTAAACACTTTTCTTTTAAGAAATAACGCATCAAACCAAGTTTTATACGCCGATTATTTTCTTCATAAATATGCCCCCCCCTTGATATGTTCCCTAATTCAGGTATCGGTTATTTCTAGAATTTCCCTATTAGTTGCTAAATATAAAACCAAATATTCATTTCCACGAGTATATATATATAAATTATTATTAAAGGGACAGCATCTGCAGGTTTAGTAACTTAGCTTTCGAAGTGATATCTACACAATTTTAATGCAGCCCCTCCATCTCAACTTACCACTAGCAGCTACTGAGTGATCTACATTTAAATTTTCCAAACAGCACGTCTTTACTTCGCACATCCACGCCATTTGTTATCGTTTTGGTAGGCATTCTTCGAGGAGGTTGCATATCAATTTAAATCACGTAGAAATCTATTTTAAATTAAATTGACGACGCTGCACTCTGCGGCAGACTTAAGATATTTTACTGAACCGTAAAAGATGTTTCCATAATCGCACACTTAAGAAAATCGTACACTTACAACCTAATCCGACCCCCGTTGTTTGGGTTACATTGCACATCACTACACACATTCTCTGACACAGACGCCGTCTGCAGCGCCGCGATACGCCGTGGGGAATATTTCAAACGCAGTGTTTGAGTTCACACCGCACATTTTCCCTTCTAGACGCTATACCTTTGGTGAGCGGCAATACTATTTGAGAGGGGCAGTTAGCTACACTGGAGGATGTAATGTTGCCAGTGTAGGTCACTATAGGGCGTATTGCTTACGTCAAAACAATGAATGGGAGGTGTATGATGACCTTCATCAAAAAATGTACAAGGCTAATCCCCTGAAGGAAGAGACCTTCCACGTGCTCTTCTATACGATATAGAAATTTATTCACGTTGCAAATTTTCCCGTTGACTCCCACATTTTCTGACCGATTCGTAGCAAGCAAAAGATACTCTCCAACTTTGCATTTGACATTTTGACTCTATCATATAGTCTGAGTTCGGTGAGCTGAGTATGCGAATTCGCCGCTAGGGGTGCTGAAGTCGAGCTGATAGGATCAGCTTTTTGTCACTTACATCAATACCAATGGTTCCACTTCATTACGAGCCTCCGTTCGGCTGTTGAACAATTTATTACATCCACCTTGTATATCTCTGTGAGACCAATCGATACACAAGAATCGAAAGTTCAAACATTGAGTCAACCTTATCGTTCAAACAGTGACTTCAGATTTCTTGCCCTTAACAAGGTTTAGTCGCCTGAACGATCGCTCATCACAGCCCTGTCAGACGATAAAGACGTGATGCCGTAGGTCCAAACGTCTTTAAAATTAGAAAGAAACTGGTGTTCCATAGGAAAGATTACAATGGTAGAATATTAGCATCGCCTCAAGGGCATGATGCTCAGTAATAAAGCAAACTGAGTCATTTCATAAGATGCTTATTAAGTCATTTAAATTATAATATATTTAATGTCGCGTGGCATAGATTAAAGTGAAGTGTTCTGTAGTTTTATTTCATTTGATTTGCTTTTGCGGAGGATTTAGTTAATTTTTGTTGTTATTGTTTCAACCAGGGTATCGGTAATTATTTTTTTTTCATTTATTTATGTTATTAATTAATTTTTTATGGTCTTGCTTTAGTTATAAAATAGTCATGTTTCAGCTGTCAGGTTATATATTAAATTTTTAGTTTTTGTCTTATTTTTTTATTTATTGGAGGTTCATTACACCTTTAAGGGCCAATCAATTTAATTGGTATACTGCACTGTTTGTATATTATGGTTTGTTAACAGTAATGTTATTGTATAGTGTAATGTTTGCATATTGTTCTTGCATTATGCTGTTTATTTATATTCACATTGTGAAGAACTAGTTTTTGCACAGTGAATAATGTATTCTTATTCATACTTGTAATTGGTGAAATGTCACGATTGCGTATGATTGTAATGCTGTAATATGTTTGGTGTAATGCTATTTATTGTTGCTCATGAACACCAGTTGCAAACTTAGTTAATTAAAAATTAGTATAATATACGCTAGTGTATACTTATTACTTACTGAGCATAAGTTGATTATTTCGTATAGAATCTTATGGTGTTTAGCAGTGATGTTATTGTTTGCTGAAATGTTTACATGTTGTTGTTCCTGCATAATGCTGCTTATTTATATTCACAGTATAAAAAATTGTTTTTTGCGCAGTGAATACTTTCTTTTATTAACACTTGTAATACGATCTGTAATATCATTTAACTGATATAATTGTTGATAATTTGATTGAGTTGCTGAAGAAAGAAATGGTAAGCTGATTATTATTGTTATGTTATTCTTCACATGTGTGAGTAACTTCAATTTGTTATCTGAGTGACTAGCGTATTCTTCATATGTGTGAATAGTTGTAAGGTTACAATGTTATTGTGATTTTTGAAATTGAATGTGAAAGCGTTGTTTTACTTTATTTTCTAATGTTGCTGTGTATGTATTGTTTTAAGATATTGTGTGGAATATGTGTTTAAAAATTTGGTTGTAAAGATGTTCGTTGTGTTCTTCACAGTGTGAATAACTAGTGTTTTACACAGAGAATATTTTCTTGATCTGCAAAATCATTTAGAGTAATTGATGTTAAATTTGGATATGTTAAATAAAGTTAAAAGAATGTTGTGTCAACTGGTGCTATGTTTGGTAAGATTGGTATCCATTTTTAAACAAATGAAATGAGCCCTGAAAAGGGCCTTTTATTTTTTCTGATTTTTTCACATGTAGCTGATCTTATTTTCCTCATGTCATGCTGGAATAGACTGAATAGGTATTGTTATTGCTTGGGTATCTTACGCATAATATAACAACCCTTTACAATACAATAGGAAGTGTTTGATGTGGTATCGTACACTTAAAGGCAGCCCTTACAAGCAGAAAAGAAATGTAGAATTTTAGGAAAATGCAGAAGAGAATAGTAAAATAACTACTTGCTTGGTCTCTTACTCTCTAGAAGGCAGCCCTACGCAAGTAGTATAGATAATGAATTCATAATTACCTGTAGATCATGAAGACGACCAATTCACGAAATGCGCACACCTTTTTGCGTAGATCCAAGGCGGTGCGAAGACCAGCTAATCACAGGGTATCACAGACACACAACACAAATTCCAGAGGATTTGGCTCGTTCTCCAAGAATGGCGAAAAGAAATTCCACCAGCAACGAAAACATTACACGGGGGTAACGCAGTAAAGTATTACTTGCTTCATGCAAATAATCTACCACTCATCCGTACAAGAGTGATCTGGATTTCGCAGCGGGGCCCCCACACCACGTCAAGTTTCCAGACCTCATGGGCATGGGCGTCCGCTGGGGGAAGAGGGCAAACGGATCACTTGACTCCCTCCCCGGATCAGACAACTGTAACAGGGTGAAAAAAGTTACGAATTTCGTTCAAAGGTCAAAATGTGTGAGTGTGTTTCCGGGGGTGGTGTCAGCTCTGGATAATTTAAGTTTTTTTGCGAGAGTTCAACGAGAAGACGTCTTATTCCAAGTGGGCCATTAGCTGCCACTGATTCATCCCTTGTGGACGACTGCAGTATTGAGAGGTATGACAACAGGGGCCTAAATCGAAGGGTTTTTTCATGCCCACCTGCACGTTGAGGGGATCTGCCGACCCGAATGCTTTCGCCGCTCTGCACATCATATAAAATTGAACGACTGAGACATGGAGAAGGAAAAACAGCTTCGAGAGGTACGTTTTGAATCCGAGATCACTGGAGTCGTCATCATGGTCGTATTGTCTGGTCCACCATCACCAGCAAAGAAATCCAAAGTGCTGTTCAGCTTCCTGGGGTTTAGCCAAGCACACTGTGTCAGCAGGAATAAGGATGATATCCCATACACCCGCTCCAGGTCAGAAGGTCCATAGCGAAAAAAACAACAACAGGGATGACATGCAGAGAATTTGGTTGTTCCTCGGCAGTGAACTCTGGCGTTTGTGTTTTAAAAAGGACACTAGCTCAAAGGTAATGTTTTAGTTCATATCTTTTTTGTGTTAATACATAAGCTCCCAAGCAAGTACTTGATCTTCGAGCTGAGCGTAAGAAAAAAATGTTCGCCTCTGGTTGTGGCTGTGTTGTCGTATTGGTTCAAAATTTTATTAGTCTCTCAGGTATGAGTTCATATGGGAAAAAAAGTTCTTCCCGGGAGCCCAAATCAGGAAGGGCTCAAATTTTTGTCTCTGACAGTAGTATTTTGTGAAAGCTCAACTTTGTGCAATTCTGTGCTAAAGTAAATAGTTTTGCTTGGCATTTTTTTTAATATTATGTGCGGTTACTTTAAAGTTGTTTTTGCAGTGGAGCAGTACATGTTAAACGTACATATATTTCTATGATTTTTCGAGGCTAGCTGGATATGGGAAAGTTATCAATATCTTTATGTCAGGTATTGTATTTGTGGTCAAGTAATGGTGAGCATGGGGAACTCCTGTCAATATTTTTTTATTTTTGAGCTAAGCTATAAAAGAATGTAATGTTGTTGTTTTTGTTGTGTAAAGAGAATATCTAATATCATAATGGTGTTATCAGCTATTTTGAAGAACAACTTCTCAAACCAGTAAAATTTTATTAAGGAAATTTAACTTTCTTTGTGCTTGGTAGCATTTAATAATATATAAATTGCATTTGTATTTAAAAACATACAGGGCCATGTATAGTGAATTTTTTGTCCTTAGAGGCAGGTTATGGTGATTTTTGAGTTTGGCAAATAATGGGGGAAAATATGTAACATTTTGTAGTAATTGCGGCTCGAGACCATATCAGCAAATGGATTTGAGAATTTGATTTGCATAAGGGGAGGATGTCAAGGAGGGTATACAAGCAGACTAGGATTGTCTGAAAGTGAGGCCTGTTCATTACTTGTGTACAGTGAGATTTCTTCGCAAGGGTTTTGATTTCTGGAAATAGAGAGTGCTTCGGGAGGTAATAATAATTTCTGGAAATAGAGAGTATTTCGAGAGCTGATAATGATTTCTGGAAAAAGCGATATGATGTGTTTTCTGGAAAGTGAGATTTATGTGGATATTTTCTAGAGATAATGAGAGTTTTCAGATATTTTTTTTCTGGGAGCTGTGTGCCTGGAATAAGAAAATTTGGGGTCAAGAGAGCTCTTGCAGGAGGTTTTTCCTTACGTGGACATACTTCGGGTATTGAAAGAGTTCTTATGAGGATGAATTGGGGGATTCGTCTTCGACCCCGAGTAAAATCGTCGGCCAGTAAGGACCAGCCCCTGTCAAGTTGCATGCGTTCGAGTGTTGTCCCAAAGTCCGTGAGCGAGGATAGAAATTACAAGGGTAATGAGTCACACATATTGACTTACCATTTCGTTGCATAAGCTTGAATTGGCTTCACTACCCAATTTCTCGCCTTTAGCCTGATTGATATTTTCTTCGGGATGTAAATTTTGTTTTCGAAGAAAGTGAGTTTGATGAACTGAGATGTTTTGCCTAGCCGTTACCTCAGTGGTTTATTATATGGATTGTTAAAATTAGTAAAAGCTTGCATGGTGTAATTTTGAGAATTTGAAGTAATTTGTTTATAAATTGCTTGCCAGAATTAGTTGTGTAATTTTAAATTGTGATGGACAGTAGGAGTGCAGATGGACAGTAGGAGTGCAGATAAGTATCAGATAAGTATACAGGAGTGTTGAGAGTTAGTGTTTGCCTCTTATTTACATAGTAGGATATTGAGTACTCAGAGCAAGTTGGTGTTAGTGAAGAATTTTGATTTTTGCAGATGATGGTGTAAATTTTAAGTTTATTTGTCAGCATTGTGGTGTAATGATAACTTTTGAGATAATTGAGTAAGGTATTTGGTGCAGTACGTTTAGTAGAGTGTTTAGAGTGATTTTGTATCAAGTAATGATAGAATGTTGAGTATATTTAATTGTAAGGCAAATATTCCTAGGGAGTGTAGAACCATTTTTTAATATAACTTTTATTTGTGAATTTTGGTCAGTGGTTGTAATGTCTCAAATTAACATGTGCTAAGAAAACTGGTTGGAGGGGTTGTTTGAAAGAGGCTAATCAAAACTATAGTACATATTCCTATATTATAGCACTGAGGGGAGAGGGAGGAGACCCTTCACTTCAGCAACATATGATACAAGCTAAAGAGTGTTATATAATTTGTGAATTTCAAATATGTGCTGCTTTAGGCCTGCTATGGTAATCTAAAATTTGGGTGTAATTTCATGTTAAGCAATATCACTTTGTAAAGTAAAATCTCACACTTATTTGGTAAACATTCTATTTTTATTTGTATATGAAGTTATGTTTCTTGTGAAGCGATTAATCTAAAGGTGTCATCTGAATGTTTCTTTAGGCCAGGGGCCAAAGTTAGCAATTTTGGAGATCTGCTAAATTGTTGCAGCAAAATTTTTCAGACATTGTGTTGCCTTGGTGAGTCGCCGACTCCTTAAAGCATTTTGTTGTGTTTTTTGTTATTGTGGTTAAGTTTGTACAATAAATGCAGGCAAGTGGCCTTTCAAAAACCCAAACCTTGCGCAGTGAAGAATTAGGTGACTCAGTTGAATTTCCTCTCAGGGTCACATGCTCATCCACCTTAGCTCGCCTAAGGTAGGAAACGTCTCTGGAGTTTTGTTTTTATTTAATTAATGCATTTTGTCCTAACCACTAAAATTGATCATCACCGCCTCCAAACGTTATTACACGTGTACATTGTATACCATCCATTTTTTAGTGTTCGCAAATTTGGTACACATATAAACAATAATTACTCATTTTACATTTGCACGTGTCAAAACTCATCGTAAATTCAAACAACGCAAACTTTCAATAATAACTTTTGGAATGTCCTAATATCAGTGTTGCATTGCATTTTATTTTCATTTATCATGGCCTTAATTGATTGAATTTACTTTTTATTTCGAAATGCATCCACCCGTCTCCCAAATTTTAAATTTCACCTAAAGTCAATATTTACCTTAATTTTAACATTTGTTAAATTTAACTATTAATTACACACATGAGCAAAACCTATCCATAACAGTTTGAAATGTGGTCAGGAAGGAAGAAACAAGATGATGGATGTGAAGACGAACTTTAGGCTTGCTCAAACACACTGATCTGTTTCCTTTTGTTCGACAGGATATTCTTATTGCTCAAACATTACCAGTAACAACCTGCCCAAAGGAGAGGTCCTTCAGCACTATGAGAACGGTTAAAAACCTGGTTAAGGTCAAAAATGGCAGATGGACGTTTATCTGGACTGTGCATGATGAGTATTCATCAAGAAAAGGTTTTTGAGAATAAACATGAACTCATTCAATATGTGATTGATAGATTTGGACAAACCCAAGACGTTTGCAGTTTTTATTTCATAGTATCTCTTCTAAAGTGCAAAAAACAGAAAATTGAAGGGGTTATAAAAATAAACAGATCTATGTCTATCAAAAAAAGGAGGGGGGGTATACTCATTCTCAATAAAGGACGATGGAGCGGTGCAATCGTTTTATGTAATCCCAAGTTAATGTTTCCATACAAAAAGACTGTATTAAGTTGATTATTAAATTTAGCAAGAAGCCTACAGTAAGGTTAAACTTTTGACTCAGATATGAATAATCAGTGGGCAGTAATTGGTAAATGACATAATTATTATTATTGTCCGTTATTTCAATACTAAATATTGACTAAAGAAAGAAAGAAAGATGTGCCCAAGTTCCCAAACTTTGGGGGGGCTAACAGTGCTCCGAACCCACCCCCTAGCTTTAGGGACTCGTTGCACTCGCCTGACCCAACCCCCACTATGCCATATAAAGAAGCAGGAGTACCTGAGGTCCTTTCTGCGGCAGTCACGAACGTTGCCCGCGGGTAGCCCAGTGGGCAACTTTCGTGACTGCCGCGTGAAGGACCTCAGGTTCGATCCACCAAATATCCGCCGTGCGTCGGATGGGCACGTTAAGGCGTCGGCTCCCGGGTACTTCCCTTCCCAGGTAATAAATAAGGGCGTCTTCCTCCCTTCCATGGCACTTTCCTATTTGGCACTCTAGCCCAAATCCCCTAGCTTCCTATTTCTAAGGGTTGTTTAAGACCTGGGGTCAGACACTCCCTTCCTAAAATCCTCTGCATGTGAAAAAAAAGTTAAGCAATAATTGTGATAGTGGGAGTATACCGGTTTTCCTCCTCACCCGGAAAAGTTGCAGCGGACGCCCATGCTCATGGGGGATATCGCTGCGGGAAAACGTTTCAGGCCCTTGATATGATTTGTTTATCAACAAAATGGCGGTAAAACAAGTTCCCAAAGTTTGGCCAATTATTTTATAAACTACATAACAAAATGATTTTGTACAATTTTGCATATTCAGTACATGAAAAAAAAATCTTTACTTTTTAAAAACTTTGCAGTAAATCCGAATGTTATTTAATTTTATATCCATACCCCTATTACTCCTTCTTGATTAGCATCACTCTTTTCAAAGCAAATTGTTTACAAGTTGATTTCTCAATAGTATTGAGTAAAATATTCTCTAATCTTTGCTTGTTTAAATTTGTCAAAGTCAGAGAAAAAACATAACTGTGAACGTTATTAAGTTTTGCATCATCTATTTCATGGCTGAACTACAACAACAAAAAAACGTCCGCACCATGCCAAAAGTTATAGCTTGCTTAAGTGCACGTTTTATTCAGAGCAAAGATTGCGAAATAAATGTTTCATCCAAACCGAAACTAAACAACATATCTTTCTCTGATGAGATCAAGGTTCAACTTTGCACCAATAAGGAAAACAACAACGCTGACCAAAAGTAAACAGCATACCCTTCTCTGATGGGATGAAGGTTCAACTTTGGCTGCATCTCAGTAACGCTGTTTCGATTCTCTCAAACTTGTGATATAACTTACGTATACGTAAACGAATCAAAGAACTGTGAGTTTGTGATAATCTGAAATTACAAAATTTATGTACATCGAAAAAAGCGTGTAAATGAATTAATTAGTTATATTCGAATTAGAAAAGCTTAGAAACTACATTAAAATATCGGGACTAATGCAGAATTACGTATAAATGTCAAAAAATATAACTGGAATACGCATAGCCGAAGTTTCACTGAATATCTTTTTATTTCTACAAAGCAATGCTTAAATTTAAAAATTTTGTTTAAAGTCTGTGACGTATAAACTACATGATTAAATGTAGTTGATAAAATAACTACATGTTGCCGCGGAACTACTTCGTAGTTCGGGTCACATTGTTTACCGCCTAATTAAATTTTAAAGACCAGGAGTAATTTACCTAAATTATTTTTTTTTACTTTATTTAAATTATTTTTCTTTTGCTCCCTTCCTGCCTCATAAACCCCCTTTTACCCACGGAAGCAGAAAACCCAGGTGGTCAAATCGGTTTGCCGGACACCCGTGAAGAATGACCAAGGGAATTCATCTTCTTTTCACTCTTGTGAGGAAAAGCATGGCATTCGCAAAATTTAAGAAATGTCCCCAGTGCTAGCTAGCGTTGCTGGTGGGACAATACATCCCGGTATTTCAGAAGGCACAGGCAAAAATCCGGAACGCAGTCAGATGAATAGGCGAGTTGCGGTTTACGACTTCTCCTTGATGAAGGAGGCACTAGCGAAAGTCGTAAAGTACATCGCGGTGTCACAGAAAAGTCGTAACTCTGGCAGCGGGAAGGCCCTTTAAATTCCTCGCCATTCATCTGAGCATAAAATGGGCTTATGGAATTCACAAAAAGTACCACCTGCACAACAGGCCAGCTGTCGCGAAAAGGTAGCCAACTGGACCAGAGGTCCAACCAATAGCCACTACGCCCGAGCACTGGTCAGACCAGCTGACCAATCAGGACCCCAGGCGAAGAGTACGTAGAAGGTTGTAGGCACGCCCCTAGCACGTGAAAATTAAAGGGACGGAAATATATACACAGACACGAGAGAAGATGGGGTGATCATATGGAAAAACTCAAGATAGTTAGCTAGAGATGATAGTCGAAGTACAATTTTCAGAGATAGTCGAGGAGGAGACGGATGAGGCTTAGTTAGGAAACGGACATAGTACGCGGTCCCGGCGTGGCAGACAAGATATACAGCGAACCAACCACGTGGTCAACATCCACGCAAGTTTTCATCTACCAGCGTGGGGTTTCCACGAGCGACCACACCAACGACAGGAAGGTAAGATGACGTTATTTTTCCCAACTCCAGTTCCCATGTTAACTAGATATATGCATGGTCGCTATGCCTCCGCGAAATAGATTGAGGGAGTTAATTTAAAGTTAAGCTCAAGGGTGTGACAGGCGTACGCAGCAGTTGATCAGTACACATGGCTAATTCCAATAATTTTTTAATTTAACGTAACTTTTATTTGGCCTCCACCTAAAGGATGTAATTGCTTACATATACTTTTTTATTAATAAACATTGTTAATTACCTAACCTGGTGTAGCTAACTTTATAGGCTGCGTATATTCCTCTAAATTCACGATTTGCGGCATATGGGTTTTTTACGAATACCTCGTAACGAGCCCATATGAAACACAACGCGACGTCCGTAAACTTTGAGATTGGGTTCTTTACTTTCATGGGAACGCAACCTCACTGTTTATCCAATTAGACGAGTAATAAGTATTCCGCGACCACCGTACAACCGGGGTCATGGTAATATACATGACAAAATGTAGTTGACAAAATAACTACATGACAAAATGTAGTTGACAAAATAACTACATGACAAAATGTAGTTGACAAAATAACTACATGACAAAATAACTACATGACAAAATGTAGTTGACAAAATAACTACGTGACAAACTTAACCCTCCTTTCGAGTTGCTTCTAAACTAAACATTTTCCCACTGATGAGTTCGTTACTTCTCTAAACAGCTTGTACATTTTAGCGACACTGACAGTGAGTCACAGCAGAATTTATGGAGACAACCTTGATTGTAAATAATGAGGGGAGTGGTGTAGAGAGAGAAAGATTGCAAGTAATTGTGGGGAACTGATATAAAGAAAGAGATTTAAACAAATACGTATTGTTGCTATTGTTGATCTAAGAGCTATTTTGTGTCAAATGATGAATCACAATGTGACGATGTTTTATATAGATGACCTTCTAACTTTCATTGAGTGGAAAATTAAGGGAAAGGAGATTTTAAACATAAATTCTTTTGCTGATTCTTTCAACTTGTCCGTTCGGCTTCTGGGTTATTACAAAAGTGTGTTTTATATGCAACAAACTAGGAATATTAATCAAACTAGTTAACCATTAAAACTACTGCTTCGAAAATCAAAAATTCTACAAGTTATTTATTAATGCAGTCATGCAGGTATCCACAACTGAGGATTGCGTTATACAATCCCAAAATGTACAAATCTGTAATTAAAAAAAAAAAAGTCAGGTGCAAATAACTTTATTAAGACAAAAATTGGAAATTAAGAACTATAATCTGCTTACATACGCTCCGAGATCGTCAAATTTTACCATTGAGGAATCTTATCAAATGATTTCTTACATTTCAAAATAGAGCACGTTTCTCGCACTTACAAAACTAGTAGAAAACGTGTGTGAATATTTCGGATTTGTGGAAAGGTACAAGAAATGTATGTCTGGTACTGAACTAAGACGGAAGAAAAGTACCACATCCGGTAAAATACAAAAAAAATTTTCGAGCTGAAAAAACATAAAATACGACGACCTTTTGTATTTTGGACTGCAAGTACATGTTTAGCGGTACACCAAGTAGGAAAATTCTACTACTGTTCTGTTCAGGAAAATAATTTTAAATTTTACGGTAGAACATAATAAAGAATGTTAGTGGTGTCCATTTTCATTTTTGGAGAAACTTTTCTACGATGGCTTTCTAGGAAAACAAAGGCTAGTTTGCTTCGGCGTAGTAAGTGACTGGTTCCGTTTCGGTGGTGTACAAAACCTTGTGTACAAAACCGTACAGAACTCGTACAACACACTGGCAGTGTTCATTTTCGATTTTAGAAAAAGGACAGTACAAGAGCGCATGCCGGAGAGCCACTAAGGAGAGGTAAAAAGAACCTCTTCCGGTAGAGTACAAATTTTCTTTAGGATGCACACACCCTGGCAGTGCTTATTTTCGATTTAAAAAAAAGTGGAACTCTGAGTACGTGCTGGTGAGCCAACAAAAACCACTTTCTGTGGTGTACAAAATTTTCTTTTGGGTGTTCAAAACTATACAACACTAGGACAGCACTCTGGTAGTGTATATTTTCGGTTTTCGAAAGTGGCACTCCAAGTACATGCTCAAGGACCACAAGGGAGAGTCAAAAAGTACCACTTTTTATGTGGTGTACAAAATGTTCTTTTGGGTGTACACAAATGTACAAAACTAGGACAACACTCGGGCAGTGTTTATTATCGTTTTGGGAAAAGTGGCACAAAATAAGTACATGCTCGGGGGCCACAAAAGAGAGTCAAAAAGTACCACTTCCGGTGGTGTAAAAAATTTTTTTGGGTGTACAAAAATGTACAAAACTAGTACAAAACTTTGGCAGTATTTATTTTCGATTTTAAAAAAGTGGCACTCAGCATGTACTTGGAGTGCCACTTTTAGAGAGCCGAAAAGCACCACTTCCGGTGGTGTACAAAATTTTCTTTTGGGTGTACAAAACTAGTACAAAACTTTGGCAGTATTCATTTTCCATTTTGAAAAAGTGGCACTCAGCATGTACTTGGAGTGCCACTTTTAGAAAGCCGAAAAGTACTACTTCCGGTGGTGTACAAAATTTTCTTTTGGGTGTACAAAACTAGTACAAAACTTTGGCAGTGTTTATTTTCGATTTTGAAAAAGTGGCACTCCAGCATGTACTTGGAGTGCCACTTTTAGAGAGCCGAAAAGTACCACTTCCGGTGGTGTACAAAATTTTCTTTTGATTGTACAAAACTGTACAAAACTAGTACAAAACTTTGGCAGCCTTGATTTCTTATTTTGGAAAAGTGGCACTAAAAGTACATGTATCTATAGACTTTTACTAAATTAAAGTGAGAAAACTTAAAAACTATTTTATTTTTACAGTATTTTTTGAATTAAATACTGAAAATATGCACAAAACAATAATTTTCAAATTTGCCAGATTTTCATTTGTTTGTAATATATTACATTACGTTTAGCTATGAAACTTGAAACATATTCTACAGTTTAAACTCAAATTCAAATCCTTGATGGTCTTTCTCCTCACTCTACATTTTTCTTCCTATTTTTACACATTGTTTACCTCTTAGTACTCAAAGTTCCCTTTGTAAGAAATAAAAATCGAGAACTAGTATTTGAAGTCCATGCTACTGAGAATACAAAATATCTTAGGGGATGTTTTTAAAGTTTGATAATAAAGAAACAATTAAGTGTAGTTTGAAAATATTAACAGCCTTCTTCGTAAATCTATACCATGCTATTAAAGAGAAAAAGGAACATAATAAAATATTACTTGTGTCTCAAATCTGAAAGAGCACAAGTAACATAAGGAACGTTAGTTGCCCGTACAAATTTTCTATAAACAAAAGGAAAAACTCTATCCGAAACACAGCTTATCTATTAAGTGAAACATCACACTGAACAACAGACAGCAAGATGTCGCAGAATTAATTATTCTCTCCTAGAATTAACTTTCCTAGCTCAAATAACACAGGTCTCGTATTTGTATTTTAGGACAGTAACATTTTCTTCGATGACGTCACCATTACAGATACATTATTACTTGTAATCAATATTTCACTATCCTCAACAAGTAAAATAATAAGAGATAATATGAGAAGATAAACAGAGCCTTTAAGGAAGAAGAGAGTGTACACCAGTTATTTCCAGAAGTCAATAACAAATATTATTGTATAATGTTTCGTGTTTTACTTTGTAGGGACTTGGGAGTGATTCCAGGATTTCTGCAAATCCATACTCAAGGACTATCATGGCATGACAACAGACTACTCAGGATTGCCGAAAATAGAAGGCTATCAAGTGCTTTACGCAGCAAAAGAGGTTTATTATATCTTCTAAACCGTAAGTGCTACGTTGCTCACCTAAAATTTGTCAAAAATGAACATTCGCTATTGTAGATCAAGGACTCACCATTACTTCTACTAATTTAAGGAACGAAATCGAGACTCTGACTTGCACCCATATAGAAAACTATGTATATTGGTCGACAAAAGTGTTGGAAAACAAACTGACTACCGTCGTACCTACCATGTTAGCCCGGTACACCCAGCTCTAACAAAGTTTAAAAACCTCAGTAATATTGAAGTTAATAGTCTGCAAACCAAGGCCAAAAATAAGGGAGCAAAATTATCTTATCCTCCTACGAAAGGATCCATACTAAACACTATTACCCAGGTGGAAAGCATAGTTAAATGTATTCCTGAACAGCATAATGATTACGCCAGAGTGATAATGGCACATACCTTACAACATGACTCTTGTTACCCTATCCCACAACCTGATGTTATTCAAGAGCAAAGATAATTAGTTGAACTCAAAAACAATAACGAATTGTCTATTGTACTTGAACACAAATCTCATCAGAGTGTGTTATTGAATAATTGTGACTATGTTAAAAAAACGCATGAAGTTATTAATACTATTCAACACAAAACCATTCAAAGTGATCCTAGTCAGGCCACTGTTGCGAATCTTCTAAGACTAAAAAAGGCTTATTCTTTTCTTGAAGGTTTTTCACGTGCATTTACCCCTAACCCAGGCTATCGTGTGCCTGATATGTTCGGACGGGTTAAGTTGCATAAAGAGAATTTTCCCATTCGTCCTCTGGTATCAGGCTATGTTAGCCATACCAGACCCTTAGAATAAGCCTTGGCTTAATATCTAGCCAATTATACTGTGGATTCACTTTATTCTATTAAAAGTTCCACAAAGGCTATAGAAAAACTGCGATTGCTTCAGCCACAATCGCAGCCTTTCATTTTGGCATCTCTTGATGTGGTCTCATTGTACCCTAATGTATCTGTTGAGGCCACACATCAGATTATGGAGGCAAATTTTAGCTTCGGTATTAAATCTGGATGATGTGTTCATGACGGTCGAAGATCCATTCGTGAATTGTGGAATTTTTTCAACTGATCTGGGGTACTTTTAGAAAGGTGTTAATTTCTGTTTTGAACGTAAAAACAGAAAGTTGAAAACTTCCGATTAGAACGTAAAAAAGGGACCCTACAAAACATTGTGCGCTTAGTAAGCGTAGAGGGACACCCGGGGAGCTGGAAATCGAATAACAATTCCTTTAAACTTTCATTCGTAAACAACACTTTTTTCGTAAATGATGAATGAACTCCCAAGAGGAATGATTGATACCATCACTAATTTCCATGGTTAATAATTCAGAAATGGGAATAAGGTGTATTTCAACTGCGTGAAAGAAATAGCGTTGCCGGGGTTGATTCCATTCTTTATATTTAAAATCTGATAGGATCCTCTTGCTATTTTTTCTCCTACACCCTTGTGAGTTGTGCCAGCTCGCCAGTATATCCCATAAGTGGAATGAAAAGCCTTCTGGAACACGACAATTATAACTCCTCCTTTAGCTTGGTGAAGTGCATACGGATCGAATAACGCAGTAATTCTTGTCTAACATTTTCAGTAAGCTAAGGCTTACGGACGTTAATACTAGCGGAACAGAAATATAATTAAAATTTTAGCCTCGAAAAATGTATCTGTAAATATTTATTTCGATTTATTACTGAAAGTAATATCATAAATCCTGAACGCAACCATTTATTTTATCGTACAGAAAAGAAAAACTGAATTATTGCTGAGGAATCATATTTGTGGACACGTATCATAACATATAATGTGATGACCTAAACACCTGGAATTCGATATTTTCTGGCAATATTCAAACATTTTGTGTAAATACTTTTAAACGCCAAATTTACTGTAATTGGTAGTGCATTCAAACTTGTCATGATGGGATAAAAATGCTTAATATCAATTATTATTAATCTTTAATCTTTACAAGAACGACACATTATTACAGAATGCGTTATTCAAAAATATGTATATATCAGTACATAGTAGAAATATTTCCTTTTTCATATAGCAAAGATGGTTGTACATGTAATTTCCAGTTTAAAAAACCCCTTAATTGTGTGTTTATTTGAAAAATGAAAAGTAATTATTATAGTATTAAACACATGATTACCAGAATCCCTTTGATAAAAAGCAGTAATCATAGTCTTATTTTACCGCTAAAACATGTTGGAAAGTTTTCCCTCTCGTCTCCTCATTTGGTGTGGATACATCTTTGCGATTTCGTACATCTGGGGTTGCAATTCTGCTTCCACCCATATCAATCACGTACTTCATATGTTGATTTGCATTTCAGCAAGAAACGCATTAAAACACATAGATGAAAGGAACATATTAATATATATATATATGAAGGGAACATATCAATAAAAATAATGCATTATTTTGTTAAACGCAGAATTGTCTTTGTTTTTCATGACATTTTATCTAAAATACTGAAATGTCAACGGACAATCCTCATTAAGGTACTTTTCCGCTGGAAGGGTCCATCACCATTGGGGAAAAGCATCAATATAACTGGGTGGACTTGGGCAGCAATTTTTGGATGGGTAGACGTTGCTCCGATCGAATCAAGGGACTAAACACTCGAACGAAACATGCTGCGGATCATAACGATGCATCGGCGAGCATTAAGAGGAGTGACGATTAAAGATCGATCCACGCAATCGTGCTGCAGTCTAGATATCCTCAAACATCCACCTGCATGGTGTAGCTGAAAACCTAGTTCGTCAGACAACATTACACTTTTCCGCTCATTTACTGTCCAGTGGTTGTGTTCCTGAGGGAACTGGAGCCGCTTCTTCTTGTTTGCAGCAGATAGCAATGACTTACGAACAGGCTGTCTGCTTTTGGAGCCCATACGTAATGTGTGTTGAACTGTACGTTTAGAAGCCACCGATCTTTGTTCCTTACTCATATTATCTGTAATCTGACCACTCTCTTCTCTGCTTTAGTATCCAGTAGCCGTTGAAGACCACACGTCTTGCTCTCATATCCGGTTTTTTGGGTGGTGGTCCACCCTGTGTAAACGACCGCAGGCCTCGTACGTTTCACAAAAGCAGCAGCTTTGCTAATGCTCGCAAAAATGCTCCGAGCACCTATGACTATTAAATATTCAAATTCTGTCAGATCGCGTCTTTTACCCATTCTTTCCTACGCAGTGCACTTTTTAGTCTCCGCATGCCTTCACCGTTCCCTTTCTATACCGATTAAGCTATCTTGCCTCAGCAGCATCTGCGAGATAACTGCTTCGACTAAAATTGCCTCGTGTCATTAATTTGGACCTTCAGTGTACGCTTTATCAGCATTAAGTCAATAATTCTTCGCAGGCTCTCCAATTTATTGAGATAACAGATGGTTTATTACAATGCAATATTTCTGAGTTTTTCCAAATATGGAAGAAGAGGAACATCTGCTATTGTGCGAAATTTAAATATCTGCCGAAAATACAATGCAAAATCAGGTTCCGGAGGTGGGATATGGTACATTGTTTTTTGATATGGGTAATCCTGTGGTACTTGAAAGAAGTACAACAAACTTTTAGCTGACCATGTGAACGTTTGGTATATATATAAAAATGTCCACTTTGTTTTATTTCTTCAAAACCGTTCACGCATTATTAAAATGCTTTCCGTTATACACTGAAGTGCCAGAAAAACTCATTGGATTAGCTGCGGCAGCTTCAAAAACCTTGAACTAGTGGAGATCTGTTAGTTGTATCTGAAGTTCGGACTCACACAACATTCACCTTTAGCCGTTGTAGCTCATCTACGTTCTTGTTCTGGCAACTGTAGCAAGGGACACCGTCATCTGTTGTTAAAAACAATCCGGACACACGTCAAAATGCTACTCAGCTCCAACGAGAGCTTCTCGGGTGAACAGGACACAGAGTGTCAACCCAAACTAACCGTACTCGAATTCACCAAAGCGGTCTTTATGCTCATGAGAGAACGGTTTTATGGCACCCAAAGCCTCTATCAAAACTCTAGCCATCCAAAGTGGATTGACGTCCACTGTTGCAGAAAATATGAATTTCAACATCGGTGTTAAGAAAACCACTACGAAAAAATCATTTCCTCATCCAAGAAATTTAAAAACTATCTCTCAAATAGAATTTACACTTATTCTAGTTTGACATTATACTGCGTCTTAATGCGACTTTAAAAAAGGGATCCTCTTGGTTATTCGTGGATTCATCAGCGCTGAATCAGCATACGTTCCTAATCTAAATATACAACATACATATCTAAATATATATATACTGCTCAAAATAATTACTGGAGCAATGGCCTGTGCCTCTTTAATCGCGCGACAACATAAGGCCAGGAGAAACTGGGCTGAAGAACAACGTGTTTGGTGACACAAGTTGATTCAAGTTCTCTTCTCTTACGATTCGAGATTCAGTCTGGAGTCTGACAATCAATGGGTTCTTTTCTGAAGGAAGCCCGGCACCTGAAATAATTCAGTTTTTGTGCGGGAAACATGAAATTTCAGTGGACATTAATTGATGGCCTGGGATGTTGGGACCTGTGCGACATCCAAAAGGTCAGTCTGATGGCCCAGAGATCAGTAATTCAGCTTTTGTGCGGGAAACATGATATTGAAGTGGACATTTATTGATGACTTGGGAGGTTAGGACCTGTACGACATCTGAAACGTCAGTCTGATGGCCCAGAGACCAGTAGCCTAACTAGCACAACGTTTCCGCCCCCCCCTGTACGCGGTTTAATTTAGCACCCATATGCACAGTAATTTTCCCATGATACCAAACACGAGGCAAAATTTGTTTTACGCTGTGTGTGTTGGGTGGTGGATAGGAAGTCAAGGAGAGTGTCTGGAATAGTGAGGGTTAGCGAGAGCCTTGTAGTTTTAACATTTCTCATCAGAAACGGCACTTGAGCTTAATTAACTCCAATGCAAAAAGAACTTGTTGAGTGTTTTAGGCATTTCTTCGCACAATGTACCTTTTGTGTTTTTCACAGATATTGTGCTCTACTTGGACGGTTTTGTGACATTTTGCAAACTGATGTCGTTTCCTCGAATATTAAAGTTTCATCAGATAGATATGCTTGCAATAACGGAGAACTAAGAGCAATAGCAATGTGCAATTGTTTTGTCCAAAACTAAAATAAATCACAGGAAGAAAGCACCCTCTAATACCTAGCAGATCTGCAGATACTGTGAATAGATGTTGGTGCGTGTCGTGTCGTACGCAATCTTACGTGACTATTTCCCCACATCCTCCACGGGGAATCCCCATGTGACCTCGCATTTTTCATCAACTGTGCAGAGAAAGGAAAATGGGGATCCACCGCAATATTTACCACGCATTTCGGAACGACCGTATTATAATCTGGAACCTAAGGGCCAAATAGTTCCAATCTGTTATACATCCAGTGTTGTAAAACGGAAACATGACATTTATTAAAGGAAAGCTAAATATACTAAAGGAATATTTGGGTTAATTATTTGTTTGTTTTGGCGCATGTTCAGATTTTTTCATAAAATTATAAGTGGCAGCTACATTACGCCTTTTTGTTACGTTCGCCCCACACCCGCACCTATAGATATGGTACTTAGCCACTGTCTTCGGAAGATAAAAGGATAGATTTATGACTGGGCCAATTTGATTGAGCGCAATGTCGAAATCAACTAGATAGGAAATCACGGTGTGAGAAATTTATGCGCGCTACTTTCGATTCCGATGATATATTTCAATCAGATCTTTTTTCATATTTTTTTCATTTCAAAATAACGTATAACCAAAACCGTGGGTAATACCTACGCGGGCAACGAGGGATTGCTATCAAAAATCTCATTTCATAAAAAAAGTACATCTCCAATAAAAAGTTCCTCGGAACTTTTTTGCAATGAATTCTTAATCATGACTTCATACACATTTCACTGGAAAATGACAGTTAAATACCAATGTGGAATTCCTCTGTTTTTATAACAGTAATCCCTACCTTCATTTTAAGGTTTCCGGTCAGTATCATTTGAAACATCTGAAACACTTCAACCACTATCATGTCGATCTCAGAATAACCGACTGTTGGAATTTCCTTTGCTTGCGGCAAAATCGCGGTAAACCCTTGCTGCTGTGGAGCTGGTATTGCTCAGGAAACAAGTAGTGTTGGTGATTCTAGAAACTGAACCTCAACCGACAACTATCATTTCACGTTTAAAGTTACTCGGATCAGTCGTGTTGCCCACTGCCATCGTCTGTTGAATGCTACAGGTGCTTTTCGAGCTCTTATGGCTGATTTATACCGGACAAATAGCCAAGTGCAAAGCACTTTCGTTATAAGAAATTCTGATACGAAATACACAACTTGCTTAAAAATATATCTTACTAAACACAAGCAGCTGCAAAAGGCCAGATATAGGCGATAAAATGCAAATTACAGAGGTGGGCTCAGGCCGATGTTTTCCTTTGATCTCCAACTTATTGGAATTCCACTTCTTCCTCGTGCGGTTACGACACAGCTATCATTACAGAAAAAATAACATTCACAACTAATAAGGAAGTTTAGCTCTTTCTGTGCAAGAAATGTTTAAGGAAACAAAGCAAGGCGTATACAGTTAGACGCAAAATGAGAAATGATGAGGGCCTGCAAATGAATATTTACCACGAAACGTCATGAAGCCTAAAGGACAAAAATCGCGCTAAACAAAAAGAACATCAAAAAGTTGCAGCAGGAATTTGCTGCACCAATTTAACGTCTTAGTAAAAATAGACTCGGTGTTCAGTATACCCAATTAAAGTCTTTAAGTCTGTAAGGCCCTTCTGGCACCGTGTTATCACCAATGGACAGCTAGATAAACTCACCAGTTCCATACCAAGAAGGTGCACTTTGCTACTAAGTAACCGTGGTTATCCAATAAAATATTAAAGTGTATTTTGCTTGTTGTTCAGTAATTTCAAGTGTCCTTTAAGTGTCAATAATGTACTGTACAGTAATTTTACGTTAAATGCATTGTACACTAATTTCATAAATTCCACTATTTGTTACATTTTATGACTAGACGCTGTACCTTTGCTTTTAATTACACTACTGCTAATGGTTATAACATTCTGCAAACATATTTGAATTCAGCATAAAATATCCTTCAAAATGATATATAATATGTATTCCTGACTTTACCATTAAGCTGTATAAGTTGACTTCAAACATCACAAATTTGACTTTCGGTCTACTGGTGCAGGACTTTTGGCCAGGATTGTATATATGTCACCAAAGAGACACTGAAAAATTCAGACTAAATGATATACTCAGAAACTTCACCAAAGATTTCACTCCTAAATGCGAGTTGAATTTCTTAGTAATTTTACAGTATATGCTTTCTTTGTATAATGGCTACGGAACTAGAGATCATATGCGTGTACTGAGATATGAAACTGAAAGAGCGAAAAAGCATGAATTCCAACATCTACACAGCTTTTATGGATCATGTAAAATCTCTGTTTTTCGCATAACCATGGGCCCGTACATTGTCATAGAAATTATGTGGTATGGAAGATGCATATATTAACCCTTTAACGACCATAACGTCCAAAACGCCCGTCCGTAGAAACGGCAACAGCCTTCCAAAACGACTGTCGAGGGTGAGTCAGATTTCCTACGCTTACTTGTTCTTCAGATTTTCTCGACCTATGAGTGATCAGCAGGAGTCACCCTCGGTCACTGTTGTTGTTATTAAACGAAGAAGTGAAACAACAGGAAGTTTCGGACGTTATGGTATTTAACGTGATGCAATAATTTGGAGTCATGATCGTTAATGGGTAAATATTATCAATAACATTTAAGAAATTGCAAGTACATAGATTCGATTGTAATTTTGAAAAGAAGGCGTAAAAATTGGAAAGGAAGTCAGAGAGACAGACATTATACCTTCCAATCATTGCAGAAAATATGATAATCAGATACTGAGATAAAAGATAATGGACATCTTTTTTTCCACTTCAGTTTTCCTGATGAAGTAAGTATGTTTCGAAGTATTTCCTCAGATCTGTAGGGTGTGATGGAGGAATGCTTTAAAAGGGTAAAGAAGTGGATTGAAAATTATCTTACACCAAACAAATTTGGTGTATAATGTTTCTACAAGAAATGATGTTTTTCCAATTGAGGAAACCATTGTTGAGGTAACCTATGTCGGACAACTGACACCAAAGCAGAGCTATACGGAAATAGGAATTAACAGGGGTATAAATTTTGGTGAAGAGCATTTGGATCAAGCTGTACAGTTTTCAAAGGCAATTTTCCATTACGACTAAAAGGAAAAAGGTGTAATCAATATGTCCCACCTGTCCTTACTCATGAGTAAGGGTCAAGGGCCTTAACATACGAATTAGCGCATTGGCTGCAAACGGCTGATATAAGAATGAAAGGGTGCATACTTGGTATAACCAATAAAGATAAGAAGAGGAACTCATGTATCAAGAACATAAAAGTGTCGATAGCGTCAGGATAATGGTAAATTAACTGTAAAAGCAAGGTCCTGAGGATCTGATAATCGTTGGCCAACCAATTACTAGACTGGAACCCTAAAGATAGGAAAATAGCTAAAATAAGTGCTCGTGGGAAATGCGTGGATTAAGTTCGAAAACATGCATTAGGGACACAGTGATGACTAGCTGTAGAGTTAAAACTGGGAAAGAGGCTTGCCCAGGCATTCATCCAGAAATGGACTCATAATGGTTTTTGATGATGATCATTTTCACGGTAGTATATCACAGCAATTGTAAATACCGGATGAGGTATGCGATATAAGATGTTATTTCTTCGCCGACATTTTTAACATTTCAGCTTAATTACAGAACCTTTTGTAATGACCATTTCGCAAAACTAGAATTCTTCACGATAACATGTCCAAAGATCATATACGTATAAGAATGTTGTCTATGTACGATAATTATTTTACTTTACCACCATGCTCCAATTGCAATTAAAAAATGATTTTACTTTCAATTTAAAAAACATACGCGCAAGAGCTTTCGGGATCAAATCAGACCGAGTGCAGTAACAAATCAGTCCGTCAGAAGTTTTATAATTTATGCTCTTTAATGTTCACTCACGTGACCAAGCCGCTCTAGTCTTTCCAGCAGTCAAAAGATAAATATGAGAAATAAGGAAATAGGTATACAATGTATATATATATTTTTAAGTATACAATAAGAAAAGTAAGTTTCGTAAGTGTTTTTACATACATTCACACAAATTGTGCCTCCCGTTTTCTTACACTGAATTAAACATCGGGCGCTGGGTACAAATTTGCAATAAACCATCTCCATGGGGTTGGAATGTAAGAGGGAAGGTCATTTTCAAGACATTTCTTGTATATTATGGACGTAATCATTCAAAAAGTGATGGAATATATTTGCTGATATTCATCGTCGTTAGTGCAAGTGCTGATTTACGGTGTTTGTCACTATCATTGAAGCATTAAGGAGAATTCTGTTCAGAAAACAAGATTTTTACTTATATACGATAAGCGAGAAGCTAACATTATTTTGTTTCCCAAAAAATGGAAGAATGGATATTCAATTGCAATTTAAAAAAGTTTCTGAACTAATAAATTTGAAACATGTAATGCTGTGCTATTTTATTTTAAGGCTTTTAAATGTTCTTCGCAGATGTTATTTGGAATATCTCGTAAAAAACACGTTTATTAAGAGAAATTTTAATTTTTCGTAAGATTTTAGTAAATTATTTAAAAAATGACCATCGTATATGTTTAATTTTAAATTAGATATTTGTCCTTGTTCACTGGAAGAGTGTTTGAAAGAAGCAATGATAAATTCGCAAAATTCGAATTTTTTTATTAAGAATCAAATTTCGCCTTGTTGCATGCAGACGTGCAAGAAGTTGTCGCTACGTGTACATGCGACACGCTAAGTGAAATCACGTGGCATTTCCTCTCAATAACCTTATTAATTTTAGAATTGAAAACAACACTTGTGTTAGTCCATGCGATAGAGTGGAAGGTTTGCAATTATTTCCGGTTAAAAAAATTGCACATTTAAAAATTACCCAAGAATTTTCGTGGGCAAGCATCATTTAAGCAGATGGTAATGTGAAAAGTTTAATTTGATATATGTGCACTATAGTACATAATAGACAGACAACATTTTAATTTTTAGCCTGTTATACCGTGAAATCCCAGTACCACTTAAGATTTCCTCTCGGATATACCATTTTACGAATAGTAACATATCCGTTCAGTAGGAAGTTCTTTAAATCGAAAGACAAAATTGTAGAAATCTTGCGAAATCGTAGATTGATGCAACCGGACGCCTGTATCAGGCAAAACATGCCAACTTGCCCCATGTAACATTTGAGTACTCAGGTACGTACCGTACCAGTTGTTGCGTCCAAGATATGAGATACATCAATGCTTGTGAAAATTTTAACACCCAAAAAGATTTTGGCAATTCAAATTAAATTTATACCACGGTTTGCCCATGTTACAGGAAATATTTGATTACATTTGTAGAGCTATACAATACTTTTTCGCGTAAAATCCAAGTATCGTATATATTTTTTTTGATTGGAGGTTTAACGACCACCGTGAGCAGCTCAATGGGCTATAAGCACTCACCTGTCCCTAATTTAGAGTCACTGGTTCCAGGGAACACAAACACAACATCCATGAATCATCAGGATTCGAACCCAAATCCCTTTCGGACGAATCATCAGAGGCCATCGCTTAGACCACTTCCCCACCGGGTTGGCCAGTATCGTATGAAACCACCTCGAATAACAGATTCCACACGATGTGGCATTGAATGAAAGAGGTTTTTGATATATCCATGCTGCTTCTACGCGACACCGAAGTTCAGTTGTGGTGACTGTCGAAGTCGCTAGATGGACCAGTCTTATCTACCATGTCACAGACATGTGCGATCGGAGTTATATCCGGCGAACGTTCAGGCCAGGAAAGAAACAGTTTCGTCGTTCATAGGCGAGGACTTGTATATCCCGGGGCTCATGCGGCCGAATATTGTCCTACTGGAATATAACGCCAGGACAACACCTAAGGTAGGGTACCACATATGCCTCTAAAACGTCCCTGATGTAGCGCTGGCTGTTGAGAGTTCCTTTAATTCGTATTAGGAGAGATCGCGATTTGAACCCAATACCAACTAAACCATCACACCTGGCGATGGTCTGGTATGTCGCTGCAAGGTGCCGTTCACCATGATGTCTTCGAACACGTATCCGACTATCATGGTGCATCATGTTAAATACTAATTCGTCAGAAAATATGAACTGTTGCAATCAGTACGTCGATGTCTGTGTGCGAGACCCCATTGCGGCCAGAGACGTCTGGACAAAAAAAGATGGGCTGCTAGGGATCAATCCTCTGCAAAGCAGATGTCGTTGAACTGTGTTAGAGAACAAAGACTGACATGTGGCAGTTTTCCACTGACGCGTTAACACAGTGCATATCGATGTACGATCTGTCACTGCCATTTGTAGAGGTGGCTGTCATGTACGTTTCTCGGATTTCTGTGCGTCCGAGCCTAATTCGCCTACTAACGCCACATTCAATCACTGTACTGGCATTTCGTCTCAACTTTGCGGTAGGATAGTTCTGTTTCTCTCATCCCAACTAACCTTATTCGCGCAGATTCCGTCAAGCGTTCATACTTCAATGTTCGTCGGTCAGTAGGCATTGTGTGACACCTGAAATACCCTTTCAAATTCGAGTGCAACATCTCGTTTGAGCGAACTATTAATAACCAAAAAAGGAACAGCTCAGAGGGCGCTGCTCCAAAGCCGCGTGCTGATTTTCTCTGATATTTCAGTTATTGACATGTCGCATCCAGTTGTATATATCCTGTAAGTTTCAAGGTAATACCAGCAGTCCTTTATGGTCTTGCAATTTTCACAAACAGTAGTGTATTTTACTTTTCCATTCATATATTGTAGAATTCGGAAGAGATAAAGTCTGATAAAAAAATAATATTTTATATTTGATTTATAAATCCAGCACACACATTTCAGGTGTGAGCAAAATTTTAAAACGCTATAGGCAACTTCTATGTAATATGGGTGAACAGCAATTTATTCGGCGACTAAATTATCTAACACTAGTTTGCACATTCCAGAAATTCGAAGGAATCATGTTAGCACTAAAACATAACAGTTTGTTCAGCATTTGTAAATACCTTTTGTGACGTACTTGCCAGCAGGACGCACACGACATAAAGGCAAATAGCATTCAGAATGAACGTCTGCGTAGCTCAGTTGGTAGAGCGACTTATTCCGGAATAAGCGGACTCGGGTTCGAATCCCGGCGTAGAGCAAAAATGACAGAGAAATTTACTTCGTTATAATTGCATCCGGATGACCCGACCGTTCAAAATCTTGCAATAGTGTGATGTTATTTCCACACCGCGAGATAGGAAAAATCAGAGAATCTGTTCTCCAGCGCTTCGAAAAATAAATGTGTGTGACGTTGCATTCCACACACCGGATTGACTGGGAGTTCTTAAGTGCACGTTCTACAGTGGATGGCTGCCTGCAACGATTCATGGTCACTGCTGACCCGTGGGCCATACCCCGGCCCTCTTTCGGGGTGGGGGAAGGGATGTGACGTACCTGCCAGCAGGAAGCACACGACATAAAGGCAGATAGCAGTCAGAATGAACGTCTGCGTAGCTCAGTTGGTAGAGCAACTTATTCCGGAATAAGCGGACTCGGGTTCGAATCCGGCGTAGACGAAAAATGACGGAGAAATTTACTTCGTTATACTTTAAAAAGTGATGTAAATCGGCTTTTTATTGAAATGAACCGAAGAGGCAAAACTTTATGAATATTTGCATAATATTATATTGTATTCCCCTTGCCTACAAAGAAGCTCATACCCGGCGAGTCTAGGCCGGTTCAAAAGTTTTAATGTCGTGTTGTGGTTCCTGGTACGAAAAGGTTTGCACGAGTTCTTTTAACATTTCTAAGTTCCCTGTTTGAGCAAGCGCAGATTGACTTTGCTCTTTCAGCACAAGCCACTCATGCTCGTATGGATTTATGTCTGGGAATCTGGAGTCCAGGAAATTCTCCCTCGGGTTTTGCGAAGCATTCTCGATTAATCCGGGCAGTGTGGAATGCCTCATTATTCTGCTGTGAAAATGCATTGAAGTCGGAGAACGCCATTGCTATGAAAATATGTAACTGGTCAGTAGTGAAGTTGAATTAGGTGGTAAACGTTATTTTGCCCTGCACATGAATGAAAGGTACCCGCGTTTTCTTGAAGAACATTGCGTAAATCACTGCACTTCTTCCACCAGCTTGTTTTTGTCCCACGTTGCATCCTCTTACCAACACCTCCCCAGCTGAACTATGCTCTCGTACATGGCTAACAATATTGTGCTACAGAAAACTGAATTCATCGGACCAGACGAGCTGATTCAAATCATTTAACGTGATTCGAATCAGGTTGGAGTGCCCATTATAGGCGCTCTATACCGTAAACAGAAGTTAGCATGGGCATTTGAATAGGCCTGTGGCCACGTAGCCACATTTTCTGCAGAGTTTAACGTACCCTGTGTTGTGACCATTTATTCTCGCCATCAGCATTGAAATTATTTGTGTCCTTTTCCATTGTATACCTTCTGTTGGTTCGTACCATACGTGATTACTTCCGCTACTTCTAGCACTGATGAGGCCTGGTCGTCAGGCACTTTGACGAAAATTCGTCATGTTTTCGTCTTCGAAAGCATTTTTGAGAGTAATAATCACGGTTGACCGTGAGCAACCCCATGCGGGTTTTCGTCTCTGAAAGTGACGGAAAGCTAGACACCTAGCCATTACATTTTTCCTTTGTCCAAATCACTTAAGCCAGCTACATTTCTCAACTGAAGGACAAGAAAACACCGATTGACAGAGCTCTGTATTAGGCCTTATTGATCCCGTATCATGCCCTCATACCCGCGGTTGTTTATCTGCAGTTGATTCGATTTCCATGAAGACAAGCTCGACATAACACTTTGTCACTGTATGTTTCAGTAGAAGAAAACAACACGAGTCATATAAATACTCTACTCTATAACCGCAGGAGTACCTAAGAAGTATCCTCACGTACTTCCGCCTTCTCCATGTAAGCAAAGTGTCTCGTAAGATTGGTCTCCGGAAAATGATTCAATTCTGGAATGTTCTTAGCCGAAGTAAGTCATACAAGAATTTATTTAAATTTCTAAGTTTGAGGTGATATCAGAACTTTAAAACAATTCGAGAACTGAATCATTTTTAATGTTATCTGTCTCCCTAATATTCTGGAATTTCTGTGGAACCACTTTCGGACCCATTTTTTTCCGTTATAAGGTAAAAACTGACATCATACAGCAAATTACACTTTTGATCTTATGGTTCCGTTTGTCATGAGATCAAAATATAATTTTTCTTAATTCTATTTTGACTTAGCAGTTTGTATTCTGCACGATGCCTTCTTATACATAAAAATAATGTGGGTTACATTACAAAATTACATTTGAGCTTGCAGTATACTGGTGAAGAACAGAAATTTTAAAAATGTAACGAAAAAATATTATTACATTTTTTCGTTACATTTAAAAAAACTGTGGTCCTTTACTTCTTATAGATCCCACTTCGGGAACGTTTATAACGCCCGTGTCGTAGTGAAACATTAGTGTTAGAAACTAACGATTTCTTAAAATATGTACGTGGTTCCACTGACATTTACGACCATTATAAGGTGTAGAAAATTATGAGATACTGTTTTTTGAGATCTATTTGGAAAATTGCAGTATATCCAAAAATTCTGGAAAATTATTTACGGAACCTAACTGTTCAACAGCACAACGAAATTTCTTTTAAAACTTTATTTTTTTTAAACTGTGTAATCATGTTAAACTTCATGAAATTCAACAATAAAAACAAATGGTAACTGCTGCATAAAAAAAATGTCTGATGTGCTTAACTACTTAGGTGCTTGCAGCGAAACCGTTTAATTTTGAGATCTACCTGTTGTAATTAGTATTAAATTGATTTCAAAAAGCCCTCAGCGATACCAATTTGCATACAGCAAAATTTGCCTTTTCCTAACGTGGAAAGGCAATTAAAATCTACAGAAATGAAGAGAATACTTTTTTATTTAGGATAATTACTTTTTACTATAAACGTTCGACTGAAGAACGTGTTTTTGCAATTATTTCTAACTACTATGCATTACAGTTTCATTACAATAATCGATACGTATACTCTAATAAATGTTGTAATTTTGGGGAGCTCATGAAAATACTTTTTGTCAAAAGCGTGACCTTTCTTTCAGTTGTGTTCAAATATGCCAAATTAATCACTGGAGCAAATTATTTATACAAGACGTGATAAAGTGCAACTGACTCACGTAAGCGTTATCCTTTGTGCGTTCCCGTACAGCTGGTTAAAGGTTTCACTGCAGTTGCTATTGGCAAAGGAACAAATCAGGAAAGAAGAATTAAATACTCAATTCAAAGAGAAAAGTAGATAAGAAATCCATCGTCGAGAACACATATATTTTTACGCAACAATATGCAACATATATTACTAATGGATATTTGGTGGCATGCACCCATCTCTTTGCTTTACGACAACAATCTGTAAAACAGCATCGAGTCGCAGCACTTATGGCTCTAATAAAAAAAATGTCACGAAATTACTGTCACTCTTTATAGTAAGCAAACCTATTCTGAAGTGCCAGAAAACTTGGTGTACCGGTTTTGGGGTCCTGAGCTCCCGTGGGTGACCTGGGAGGTCACCCATGGGTGCGCAGGACTCCACTAGCTCCTGGACTTATGCTGTTGGCAAAGCACACCATAATTCCTGCAGAGCGTTCCACAATTTGGGTGTATTCCGAGGTCTCAGATTCCTGTGTTCGATGGCGCGCTGCTTGGCATCCCAAATGTGTTCTAACACGTTCAGATCTGGGACGTTGGGTGGAAATGGCAGAACTTCAAACTCAGATGAATGCTCCTCTAACCATAATGTGTCGTCCCGACACTTGTGTGGAGGTGCATTGTCCTGTTGGAGCAGGCCCAACCCATCAGCATGAATGCAGGACATGAATGGGTGTACCACATCAGTAAGGATGCGCACATAGCGCTAGCCTGTCATAGACGTTTTTTGAAGTACCACGGCTCCCAGTGAAGTCAAGCTAAACACACCCTATACCATTACGGACCCCCACCAGCCGGTACAGTTCCTTGCTGACAGGCCGGATCCATGGCTTTATGGGGTTTGAGCCACACAAGGTTTCTTCCATCTGCCCGAAAAAGTTGGAAACGCTAGTCGTCAGACCAGACTACTTGTTTCTAGTCATCAGTGTCCAGTGGCGGTGTTGTCGTACCCGAGCGAGGCGCGTAGCTCTGTGACGTGAACCAATGAAGGGTTCACGAGTTGGGCGTTGGCTCCCAAAGTCCATATGGTGCAGGGTACGTTGCACAGTCCGGACGCTGATGCTTGTTGATGCTCCAGCACTGAATTCCAATGATACCTGCGAGAGTGTTGCACCCCTATCGCGTGAAACGATTCTTGACAGCCAACGATGGTGACGTTCACCCAATGTGTTTTTACGGCTACACAGGTATCGTAGTTTGGAGGTTTTGCCGGAATTCTTGTATTCACGGTACACCCTTGCAATGATCGTCCGTGAAAATCCGAATTTCGTTTCCACCTCCGAAATACTATGGCGCATCTCACGAGCGCCAACTATGGCACAGCGTTGAAAATCGCTTAAGTCGTTATTATTTGTCATTATCATGCCAAAAACAGCTGTGACAGCTGGCAAGGATGTCTATCGCTTTATATGCACACTGTAGGACGCAACCGCGTACGCCCATACCGGACGTTGCTATGTATTTTGCATAAGCTCGTCTGTACCAGTTTTTCTGGCACTTCAGTGTATTTTTATTTAAGAACATAAATGAGAGCTTTGCTAACGGATAACCTCAGCCATTGAGTACTGCAACATGAGAGACTTGCCTATTATAAAACAATTAATTTATTTACAATTTCACTCGTGCATATACAAAGTAAAGGTTACGTTTACTATTCTACTTCATTAAACAATATTAGAATATTAATAATTCAACTTGACCAGCATGCACTCTTCCTTCCAAAACCTCCCACACGTCTGACCAACAAACTCCGCATAGCACTTTGGAAATCACACTCAACGCTCCGCTCCACGTCAATATGCCATTCTGCCCTATCGCGCATGACACTTCAAGTCTGAGGTCAAAAGTTATCTGTATCAGTAGCCATGCTGCGTATGAAGGTTCGGGATGTGCCCATAAAAAGTGTAATATTTGAGGGCTCGGACGCTGGCCCTACAAATTTTTGCCTGTTACGCACAAAATTGATGCATTTAATCGAATTCGGTGGTTATTTTACCTGCGTAAAGGATCATCCAGAACGCACTTCTTTTTATGAGGTTTGCTCGACTTAGGTATCCTTTCCTGTGGCGCACAATAAAAATTACATCGAGTCCTCTCTTTTACCCTCGGCTTGCCCTCCTTCCAATGAATGCATTAAAAGAAGGAGAATATACTTCATTTTTCGCTATCGCTTTCGTTCGAGACTCCAGTGATCGAATACACCGAGTACGACACAACGAATGTGACAAACGCTACCTGCTTTCTTTTCTTGAAGGTTTAACGACCAGCATGAGCAACTAAATTGGCTATAGCAAGAGACCCGCCCTAATTTAGGGTCACTGGTATCAGGGAAGGAGAGGCCAGTGCCGTAAGACAAACGCATCATCCATGACTCACGGGGATTCAAATCCGGACCCTTTAGATCATAAGTCAGCGAACATACCACTGAGCCACCGGGGCGGTTTATGTACAAGACAGCTGTCAGTTGCCTTAATTTAGTGGAGTGGACTTTGAAGTAAAACTGCGTCTTATTTTATTTATTTGCAGCCCCAATGTCTTAGAACGCACTAAATTCCCTCCTTCAAAATGATTATTTCTTCGGCATAGCTTCTGTTTGTTATAACAACAACTCTCCATGCTCTGACAGCTGCTAGTGATAAAACTAATCAATATTTCAAGCTCATGTATATCTCAATTAAATCGACTTCACTGACTTACATCTGGCAGTTAGAATTAGGAATACTCCTTCTCGGATTTGCAATGCTTTTCTTTCTCTATTTCCTTCACCAAGAAATATCCTAAGTTTGTATTTTCTGCGAGAACGCTTAGTGTTTGCAGTCCATCACAGAGGGCGCGAGAGTCACAGCTGCGTGAGATAAAATTGCTTCCGCCAAAACTGTGACATTTCACTTCCATTATCATAACATGCGTCGTAAGAGGCTCTTTCCCGACGCCTGAATTTGGAATGAAATTTGGATGTATTTTATGTTATTGTCGTCAACTATAAGTAGTCGATGTAAGAGAAATTACTTCGGCTACTAATGGTCGACGACAATTACGTTGAGTATATGTTTATTCGCCTGGCTTCTTTTGTATGAATCCCACATTGCAACACTATGTGGTCAACAAAAAGTATTTTAAGAACAAGGCAAGAGGGAAAACAATCTTAATCCCTTAACCCATTTAACTGTGGCTTTTTCCCTTCAATTCTGGTTGCAACTTGCTAACATCTTTAAATACTCCTGATCCACAGAGATTACTCACCAAGTTATCCACAGATATTTGTAGCTATTTAAAATACACGACCGAGTCACATGATTGTGACCACCAGCTAATATCCAGAGTTATCGCTGTGTGCTGGGCGGATAGCAGCTAGACGGGCTGGGAGATACTCAATAAGGTGCTGGAAGGTGTTCACATGTATGTGTAGTCATGCGGACTGCAGTTCATCTGACAGCTGCTGGAGGGTGCGTGGTGGAGGATATATAGAGCGAACAACACGATCTAGGTGGACCCACAGATGCTCAATTGGGTTTAAGTCTGGGAAATTAGGGGGCCAGATAATTACTTTGAAGTCTTCATCGTGCCCTTCAAACCATTCTCGGACATTTCTACCTGTATGACACGTCTTATTGTCGTACTGGAATAACACATCCGCCCCAGGAAAGACCATCAGCATGTAAGGGTAAACGTATACAGAAAAAATGGATTCATAAAAAATTCGGTTCATAGTGCCTTCCACAGGTATGAGTGGATCTAGGGATTGCCACGAAGAAATTCCCCTAGACCATAACGCTGCCTCGACTAGTTTGTTTTCTTCCAGCAAATGGTTGAAAAGGGTTTGTTCTCCGATGTTTCTCGCGGGATACGCCAACGTCCATCAGTTTGATAAAGCATAAAACGTGACTCATTGGAGAAGGCAATCCTTTGCCAATTAGCGGAGGTCCAATTCCGGTACTGCCAGACAAATGAAAACCTTTTTTGCCGATTCACCTCCGTTAGCATTGGTGCAGTGACAACCCGTCTGCATCGGGGCCTCATACACAGCAGGATTAGCTGAACTGTCGTTATAGACTAACTTTCGGTAGCCCCTGGTTGATTCGGTCAGTAAGTTGCTCAAGTGTAGAGTGTCGATCGGCCATCACGTATCTTCGAAGTTGACGTTCACCTCTCGCATCAATGGAATGCGGTGCAAAGCAGTTTTAACATCACTTATTCGAAATGGTGCCATTTCTCCAATCACGATACGGTTTAACCACAGCAGCACGCGAACAGTTCACAAGCTGCGGAATTACAGAAATACAGCCACTTTGGCATGAAAGCCGATAATCATCCCCTTTTTGCAAATCTGATAAACCTCTTTTTTATCAATGACAGCAACGAGTGATATGTTTTCAGATTGCATACAGAACACCCTATACACCATCCAAGCCATCTCACGGCACCTGCATTCTATCAGTGGCTATGTGCTGTTGACCTCAAAAGTACGAGGTGATCACAATAATGTGAATGGAGTGGGTATTAGTCCGATTATTTGGTTCTTGGATGATCCCATCAATCTCAGATCTAGTTCCGTATCAATAATGCCATATTTCACAGAAATTAAATTTTCAAAGGAGAAGTCACTTACATTCGAGAACTCATATGAGTTCATTATTTAAAACGTTTTTCACTCTACTTTCCACTAACTGAAATTAAAACTATTAGTTTTCTCTAGATTGCACTTTAGAAAACAGACAAACATTTTATTGACTAAGCATGAAAGCATTTTTGTGTTAATCCTGCTTTTGAATAAGTTATTTTTTTCTCTGCTGTAAGCAAGTGTTAATGGGCTTTGTAGTGTTTAAGAATGATTTCTTCTATGCAAATGTATCTTGCGAAAATTCAATTTTCAAATAGATTTTAACAATGTAATTTTACTTAGTCTTAACTACTTACAGCAGCTCAAGATTTTGCCTTATTTTAGAAAGACTGATTTCAGTCTCTGATGTTTTACAGGGGAAACCAAAGTAAAATTATTCAAAAAGAGGAAAAAGCTTATGTCACCTCCCTCGTCGAAGATCTTTTGTGCCGCCCTCGCTCTCCGGTAAGTTGCAACTGTCGTAAATATGCCTTGACGGCCACGCCAATCAGCCACATTTTTCAGCCCACAGCGATGTCCAGGATGCGAAGTTATTCTGAAAATGGCCTATTCGCGATACACTCTTGATTATGATGATGAAAGGTGATGCAGGTATTCTAGCAGCACCTGCATTTTACCGTATCGGGAATCCACTATCGTGCTTCCTCCAGTCTATGTTAACTCCTGACATTTGTCCATGATGACATGGGATTACATTATACGTGAATTCAGTGATGTTTTTCTATTTCTATAGTTGCCAACAAAATGTTCGTCCACTATCAAAAGGGGTGACAAAATCCCGTTTCTAGAAGCCAAATGCCATTGATATCTCTTTTCCGCAGTAAAAGAGATATCAATGGCATTTGGATACACGCTTGCGCTGTAATCAACAATCTTTGATTTAACAGCAGTTAAACCGGAATTAAAAGTATAAAGGCGCTGAATGTTTTCAAATCTCTGAAACTCCTGCAATCTGCTTTTCAAAGGCGATGGATTACTCCCTTTTTTAATACATTCGGTTTTGGTTGGTTGGTTGGTTAGTGGATTTTAGTGGCGCAAGGGCCAGGTTTGGCCAAAGAGCGCCAGACAAAGAACTATCAGCCACAGATCTTTAAAAGCGTGGAAAATGAGTAAGAGCGGACAGGCTTGGTAAAAGTTGAAAAAGAGTAGGATGTAAGCTGTGAAGACAAGGTAGTTAATTAGGTTTATAAAAAAATTTACTAATTGAGGGGACGAACCGTCACTCTCCTCCCCCACACTCCTCTGCAATGCTGGCAGAGGGCGGGGACGAACTGTCACTCTCCTCCCCCCATGTTCCTCTGCAATGCTGGTTGAGGCTGGGGACGAACTGTCACTCTCCTCCCCCCATGTTCCTCTATAACGTCGGTTGAGGGTGGGGACCTCGCTGAGGCCGAGACAGTTGGATGGACACTGCACACCTTTGCGGATTGAGGGCCGGGTCTTCCGCACGTGCAGGCTTTCGACTGGAAACTGGAAGAGACGGTCGGCTGCAAAAGAGAAGGCCCAGAATCAGGTATTCGAAAAATCTGGAGCTCGGGGAAAAACACCTGTGTCGCTTGGTCAGCTGTAGATCGCTTGGCAAGCGCGGCGAGAGCTACAGGGCGCGGAACAAAGGGCTGCACGGGTTGTGGCAGAGACTGAACCACTGCGGCAAAAGTACGCTGTCGATTGGTGGGTATACCCAACTTGGCCTTTGCAGCAGGGTACGAGAGGCCTTCCAGGGTCTTGAGGCGCTGGATCGCCATCTCGTCCTTCCATTTCATACAGTTGCGGGAGTAAGCAGCATGGGCCTCACCACAGTTAACACAGCAGGCCGCAGAAGTACAACCTTCCCCGTCATGTTCACCGGAGCCACAATTAGCGCAACGAGCGGAACTCTTACAGAATCGTTGTGAATGCCCGTACCTCTGGCACCTGAAACAGCGCAGAGGACTGGGAATGTACGGGCCAACTCCACAGACCAAGTAGCCAGCCTTGATTTCGGTCGGAACTTTCGGGGAGTTAAAAGTCAAGATTACATTTTTAGATTTAATCAAAGAGCCATCACGCCGGAACATCATACGACGTGCAGCAAGAACACGCTGATCCGCAAGTTCAGTCACCAATTCGTCCTCACTGCATGGCAAGAGATCAAACTCCGAAATAACACCCCGAGAGGTGTTAAGAAACGGGTGAGGTGTCACTTTGACAGGAATGCCTTGAAGACTAGTGAGGTGCAGAAAAGTGTTACTCTGAGAAACACTGCAGGTTTGGACAAGCAGGTCCCCAGAGCGAAGCTTCCTCACAGACTTCAAGGGGCCAACTGCAGCGTCCAAAGCTTTAGAAATGAAAAAGGGAGATCTGGTGGACAGTCTCTTATTCGGATCGATGGATTCTACAAGTAAGTGGGTAGCATGCGTAGTCACAGCAATCGAGGGGGAACGACGCTTCGGAGCGACTGGTACAGCTGCCGAAGAAGAAGTTCCACATTCTGGGTCCAGGTCAAGGTCTAAAGACCGTTTAAGGTTATGAGACTTGGTAGGGTGAGAAGACGAAGGAGAGTCGTTTGCAACTATCATTGTCTCAGGTGACTTAAATTTGGAGCGTTTGTTTTTGGGTTTACCCATGGAAAAAAAAGAAGGAAGATTCGTCTGCAGACTACTCCACCCACCACCGAGCCCTACAAGGGAGAACTGGAGGTCCGCAAGCCAAGAAAATGACGCTGGACACAGTTCTGGAGCTTATACGTCGCAGATATAGTCCGGTGGCTGTGATCACACGCACTCGGCGGACACTTCGGCCTCCGGGTACCGTCATGCCAACGCCTTTGGCATGATCCCACAGCCCCCGGGCTCACCCTGCCGTGCTATACGACAAAAAAGCCGCTAAAGCCCTGCACACAACTTGGTACAAGACTTCTGACTAGAGGTGGGTTAGTCTCTAGCCTCCCGTTTACAGCGAAGCCGGGGTCGAAGAGGAGTGTTGGTACACAGGAGGCACTTACCCGGTCTCCTGCGACCTCAGCCGCCAGACATCCCATTTCCGCCTCACGGGTCTCCGCACGCGGCAAACATGCAGGTAGGTCTAGCACCCAAACCAGCTAAAAGGAAAAAAGAAATCTAAAGAAGACAAATCCTGGAAGGGAACCGAAACGTAATCTCAGCAACCTACGAACTGAGCGGTTAATATAAAACAGTTAGTGGTGGAGGGTAACAAAACCACAAGACCGGGGTGTTAGTACATAACGTGGTAGCGATTAGGTAAAGTATACAACACGGGCAACTAGCCAGTGGAGAAAATAAATAAAAACGAAAAAGCGAGACACAAGACCAGCTCGGGATCGTGGGGCCGCGACTCCCCAACAGCTGGATGAACAGCCGTCCCTGCAAACACCAACAGCAAAGCGGTGGCATGACATCAGATGTTGACCAGTCACAAGGTCAGCTCGGGCCGTGGGGGCGCCGCTCCCCAAATAACTGGAAAACCAGTTATCCCCGTGCGGGGCATTCGGTTTTAAGAGTAAGAAACAACGCAAATGCAACAGAGTTTCGAATGCGGCAACTGCAGAAATGTTTTCATTATATCTGAGTAAGCTTTTGTTATTATTCAACCATTTTGTTTTCAGAAATTGCATTTTAATGGCAACGTTTGCTGAATTAAACGTTTCTCACCCTCACAAGTACCTGAGACCCTGGATTTAGATATGAAGAATGCCGGCAAACATTTGCGCGTTACTCATTCGGTACCATTTTTTATATCTGGGGAATGAACCTAGGATTAAACACTTGCTTTGCTCATTACAGCGATTACGAAGATATTGAAACAAGAATTAGTTTCATTCTTGCGAAATGGTTTTGCATATCATATTCAATTCCCTTCCGTATAAAAAATAAAACACAAAAGAAATAAAAAGGGTGTGAACATTTTTGCATGTTTTAAAAATCAGAGTATATCATATTGCAAACGATGAACTAATTTTTCGACAGCAATATGTCGACAACAATAATAATAATATCAAATGCAATTTGGAGAAAAAAGTCTTAGCTAGAAGTAGTATATCGAAAAGAATAAAAATATATTTGGGAAGAAAATATTCTTACTCTACACACATGAGTCAGCTATTTGTATTCATGTTAGGCGGGAAAATATCTCGCGAAAATTTAAAACTGAAAAAATATTCTGATATGCATACAACGCCATTATCTTGCGTGTTCGTTGCGTTTATACTTCGCTTGGCGAATTTCTGAACAATTCCGAGATGTAATGAATGTCTTAAAGGAAAGTTTCCTATTCCGTTCTAATTTAAAAAGCATTCCCGATATAATTGTAACCATTGCTGCTGATATGTTTAGCTCCCTTTGTGAGTAAACGGTGTCCCGAATGTACTCTATCACATGAGCTACGATGCAAAGGTTAAATGAGAAATTCATGATCATCAGGCGTTTTTTATGTACTTCCTACAAAATTCGTATGTAGGGTTCTGGTAAAATGCTTTTGCTCATTCAATACGCTGTCTGACATTTATTATTATTTGTTTTTGGGACATCCGAGCTCACCATCTACATTTTCTTATTTGCTGGTGCAGAGATCAATTATGCTAGCACCTTCTTGAACGCGTTTTAAATACCCTTTTTTAATCAATTTTAAATGGGCTTACGTTCAGGTATTTTTAAAGGGGAGAGAGAAAACTTTTTATTTTTTATGTTTCTGTAATTTCAATTAAAGTCAAATGATTTGCCGAATTTAGGACTGTGGCAATTACATTTTAAAACAAACGAGCCATTAATAGTATTTGCATTGGGAAATTCGTTTGCAACATCACGGGTCCGACAGTGACTTTTATCCGAAAATGAATTCCGGAGTCGCTGCTAAATGATTTGTCATCCACATGTAAAATTCCAAGACATATTACGTAACAACTGTAATGTAAGAATGAAACATCCAATTTCTATTGCGACTTCCAGTTATATTCTGCGAATGAAAATGATAAAAGGACTCCTTTAACCGAAACTTACTCTTGATCTCATCAGTAACTGACTTTACGAGTAGCTGATGAATGCTGAGTGCTAACTTAAAAACGATGTCGTCACGTATCTAAATACATTCACAGGTCATATTTTTTGCAACCAATACTTTTTATGTATAATGCAATGTTTCAATTCATATTGTGTTTAACTTCTAGGTTTTATCCAAAGACCACGCTTTTGGAATCGCATTTAAGCCGTTCATCCGCTTATATATGAGGAACCATTTCCACTGTAAGCCTTGTCCCGACTGTATTGATCAATCAATGTTTTGAAGATTTCTTCAGCCCTTGCATTCTGCGTTGGAGTTTCTTTACATCAAAGAATATCATCAATAATACTGACTTTCTCGACATCAAGAAATCAAATATACATAAACGACTAGACAACACTTGAAAGCTAGGTTGAATCATCAGTTTGGAATGCCAACGGTTTGTAAAGTTTCATTTTTCTTTGGTGTTTTCAATAACACCTTTTACCATTCCATGCATTCGGAGACCTTCGGTAGTATCATGATTAGGAATCATATATCTTGCATTGGAGATTTAGTGTCTACCACTTTGTCAGCTACAGTGAAACCACAAGGAAAAATGAAAGACTTTTTCTGGATATAACTTATAACTTTGAGCTGTTAGAATTGTTTTTTAGAATGATATTAAAAAATGCCGGGCACTTTAGTTTTCTAAATACGTAGACTTTTCTGACACTCTCGAATTTTTGCCCAAATGAAGTTAACCGTTTAACCGGCTGGAACGAATTAACTCGAGGGATAGGAAAATGGGATGATATCAGTACGAACGAATATATTCGCTATCCAGAAAGTGGCCGAACGCGGCTAGAATCAGTAAACTTGCGCATAATAAAGCGTTTCTTTCTCCCTTAGCTTTGTTTTTCAAAGTGATAGTTTAAGGAGGATCATTGACACTAATCCTTTCTGACTGATTTCTGTTTAAAAGAACTATAACAATGTCGACAAACCTAAGAAAGGAGATAGAAGTTGTTTCAGTCACTTGTTTCTACCCAGAGGCATGATGTTCGTGTCAGGACACTTGCTCTTCCGCGTTATGCCTTGAGTTGTGAAGCAAAGAATAAAGGAGTACATAATGGAGCGGAGAATAAAGTTCTACAGACTGTGGAGCAGAGAATAGAGAATTATAGACTGGAGCAAAGAATAATGAACTATAGGATGGTATAGAGAAGCAGGACTGAAAGCAAGAAAGGAATTACCTTGCCGTTGCTTTCATAAAACTCTGTGGCTATGTGAACATTTATGTTTGATTTTGGTTTAGTTACATCGGCCGCTTAAAGGGTTAAAAGATTAATCCTTGTAGTCACCGTGTTTGGCAATTACATGACGTTCTAGTATTAATAGTTACATGTCATTTTTTCATGAAATGTTGTTGCAAATAGCACTCTGTGGAAAAGATAAATCATGCATATTTAAGATTAATAATTTCAATTTTCAGGATGTTTAGGTTCATTTATGTAAAATCTAACGCTGACACACAGTTTAAATTTCAATTTTGTTAAACAACTCTTGCCAATAATTGTACCAAGAACAGGAAACGAAACAAAAACTGACAGATTACTGGAGACAGTCTGATTCAAAATTCTCACTATTATAGCATTTCTACTTAACTTCACGTTACATTTTGCAACGACATCATACATGGCAAACGAAACGAGTATGATGTTATAACAGCAAACGAAGAAATCGCACGACATGATTACCGATCTATTATCACTGTAAAGCAGAAACTGACGAGAAACCGAATGTTGTGTTTTTGTTCGGTAGGTTTCCTCGAAATTTTAAATGATTTCATCTTATGGAAATTATGTCCACGATGTGAATTACACTCTCGGCATGACAGCAATTTCGGCTAATTTCCGAAAGTTGACTCAGTTTGCTTTCCACAGTTAAAATAGATTTTGTTCTTGGAAAGTAACGGAATGGAGAAAAAAATAATTGGAATACATAATTTGGGTACTACTTTGGCGGTATCGGCAGTGCGTTAGTATGAATTCTAAATCACAAAATTAAAAAAATACTGAGTAAAGGTCAAATAAATTGAGGGAAAAAATGTTTCAATGTGAAATGTTCGAAAAACTGAATCCAAAAATTATTTTATTAAATCCACAGAAATCAGTAACCCCAAAGTTAATAGATGTGAAATTTAATACTTAATACTTAAAATAAATTTTCCGGAAGTATTATTGAAAGAAAACACTTCCGTATATTGCAATAACGTTTCTGCTAAATGATTGTGCACTGTGCAAACATTCCGCTTTTCACATCAACAAAATCGCATATAAATTATCTCCAGAAAACTAATTTAGGAAAACCACTTTGAAAAATGTAACCTCTATGGAATGTTTAACCTCTAATATTTAACACACATAACATATGTATATACACAGTACATAGTTTTGGCGACGTAGTGTTCAAGTTTTATTATACAGGAATAACAGTCATCAATATCATTTTAGCTTCCCTCCATGCTATAGAATTAGAAATGTCTTTACTATTTCCTAAATTATTAAATATTTATTACGAGTGTTGCATACTAGGCATACATCCTAATTCAAATTCAAAGCAAGCAAAGCCCAGTTTTTCTAAAAAATGTGCGAGATCAACTTTTGTTTAACTACAACTTAGCTTATATATCTGTAATAAAATATATGAAACACCCACGGGAATATCCTTCTGCAGGCAACCGGAACTGAATGCCAAGCATTTTTACTTGTTAATACTATGGCTTTAACAATGAAAGGGATATGTAAAAGGCTTTGAGGGTGAATTAAAAGTGAATTGAACAAGTAACTGAACAAGAGCCGAAACTTATGCAGAGTTTATTAAAAAGCCAATTTATATTTTTTAGTTCCATATGTGTACACACTCTTGTTTTTTTTATCTACTTTGGGCTGCCTGGAATGTGTCTCATTCCAAGCCCTGAATCTCACATTAAATATGCTAAATCCTACAGGAATTGTACGAATAATGGTCTGCATAAAAAAGAAGGTAACGTTCTTTCGAGATTGGAAATAAATTTTGGAAACTTCTTATTGTACGTACCTTTTGATCTACCAGATGAGTGTTAACGCAGCATGATAGTTAAAACAGCTAATAAAAATTCAGAGGCATGTCTCAATACCTGATTTGGAAGTCACACGAATACGCGTTCAGCAGAAAAAGCATTAGAGACAGGCAAATCGACAGTTAATATAGGCATCACCAGCGCAGACTTCAACAGAACGAAGCCGAACGCTAGTGATGAATAAGCGGACAGCAGAGCTTCCAAACAGTGCATATCAATCAATGGACTTGTGTAAGAGTGGTGATCTGAGCGACTTTGATTTTTGACGCATTGTCGGAGCATGAAACATTGGTCATTCTGTCGCACAAGTTGTAAGATCCCTCGGATTATGATGATAACCGTATCAAGCGCGTATCTCGGACATAGCACCAACAGGCGTATTAGCGTCCAGAGAGGAAGCGGTCAACAACCGGACACCATTGATGGCCGGGGTCGACATAGAATATCCAGGCCCTTACAGAGCGACTGCTCCACAACGACGGTGAAAATCACATCCATATTAAATGACGAAGGCCCAAGCAGTGTCACCTACAGAATGGTAAGTAGCACGTTGCATACCTTGAGCTAGAGGAGCGAGCAACGCCCTACACCTATGAAACTGCTGACTGCGCGTTATTGGGCAATACGCTTCGCCTGGTGCTGGGAAAACCAAAACTGGATTTTTAATAGTGACCCCGCGTCGTGTGGTCAGACGAATCACGTTTTCAGCTGTATGGAGCTGACGAGAGGGTGCAGGTGTGGAGTCGACAGCGTGAGGTAACGGTATCGTTTTGCCAGGTCGGTTTAGTGCAAGGCGTTGTTGTCTCTGTGATAGTTTGGAGAGCGTTCTAATGGGACACATTATGTCACGCAGTGTGTATGATGTGGTCCTTAATCGCTGTGCACTACCAGCATGTGATGTCCGACAACCTACACGCTTTCATGGCCGTTGGGTATCCTGCTGCGGATGGTCTGTTTGAGCAAGAAAATGCTCTGCTCTACAGGGCCTCACCACCTAGTCATTGGTCAAGGAACGAACACTCATCTGAATTTGGAACCATCCAGTGAGCAACTTTCTGGGATGCCACGGCTGGGAACATCAGATTCATGTGTGCTGGACCGACATATCGGGCGGTCAAGCATTCATGAATCTCAGGCCAACACCCATATACCTACACGGACAGAATGCCTTGCTGTAGATTTGTCATCTTGATAAATGCTTTTGCCTTTGTAGTACGTCATAATTATATAGTGTCAGAAGTTTCACGTGCCTTTGAAGATTTTGTCGTAGCGCCAATGCATTGGTTGGAACAAGTGCCACACAGCATCTTCGAAATAACAAAATGACATTATTTTTGGAAAATGGGCTCAAAAGCGCATTCCTAAAAGGTCATGCCTAATCAAATTTGTCGTTCATAGACAGGTCCTTAAAATAAATTTTCAATGACTAATCATCTATGAATTGTTTCTTCCTAAAAATAATATTTGATTTTCAATTTCTTTTGACTTTGTATCGTTATTGAGCATAACGCCCACTTCCAGTAAAGGAACAATATTGTAGCTGAGATGTCAGAGCTTGTATGGTAAATAAATATATGAAGACGGTCGGTGTCATCTTTTGCGACTTTTAGATTATTAAACAATATCATTATTTCCATTGTTACTTAAGCAGCAAACATTTATCACATGCATGTCTCAAAAATAAAACTCTGAGTGACCTGATACTTGCTTAAAATTAGACAAACTTGATAAATGATACCCTGCCGGACAATTGCTAAGGACGGATGACAATAGCAACGATAGCAACCATAAAATGGAAGGCAGGAAAATGTGGAAATTAGCATAAGTGCGGGATACAGTAAGACGTGTTGTGCGTATGCAACATTTGGATTGCCGAACTTGTTCGTGACGTCATAGCGCTGATAAGAGATATAAAGGATTTGACGCGTATTGACAGTTGTTGTTCAAACGCAAAGTTGAAAGGGAAAGAATCAATTGACGAACTTGCAATTTACAGTATGTCTCCCCGACATCACCTAGATGATTTTACGCGTGGCGGTATTATTGGCAAGATTGAAGAAGAGCGAAAAATAACAGATGTTGCCAGGGAGTTCGACGTCAGCCACAGTGTTGTTTCAAGGCTTTGGAAATCATTTCAAACAAATGGATAGTGTAGCAAACGTCACGGGGAGTTCGTGTTCGCAGTACGACATCTGCAGAAGATCGGTACATAGTGCTATCAACAAAAAGACACCGGCGCAACACACTTATGGAGGTAGCAAATCAGTTTATGGCTGCTACTGGCAAGCGGATCTCCCGAAAAACTGTCGCCAGACGTTTGTATGAAGGAGGACTATACGCCCGCCGTCCTGTTGTGTGGATCCCATTATCCAGACGTCACCGTACCACCCGTTTGCAATGGTGCCATCAACATCGCAATTGGACTGATAACGACTGGTCTGCTGTCCTCTTCTCAGATGAGAGTAGATACAGTCTAATGTCTGAATGTCGACGAAAACTGATCTGGCGTGATAGTGGTACTGCATATTGTCCAGCAAACATACAGGAAAGGGACCGTTATCTGACATGTAGTGTCACGGTATGGGCTGGCATCATGATCAATGGCCGTACGTCCCTCTATCTACTTCCTACTGGGACTATGACTGGCCAACGAGACGTTAATGATGTTATGCTACCTCATTTTCGCATGTTCCGTGGTGCTGTCGGTGATAGATTCATTTTCATGGACGACAACGCAACATGTCATCGAATAGTCGCTATCCAGGAGTGTCTTGAGAGCGAGTATATTTAACGCCTCGTATGGCCAGCACTTTCTCCAGATCTGAATCTCATTGAAAATGTGTTGGAGGCTTTGGAAAGGAGTCTTTCTGGTCGCCAATGCCCTCCAATAAACAAGGACACCCTCATCCGTGCACTGACAGAGGAATGGGATAAATTACCCCAACAGCTGCTTCATAATGCTGTGCAAAGCATGACACGACTGTGGAATCTTGCATCGCCCTCCATGGTGGCCATATCCCGTATTGACATCTTACGCCGGAACGCCTGCGGACGGTAATTGCATTTTTTCACGCTTACGTATTCTGCACAAAATGGCCTGTTTGTCCCTTCAGTACGTTCCAAAGCCTTCTGGATTTCAGAGCACAATAAATTGTCTTTCTTGCAATGTCCTGGCATTCTGACATTATTTTATTTCACTTGGCATCTAACCACACTTACTTTTTTATGCGCTATATATCCGTTTATGATCCGTTCTTAGCAATTGTCCAGCAGTGTATATATCATAAGAGTCAGTTATGTTAAACCGAAACATCCAAATCCAGGGATCCGGCAGATTTGAGGATTTTTAAGAGATATCTAAATTGGTATAACACTAAAATTTGACATGCTAAGAGAGATTATTTATTATTTGAACAGTTTTTCTTATCCTACAGACAGTAAGAGGACTTGGCGCTCTATAAATGATCTCTTGGCCAGATCCGGATCTGTTGCTAAAACTATTCAGGTTGATCATAATGGTGACATGGTGTCAGACCCACTGAAGGTTTCTGATTTGTTCAATAATTACTTTGTGGAGTTGATTGGAAAACTTGTCTCATGTTTAAACTCAACAGATGATGGCTTTCGTGACCAACTTGCGGATCATAGCCCTTCTTCATTCTATTTCACTTCTGTTGCAAGTGATCTTGCTCGGGTTTTAAATGGATTAAAGCCTTAAGCGGGCCCTGGTTCAGATGGTGTTCACCCTAAGGTGGTCAAATTTGTCTCCTCCCGCCTAACTGTTCCGTTGACTCATATTTTTGATAACATTGCTATAACTGGGATTGTCCTGCCCCCTTGACTCTTAGCCGAATTATTGTATTTCCTATAAAGGGTTCGGAAACAGATATGACAAATTCTCGGCCGATTACAAATTTTTCCGCATTTGCAAAAATTTGGGAGAAACTATTACTAAATTGATTGAATTCATTCTTGGATAGAAATGGGATTTTTGTCCCAACCAGCATGGATTTCGTAAAGGTTTTTGACGGAGACTGCTGTTTTGGACGTTCTGAATTACTTACATGCCAGTTTGGATTCTGGGTACTATGTTGTTGGACATTTCTTTGATCTTTCAAGAGTATTTGATACAGTACGTCACGATGTTTTATTGATTAAATTAGAGAGGATTGGGATAAGGAGTGCTGCATTGAAGGTGTTGCGGAGTTATTTGATGAGCAGGAGACAATACGTTCAGATCAATGGATACTGCTCTAAAGTAAGACCCGTTTCTTATGGATTCCCTCAGGGCTCGATATTGGGTCCTATTTTTTTCCTTACCTATATAAACGGTATTTTTCAGGTCCCGGCTAAAGCTCATATGGTACTGTTCGCTGATGATGTCAGTCTTTTTTCTAGGGGAGACTCCTTGGATGAACTGATTCCTCAACTAAATCTTAAAATTTTGAAGTTTATTCGTTGGTTTGCATGCAATTGTTTTACATTAAGGTGGACGTCAAGTAATTTTGCTTCCTATACTTCCAATGGAAAAAACTTCTGTACACATTTTCTTCAAAATTAATGCGTTCCCAGGGATGAAAATTTGAACATCGATTAAAATAACTTCATATTATAACTTGGAATACTTAATATTTTCTAAAACATAACGATAATTACATTAAAAATTAATAACTTTTCCTTTGGTGGTGTTGAAACCAGAAAAAAGATGGCGCGACCTGTACTTTGATGACGTCAGTAGGCAAACAAATGTTGGATTGCATAATTATGGTTATGTATGAAAAAATATTAAGTATTCCAAGTTATAAAATAAAGCAATTTTAATCGATGTTCAAATTTTTATCCTCGGGAACACATTAATTGTGAAGAAAATGTGTACAGAAGTTTTCCCATTGGAAGTATAGGAAGAAAAATCCTTGAGGTCCACCTTAAATGTCGCTAAGACGGGTTGTGTGATGTTTTTCTGTACTACGCATGATCATAGTGATTTGAGTCCGGTATATTTGTACGACACAGCTTTGGAATATCACGCATCAATAAGGTTCTTGGGAGTTGTTTTGCATAAATATTTGAAATGCGATGATCAGGGGATGAGTTGGCGTCTTACCTTAGATCGAGGCATAGTATGATTGCGAGAAACTCGGCTTTCATGTCGGTTAGAGTTATGTTGAACTTGTACTATTTAGTTGTTTATCCTGAGCAGTCGTACTGCATCTTGATTTGGGGTGTAACTACGAAGCGAAATCTCACTCGTCTGTCTGTTTTGCAGAGAAGGTATGTTCGATTGTTAAACTCTTCGGCTCATTGAGAATTTTTACTCCGTTAGTATCGTATATTGAGTGTAGAGCAGTTGCACAGATATAGACTAATGTTAATGATTCACGAACATATTAATACAGGAAGATGTTCAAATATGATAGTCTTGTCGAGAGCCACTCATTCATATGATACTCGCAGGGGTTCAGAGTTGGCTGTCCCTTGAGCGCGTACAGGCATGATGTTTAGCAGCATTAATGTATTGGGCCTTCGAGAATGGAATAGACTTCCATTGACCATTAGATCTGAGTTCCGATACCCTGTTTTCAGGCGACTGTTGTGGAGTGTTTTGATTGAAAATTGCATATAAAAAGGGGATGGTAGGGGTAGGAAATTTATGTTTATTGTCTTGGGCTTTCTGCATGTTATTTAATGCATACTTTAATATCATATTCGTTGTCTCGACTGGAGTAACAAAATTAATTGTTTTTGAAAATTTCAGAGGATATCAGCGGCTTGTCAGGCTAAAATTGTAGCCTTTTTCCCTGGCTCCGTGCTGTACATTTTAAATGGATATTGAAGGTGTTTTAGTCATATTGACAACATTTGAGTGTGAATTTGTTCCTGTATTTTATATTGTAAAGTATTTGTCTTCGTAACATGGAAATTTTATTGTTAAAACTAGAAAATATTCTTACTTGCTATTATTAATATGCTTGTTATTATTAACCTTAGATTATGTGACATATTGTTCGTTCTTTTGGGTGCTGTATTGTGATATTGTACAGCAAAATAGTTCTAATAAATAAATAAATGAATAAAATAACTATGACACATCACGTTAAACTTGCAACAGAAAAAAACTGTCCAAATCAATTGGGTATAAGCGAAATGATTTCGAAACGGTAGACTTAATTTGGAAAATGCGGTTTCTGGATAAAATTTAGAGAAATTAGATCATTGTTAAAGGTCTTCTCTATGATTTAAATCCTACAAGAAACTTGTGTTCTATTACTTACTCTGAAGCAAAAGTTTCAACAAATGTTCCATGTACGCTCAAAAAGATCGTTCTTGTGTTAGACTGCGCAATGTATGCATGAGTGCGATTAGTTATATCTTTCTAAATAATATACATTATGAACTGTTCAGAACAAATTGAATATAAGACTGCATTTCTAAATCTGGTAAAAAATTCCTGCTTAACCGTGCGATGAGTAGGACTGATTTCAAGATAAGTTCAGTTTTCTTAGTGTTATCACGTCTACGTTCGTCATACATTTTATCAAATATCAAAGTAGCATAGTCTGTGAACATTAACAGAGGCTTGATTGTTTCACGGCATGAATTTCTTTATCTAACATTTTCGTGAGAGAACAATGTTCTTTTATTAATCGTTTGAGTTTCTGTAGATGAGAGATAAAGTACAGGTCACTTTGGCGTAAGGTACCCCTTATTTGACAGCAATTGTCACAAAAGCACGCACATACCGATAAGAGTAAGTAATCTATTTGAAACTTCTCATTTAATACCTTCGAGCGGTGCAGTAGTGTGCGGTGTTTTGGTAGATTCTGTCCGCTGGTATGTAGTGTAGTTTCTCCTTGTGCCGCATTTCATTTCCATTTTCTCTTCTACTAGGAAATGCTGAAATTACTTACATTTTTCAGTATTCATATTTTTTTCTGAGTTTTTGTTTCCTCTCTACCAAAGCGAATAATATACCTAGCCTGCACACTTGAGGCAATTTCTGTAATCATGACATCATAAAACCGATGCTGGCTCCTCTTGTGCTAGCCCAAGCGAACTCCTGAACTGCCCTACGCGCATGCTCCAGCACTTCGCTCGAAATTTGAAGTTCTTTCCAACGGTTGTTATTGGTTTCTAACGCCCGTTTGGTTATGAGTTCGGCTACTTTAACAAAGTATTTTTCCTTATATTGGACGAATTACGTTATAGTAACGTGTTTCTTCCGTATTTTTTAATTCATTTTTGCTTATTTTCTTTTAATTTCAGTTGATTTTTTTACCGAAATTTGAAGTTCTTTCCAAGGGTTGTTGGTTTCCAACGCCCATTTGGTCGTGAGTTTGGCTATTTTAACAAAGTGTTTTTCCGTATATTTGACGAACTACGTTATCGTAACGTGTTTCTTCCGTCTTTTTTTATTCATTTTTGCTTATTTTCTTTTTATTTCAGTTTATTTTTTTTATTGTTCATTATTTCAGAGGATTGTTTATGGGTATGCATTTTTAATTAGGCTTTATTTCTGGCGTTAGTTCGTAAGGATTTAGTGCTTTCTTTAGAAATGAGTTAAAATTCAACGCGCTGGATTATGCACTTGCCCGGGTGTGAAGAATTGACTGCCATAACTAAGTGCATTTTTTCTAATTTTTCGAACTTGTTAGTTTAAGGAAGCAACTTGGCCCTAAATTTTTGTGAGCTTTGGTTAGAACATGTTTGAATGCATATTATATTGGGCTAATTTGTAAAACTTGAATTGTGTATATTGTAACTTTGAATTGTGTATACAATGTTCTGCCCCCTATGAAGATTTCTCCCAATTTTTTAAGTTGTGGCACATGGATAGCATAAAAAACTGTTGCCCAGATTTTCAAAAATGGAATTTCTAGAAGTATACTGAAGGAGAATAGGCAGGCAATTTCCTCTGTAAGTCGTAAAGAAATACTTCATTGTGCTGTAAGGTTATGCAAGAGTATGATGGCTATTGTTACTCATTTACCAATGCTTTATATAGTTCCCAAGTTCATGTGTATCACTTTGCTATGTTTACATTCTACGGACTCGCACTCACCCTAAAAGGGTAAAGAAACTAGCTCCACCACTCAAGATGGACAAAAAAAATATTGCATCTGCTTCTTTTCTGTATGATAAAACCGTTCCAGAATTCTAAAAACCAAAAATGTTTACTTGCTGTGCCAAACATAATTTTTTATGACCTGACAGTTATACCCTTAGCTGGAAAAGGAGAAGGAGCACAGAACATAGATAATTGCTCAAATGATCAGTACTCTAAATAAAATTATTAGGAAACTACATAGTTCAGTTATATATATTTTTTTAAATGTGCTTGTTTCATTATTCAGCATTTTGCAAATTTAGCATTATGCACAAGTTTGTAGCCGCGAACTCAGGTGATCACATTGAGAGAGCAAATGGGAAAAAAAAACATTCGAAAGGGGTCCGGGTTCAAATCTCGGTGAGACATCGATGTTGTGTTTGTCTTACGACACTGACTCTCTCTCTTCCCTGGAACCAGTGACTAAAGTAGGGACGGACGACTGCTTATAGCACATTTTAGTTGCTCACGGTGGTCGTTAAACCTTCAACAAAAAAAATAGTTGTATTTTTCTTTATTCTTATGAATTTGTATATGAAAACAAAAACGTTTGTAGCCGCGAACTCAGGGGATCACAGTGAGAGAGCAAATGAAAAAAAAAACATCCGAAAGGGATCCGGGTTCAAATCTCGGTGAGACTTAGATGCTGTGTTTGTCTTACAGCACTGACTCTCTCTCTTCCCTGTTTTTTTTTTTTTTGATTGGAATTTTAACGACCACCGTGAGCAACTCAATGAGCTATAAGCAGTCGCCCGTCCCTAATTTAGGGTCACTGGTTCCAGGGAAGGGAGAGAGCCAGTGCCGTAAGACAAACACAACATCCATGCCTTAACGGGATTCGAACCCGGACCCCTTACGGACGAATGATCAGAGGCCAGCGCCTTAGACCACTGCGCCACCGGGGCGGCCTCTCTTCCCTATAACCAGTGACTAAATTAGGGACGGACCACTGCCTATAGCCCATTTGAGTTGCTCACGGTGGTCGTTAAACCTCTAATAACAAAACAAAAACCAGTTTTATTTTTCTTTATTCGTATGAATTTGTATATGACGCCCCGGTGGCGCAGTGGTCTAAGGCGCTGGCCTCTGATCATTCGTCCGTAAGGGGTCCGGGTTCGAATCCCGGTCTGGCATGGATGTTGTGTTTGTCTTACGGCACTGGCTCTCTCCCTTTCCTGGAACCAGTGACCCTAAATTAGGGACGGGCGACTGCTTATAGCCCATTGAGTTGCTCACGGTGGTCGTTAAACCTCCAATCAAAAAAAAAATTGTATATGAAAAAAACACACCTACTGTATGTTATTAGAGCTTTGGTATTGATTTTCTATAAAAATGTGTTCCATGAAAGTTATGCTGAGCTAGTTTCTTTACCCCTTCACAGACATTTACATATAGCACACTTATCCACTGAGATGGGTGAGTGGGCTATATGTAAACATGTTAATGTATACATGCAAACATGAGAACTACATGATAGTTTTCACATACGATGCCCTTCTCCATTGGCTGCCTTGACAATGCAAAGTGCTGGTCTTCCAAAGTGATATGGGTTAGTGGGTTTGTTCATATTTCTGTTCGTTACTCTCCATATGCCACTGCAATATAAATAGTTCCATGATGAAATCCAAAAGAATGTGAGTAGAATAACAACCGACTTTCATAAAGTGAATGGCACGCTTCGTTGGTTTGGATGGTCTTTATAGTTTAATGAACTGATCAATAAAATTAAAACAACTGAACAAAGAAAATAAAAAGGTAATTGTTATTTCAGATATTTGTAATGTTTATTCAGTTGTATTATGAGTTACGTTTGACTAAAATATATTTCTTTATTTTTTAAAATAAGTCTTTTTCTTACATTTTAGACCAACACGTGTTATGTCTTCCGCAGTGTCGCCAGGGTGAGGGTAAACACAGCCGAGTATACAACTCACCTCAAAATGAACATCTCCTAATCTAAATCATAAACTCACTGGCAACTGCTGCAGGAGAATTGTAGCGTTTATATTGTGTAATAGCGATTGTACAAAGCCATGATCTCAAACATAAATAAATGCATTAGTGAATGCCTTAGTGAGGTACTTGTAGCATTTCGGAAATTCTTCCAGACTTGGTAAATCATATTTAAAATGCACATATCAATGTGAACTGCAAAATCCTTTAACAACCAAACTTCTGAAGGAGCAAACAAGAAAAGTGGTTAATACTAAAAGTATGGAATTAAAGATTTTCAAAGCACCTGTATTCAAACACACAAAAGCATGCTGACTTCTTCACTTCTTTTACTTTGTGTACCCATTTTTGGCCATATCTCTTCGATATTTAGGGCTGAGTTTGCACACCTCATACACACTAACAAGTCTGACGATTATCTTTAACAAATGAAATTTTTACTATGAATAGTTTTTAGTCTACCAAACATTCAAGCACAAAATATTTTGCTAAGCCTCAAAACTTTTCTTCGCTGTTATCCTTTTTTAGTATCAGACGTGCCACCTCTTTGGACATAGGCGAGAGACTTAAGATTTTCAGCCGTTCCTCCCGCCATCCGGATGAATGTCAATTCTCCTGATTTTCACTGAGAATTAGCAGTTCTGATAATTGAAATTCCATCAACCACCATGGTTTCAAACTGCCTGCGAAATCTTTTTTTTTTCTAACTCAATGCAAGGGGCATCATCAGTTTCATACTGTTCCTCTCAACCTTTCTGCTAAATGAAAGCCGCCCCAGTGGTCTAAGCGCTGGCTTCTGACCCATCGTTGAAGATGGGTCAGAAAAAAAATTGCTTAAACTTATTTCTCCGGGTCTGATTGTCGTATGACGCCTTCAGCAGAGCTCACCTGCCCTGGCACTAAAATGCCGGGGAGGGCCAGTAATTGAATGAGAGATGCGAGCAGCCTTGGCTTCTTGCAGTTAAGTCTCTTCTTTTTATTATTATTATTAGGGGTTTAACGACAACCGTAAGCAACTCAATGGGCTATATAAGAAGTCACCTGTCCCTAATTTAGAGTCACTGGTTCCAGGGAAGCGAGAGAGCCAGTGCCGTAGGACAAACACAACATCCATGCCTCACCGGGATTCAAACCCGGACCCCTTCCGAACGAATGATCACAAGCCATCGCTTAGACCACTGCGCCACCATGGCGGCCCTTTCAAATCAGGTATTGTTCCTTCAGATACTGTGTTATTTAATGCCTCACCACTAACAACAATAGTTATCAAGTAGTTTTAAGAAAACAGCCTGTGGGTTTATGGTGCAATCAAATTGATATGCTGTAAGCATGTGTGAAATTTATCTGATTTATTTCCCTTGCATTTATGCTCTGCAATACATTTTATTTGGTAAACCTTAGGCTTTTGGCACGGAAGTAGTTTTTAAAGGGACGATAGATGGCGACACGTTATTGCTGCATCATTAAGCAATACGTTATGTTGTGAAAGTGCAAAAGGAAGTCAATAATATGAATTAAGAGTGGCCCTTAAAAGAACCATTTTGAATGTTCATTGTGGCATATGTGTGAAATATTTATTTTGACTGAACAATTGTCTTTCATATTGAATATGAAGCTGTCTAGTTAGCAAAATAAAAGCAATAAAATTTTTATCTGCCAGGGAATAACTGTCTGATCGCACGAATCAAGACTTCAAAGTAGTGTTCAGAGGAAAGACGGCAATTCCGTCGGAATTTTCCAGAATATGGTCTGCCAAGTACATTTTATGGTTGCCCTATATTAATTTATGTTATAGGGGACGCCAATTGCTCTCCACTCCTTGTGTATGCGCCCCTGTCATGGGATCAACGAAGCTGAGGGAGTGGTTGACGTTCGTAATCACAGCTCGGCAGGTTCCGATATGCAGCCCACTGATCTGTCATGATCATGGTTCAGATCTCCACCCTGAATCGCTGGGTATCTCGTTCAAAGATACCAAGAATCCAGGTGCCCTTGACGAGACGACTGCTGTTGTACTTCCGCTTGCCCACTTTTGCTTCGTCTACTTCCATGATGATTCCATCACCGCCAAGCCTTTTTCCCTCACATTGCGAAGCTACCATAAACTCTGAGACTTGTCTGCAATACGAATACAAGTCGCAAACTGTCTCAGTGGATATGGTAAGATTGCCATGTGAGGTTTCTCCAATCGCCTCGTTGTAAGACAATCCTTTGGTAAAACAATGCGTCAGAATCATCACTATCAATAAGAATCTGAGCACAAAAAAAAACACGTACTAAGTGTACGGGAAGAGTACTCATCATTCCCTGAAGCGTGGTTCTTCCAACACCTGAATTGTCCTAAACGATGAGACACATCGACACGTAGAGTCACGAGATGGCCCTCAGAACATCTTTTAGAGGTGGGAAACAAACCCTGTTGCTCACACCAGGAAATAGACGTTTTCTCATCCTTTCCAACTTCATTAAAATCCTCTTCCAATTCCACATATTAACACAAAAAGCTGAAACAACAGGCAGAAATAATTTACGAGATCACAGGAGTACAGATCTAGAAATAACTTACGTAACACAGGCGTACAGATCGAGAAATAACTTACGTAACTAGCTATAACGTATTGCACGTGAAAGTGCTAGAAGAGCTGAAGTGGTACTGTAGCGCCGTCTATCATTGCTTTCGAAAACTAGCTCCGTGCCCAACGTGGAAGTTTAGCCTTTTATTTCACCATGCGAAAAAAAAAATAATTCTACAGTTTAAGATCGTAGATTGTCTACATCGAAGTTTGCTGCTCAAGATTTGGTGTGATATTTGTACACCATTTGCAAAAAATATATATTTAAAAAAATCATTATATTTGAAAACAAAAGTTGCACAATTTGTGCCATGTGGAATATGGCCACGTGTGAAGTGGGCGAAACCACGCTAAAATAAGCGCAGACAAACAAACTCTACCTCATGAGTTCTGTGGAAAGGAGTATGAATAACTCACTGCAGTAAAAAAAATTGATACAGCTACATTTCCTAATTTTGTTTTTTTATTAGGGTAGTTTGAACCATGGCTCTTTCCTTATTTGCAACATGAAAGCTAAAATCACGGCAGATTTATGTAATAACTATTATTGATAATGTGCAGTTCCCTCTTTGTGTAAATGTGTGGATGTGTTACTCGGCTATGAGAAAAACAAATGAATTTTTTTTGTATATTGTTTTCTTTTTTTCAAATTCAGTCTTTCCCAAAAGGAAACCTGTATCTCACATATTTGTAAATGCAAATTCTTTATCAGTGTTCCCTATGAAATGAATAATAAATAAAGGTTTGATTTTACTGTTCTGTGTAATTTGACAACAGTACAGAACAAGTTCCACCTATTAGGGAAACATTTTTCTGCATGAAGCTGCTTTTTTAAGTAATTCAAGATTTTGAAAAAAAAATGTTATTTATGAATATCAAACACAGTAAGCCATATGTTTGGAATTTGTTGCATCACTCATAATAGAGATGTAGTAAATTTTGTATTGTTTACACTTTTTTTGTCTCTGCATTTTTAGAAAATATGTAATATGCATTTACTGCACATTTTTTGTAAATGAATAAAGAAGATATTTTAGCAGAGAAACACTTTTATGTTTGTGATTTACACTATCTTGTTTAACTCTTGCACCACTGATCCCAAACTAACCTTATTTCATTTCACTAAGATTTATGTACAATTCAAGGCTTGAAACATACCATACTTGGGGCATGTAAATTATTTGCCTGGGCAAGTAAAAAAAGCAATCTAGTTGCCCGGACTGGGCAACTAAATTTAGAAATGAAAAAGTTTGGAATATAATTTCCTGCTACAAGAAAAAAGAAGTCATCCCATGTTGTGAACACAGTTCACTGCTAATCACTACAAGTTATTGTTATGGAGTGCCAAGGACAGAAGAATGTCACTTTTAAGTATATTATGCTCTAGGTCCAGATATTGGAACCATATGTAATTTTGTTCTAAATGTTGTTTATATTCAGCGACAGGATGCATGCCATTGATGCAATTAGCCTCCGTGCTTGGTGACAAAGGGCGAAAAATTCAAGGAAAAGAACATGGCAGAATCACTGAATTTCTCAAATACGTACCAATTTCAGCATCATCAGCTTAAAACTTGAGGTACACGCTTTTGTGCATTGGACATTTTAAGTACAAGCTTAAAATGGAAATGCAAAACATGAAAAAAAGTTCACAATATTCTTTAACTTAAAAGAGTTTAGATTGTTATCTTAAAAGATAAATTAACCTGGGCATTTTGCTTTTACTACCTGGGCAGGTAAATAATTTTTGAATATGCCCAATTGGGCATGTAACTTTTCAGACATTTTCAAGCTCCGATATTTTTAGTTTTCATTTGGTTGTTTTCATGCTTTATATTTGTTTTTTTCTACTCTATGTAGTAATTCACAAGAAATGCAATTAATGAGCAAAAGTTTCACGCTCCTTCATAATGGTTGGTCACGAAATTTCGCAAGATTGCATTAATGGAATAACATCCAAATGAGTTTCTTTGGATGATATGGATGTGCCATTAAAAGAAGGGATTATATTAATTTTACTTCTGACTTAATATTTTGTCTGTAACTGCTCAAGTTATAAATATCAATAAAAGAAGAAATGTCCCCTTTTTTGTGTTAGCAATACATTCTGCACTCTATGTTCTTTTTTTCCCAGTTTACTTACTGTTACATAAATTTCATCATCACGAAGGTAAATTCCCCATACATTTTTCCATTATATAAAAGAAGAAAAATGCTGAACTTTATATTAAAGGAAAAGGATAAAAAAAATCTATATTATTTGCTATGTTGAATGCAAAATCGTTTTAAAAACGAAGCAAGAAAAATTATCATTCAAAACGTAATTACGTAATGCTTCGAATCTGAGATCGAGAGCCAAGGTGAGAGGGAGGGAGAGGGGGAGGGGATTGACAAGACGCCAAGCAAGGGTCGCGGTTGCGGTTCGAAAGCTACCTACGTCACGTTCTGACGTCGCGCGTAGTTTTTGGGCTACCACCAGTGTCGCGATGGTCGCTTTTGATTACCGTGACGTAAATGGCCAGTGGGCGGGCTAGGTATATTATTGGCTTTGCACACAACCACTAGCAACAAGCAGTCCATAACTAATATGGATATCAAATGATAAAGCTTACCTCTAGGCTATGCAGTTAAACGGAAAAAATTTGCAAATATGAAAACTTATATTGTCAAGAAGTCGATTTATAACGCGCGGGAGCATTCTCCTGTTTTTATAATGAAAGGAAGTAACTTTACGCAACTAAGGAAAATAGAATAGAACTCGCTGCGAAAAGAAAACTCCTCTTTTAGTAGAGAGCAAACGTGACCCCATCTTTGGCAGCTACACAGAATGAAAACTTCGATGTGAACGAACCGGTACAAAACGTTTTTACATTTGTTCTTTTTCTTATCTTAATTTTAAAGTACAGTGCTATTTAAATCTAAATACTTGAGTAAATTGTTTCGGATTTTGCTTGAACTCGTGACCAGATTACGAGTATATAAAATCAAGATCTTCTCTTTAAGTTGAACTTATTGGAATGAAACAATCCTAATTTTTCAAAAAGTTATCTTACAACTAAATTACACAACTAATATCATAAACTGCAGGTACCCACCTTTCGATCCCTTTGTGATCGAACTATACATATTACGGAACTCTGGCAGCTCGTCTTAACATGCGTAGTTTCAGCATAAGATACATTATTTCGTGCAAACACTGCTGCGGATTATTATTATTTTTCTGTTTCCTCTATACTCCAATCTGTAACCACAAGGAATTCTGGATTTTCCCTGCCCTAAATGGTAGAACTTAATGTCGGTATATCAGAAATTGCGGAACTGAAATAATATTGAAATTGTCAAGTCAGTTTTCATCTAGACAACAGTAGACGAATATTATTAATACATCTCTTATCCAACAGAAATTGTTAGCATATTTAGACGCACTTTATTTGACACAAACGTTTAACTCCTTCTTGGTACTCTTTCACCAAAGAAATACGAGTATCATGAGAGACGCCGCAGCGAAAATGTCTCAGGTGTATCTGGGTTTAAAAATAAATAATTGGAGATTTGGGTATATGCTACAAATTACACGCGCATATCATTGTGCCTTCACGTCCACATTTTCCTTCAAACACATCTTGACGACTGGGATCTTTTCTCTTTTATCTGTTTAAATGATACCAGGTGACCCCTGTGCTACGATTTCTACATCACGAGGATGCGGATCTGATATTAACCGCATGAAATTCTGGACCTCGCACTACAAATGGGAACAGTTCGGGCTGATGGAAGTTCGGGTTTTCACTGACGTGTGTTCAACTGACACATTTTGACACCTCTGCTACGTCTAGGTGCTTTTTCAGCGGTCCGCACTTCGTTTCGAACATTGCCATCATGCACGAACAGAACAATGCAATCTTCCAGGAGAACAATGCTCCACAATCCCCACAGAGCCATGGTGTTTAGAATTTGGTTACTAGAAAATTCCGCTTATTAGAGCACTCGGGAACAGCCTCCCCATTTACCGGACCTGCACTCTATTGGCAGTACCGTAAAGCAACCATATAGTACAAACCGATACACAGCAGATTCGGGTATAGCGCGATAAACAGAATGTCTCCCGAAAACAAAATCTTTTTTAGTAAAATTTTTACTTGAAAGGCAGCGCCGTCCAAGACAGCCATTAATCACTAACTTGATCCTACTTACCCTGTTGTCCAAAGGAATAATATCCTGTATTATACATTAACATAAATCTAAGTTTTGAGTACAGTGCAAGTGTCGTGATATCGCAGCAAAGGAAACCGTATTGTGTTATTGATAAACTATATGGTGCATATTGAGTATATAGTATATATTAATATAGTGTATTATGTTGTAACTGTTCCCCCGTCCTTCTGCTTCGGCATTTGTAATTCTACAGATCATCTTAAGAAATACCACGCCTAAACTTACTCGGTGTGAGATATATACTCTGGCAAATGCTATATATCGGGATTTTACTGCATTCGGGACGCTGTGCTAAAGTATATTATAGCTTTGGAACTCCCTCACAGGAATGCAACTAAATGATGGAGAAGCATGCAGCAAGCATGGTGTTGATGCCTTTGGAACTATTTCACCATTTCGAAGAATCAACGTCTCGACGTTTAACTGCCCTTCTTCTGGAAAATTGTACCACCCCGTTATTAGGTATGTATCAAATGATTTCGGGCCGTTCAATTCAGTGTATATACAGACACATATTTGAGGTACCAGGAAATTGTTTTTTAAAATGTAGTTGGTGTGCAGTTCTCATCTTCCATACTGGTTATACACTCCATGTCAAAAGATAGCTTTCTTAACATTAAAACAATGAAACAGGTATTCCGTACAGACCGAAACCGCTAAACTATGTAGCTGAAGGTACGTACGCGTATATCAAGAATACATGGTGATCCGTTTTGAATGGGTAAGTATGAAATTCAATCTGAAAAGACAGATTATGATAACTTTGATGTCTAGTGCTGTAACTGCCAGTAATATACAGTTCATACTCTTACATGACGTCGTGAAAATTTGGCTAAGACTGTCCACCATTTTGATAGCGACAAATATGTTTAATGTTTTTAAGTACAAATGACTGGCCTAATGCACGAGACGAATGAAATGCTTCATTAATATACAAGAGAGATAAGATATAACTGCCAGAAGACGAGATACTAATACCCCTCATGTAACTGACAAAACAAACTGCTTACCGGAAAAGACATTAACAACTTTGGCAAATCCATTGAAAATTAAGTATACCAGACGTGATAAAAACCCGACCCACAGGGTACTTGATTGTTGAAATAACGAAGTTTAACAAACGGTAATTTAATTTCTATTTTACGTAAATTCTTATAAGAATAATTTACAGATGGCTATACATCAAATTATTTTTGGAAGAAATTTGTTGCAAACAACAACCATATACAACAGGGCTTTCTGGTAATTGTCTCATATGCAGTCCTATTTTGGAAATGAAAATATAATTTTGTAGCAGGGGATGAAGATGATCATGAAAAAATTTGTGACATAACTTTTCAAATCGATGACGCCGTCTACTGAAACGAATGTACCCGCATATTACCCATGAGAATGCACACAAACAATGATATGACATAACTCTTCACTTTAGAGAATACGTTCTGCCCGTAGTAATATTCTTTGAGATGTCACCACACGCGCACCCGTCCTTTTGCCACAGAATGCTTGAAAACCAATTTGTCAGACCATTTCCAACTACTCCAATGCTGTTTACACTTAAAAATGCTTTGCGTTCTAAGCGATATTTCTGTTAGATTCTACAGTATATCACTGGCATGTTTCTACCATGATGTTGAAACTGTACTTCAAAATAGTTTACTGCAGAACACCCAAGCTCGACAGATACATTCGACAAATATCAGCTCGACAGATACATTCGACAAATACCAGCTCGACAAATACATTCGACAAATATCAGCTCAACAAATACATTCGACAAATATCAGCTCGACAAATACATTCGACAAATATCAGCTCGACAGCTGTGGAACTGTCCGCCACAGCTTTTACTTGACCTTTGTTCCATAATCTAATTTTAATTCGTCTTCACACAACAAATGTCGACAATCCGGTCGTTTGGGTATAGAAATTAAAACGTGCCCTGCTTATTGTATTGGTCCGCCGCACTGAAGGATTTGAGAAGTTAATATGCTAAGGAACCGTCTTACGTGTTATTTTTAAATTCGCCAAACATCAATATTCAAATACCAATGTACTAACGAAAGATTCTTCCAGAAGCCCTGAACTTATTGAAGCACTTCATATTTTCTAAAACGAAATTATCAACAAACTATTCATGAAGTACCTCTTACGAAATCAAAATGTTAAACAATTAATACACTTTCAATAATCATTTTCTCTTTTCTGAGAAAGGTGTTAGCAATAAATCTAGAACTATGAGTGTAGGTGTTCACAAAATAAAATTAACTCACGTTTTGATAGAGACATTTAAAATTAAGTTGTGCTTTTCAACATGAAAAATTATATATCTCATTTATTGGATGGGCACCTTAAGCAAAGTCTCTGTTGTATGCAGTACTTTTCTAAAAGCGGATTGCAAGCAAATAGGAAAATAAATATTTTTTTCAAGTTACTTCTGATAAAGACGTTTGTAGAGGAATCCTGCTAAGCAAACGGGGTCAACAGCAGTGTTTACAATTTATCTCATGAACTAGCTATATGTGGACGATAAAATTTGGGTACGGATTGGTTACGTATCTTTCTTTTCCCATTAACATCTCTGGTAATAGGTATCTTTTTCGAGCATACTTAGTCTCTTCTATGCTGGGTCAGCGTGTTACCTTCTGATTAGATCTCTGTTCTTTGACTGAGGAACTTTTTTTTAAAGAAACTCTTTTTCGAGTGTCAAACAATAAAACCGATGGAACAGTTTAAATTGCAGGAACGGATTTTTAATGTATTTTAGAGGACAATTTTTTTCAGTTTAAAGACTGCCTGCTGACGCGAAAATAAGAGTTGGGAATTTCATTCTCTATATATTGCATGTTTGTTTGGCCATTCAATTAAAGAACTGAAAATTACCTGCTTCCACACATTTGATGAGTATAAAAGATTGTTTTTAATTGAATTCATGCACTCTAATTGCAGTAATAATATATCTTTCTTTATTTTTTATGACTTTACGGGTTTTCTAAAAACCAGTTTCGATGTAATCAATACCTATGAGATATGAACAAAAAGCGCATGTTCATTTCCTTCATTTCATAAGTACAATCAAGCAATCACTAACAGTATGAATTGTTTTTCCTGGAGTAGAAAGTTTTAGTAAGAAAATGAAATTTCCATTCATTGCAATTTCTGTTGCAAAACTTGATGTACTTTGAAAAACATCTTTTTTAACATACACTGAATACCCAAAACGATATGACTAGCAAGTCTTTATTCATAAAGGAGCAACTGCACGTGTGAAGGTTTTAGTACTATATAAATGGCACCTGATACTTTATGTTAGTGTTGTATTTTTTTCAGATAGGAGGGGCAACGAACTTAACGAGGTTGACAAAGGCCTAATTGTAACGGCCAGACCAATGGGTCATAACATTTTCGAGACGGCAATACTTGTGTAATGCTCCCTGTAAGCCGTCGTTAATGTCTTCAAAAAGTGGTTCGAGGAGGGCTAAACCGCGAGCTGTTGGCGAGATGTGGGTCGACCACGGCTCATTGATGGTAGAAATGAACGAATGATATGCCCTACGGTAGGAGTCAGCAGAAGGGATAGTGTCGCATAACTTGCCAGTAATTCGAATTTGGCTGACAGGAGCCATTTGTCACAACATGTAGTACTTCTAACCCCGCTGAAATGGATTTAGTAGTAACCGGGCGCTCAGAGGATTCGTGCTAACCTCGGTTCACCGTCGAAACAGTTTACAATAGGCACGCGACCATCAAAACATTACCGCGAATGCTTGAAAGAAGCTCGTTCGTTCCGATGAATCTCGTTTTGTGTTTCACCATGTGGATATCCCGGTACGTGTGCGTCGTTTACCGGGGAAAGTGTGAGCGACAGAATGCATCATCTGACAAAACCAAGTTGGCGGAGGAAGTGTAATGCTGGGAAACAGTGGGTCTAGTCATTCATGTTTAGGATTCTATGACATCTACCTCCTACCTAAAGATCCCTGCAAACAAGGTGTATCCTCTTATGACAAAAGTAAATTCCCCTAGTAGGTTCTTTTTAGCAGGATCATGCAGCATGCCACAATGCCCAGGTTTTTATAGATGGGTTTGCGGAACATGCGTAAAGCTTTGAGGTATTGCTCTGATCACCAAATTGCCATACGTTAAACACATAGAACTTCTGTGGTTTACGTTGGAACAGCAAATGCGACATTTAATGGCTAAACCACTTAACTTGTAATTGTCTAACAAAAGGAAGTTGGCGGAGGAAACGTAACTTACTATTGTTAGGGGATTTCCTGGTAACGTGTGGGTGTCACATGCCACAAAACAATTTTAGAAATTTTATACCTTCCATGTCTCGACACGTAAGAACTGTTTTGATGGTACGTGCAGTACCAACGTCATATGCGGCAGAAGGTTGTAATGTTTTTGTCTGGGTGTATAACCTTGGCCAGGGGTTGGCCATCATTTAGTAGTGTTGTGCCGAAGTAATGGTGCAAAGTCACTTAGCGTACCAACCTAAGTTGACCATATTTTTATATACAACAACCGTTGAAACAAATTAATTTATACTTGTATTAACATGTTTCCGACACATTAAACAGCTATTTTATTCTTTTTCGATTATTCAATAGTTTATTATAAATCGGATCAAATATAAAAATTATGTTTCTCAAAATGTAAGTTCTGAACACATTATTGCGAGAATTTATTATAAAATTTCCGAATGTATATTTTGTTAAGACAGAAAGTCCAATAATTTAAAGAACAAAACAATTAAACAATTCAAATAAAAAACACGTTATTAAAATTTTGATATAAGTAATCAATGATTACTATTGATCTGATTCATTAATCATGTAGTGGGGCCCTTGTACTTGCTTCTCCTTTTTTTAATATTTCAATATGAAGTGTGTCTTTGGTCGCTTTCAGCTTCACACAGGCTTCTGAATGCGCAGATGTTACACGACGTCTTCGTGGACTTGCTTTCATGGGTGAGAAAATTTGTTCATGTGTATAAGTTGACACAAAAGCCGAAAGCAGAGCAAATTAAACTTTCTTCAAACAGGTGAACCTTTCAAGAAGCTATGTCAAGCAGTTGAGGATGGCAGCTAACATTTTAAAGCAGTTTCCTTCTTGAGTTTTCCGCAATTCTACAAATTTTATCGTCCATAACTCTGATGTCTTAAATGCGTTGTGCTACATCTCAAAATTGTCAAAAGCTATCCACTCGAGAAGATATAGGTAAACTAGGATGGCAGTCAGATCAATTAAGTCGTGCATAGTGAGGTAAGAAAATCATATGTTTTCTGGGCAACTGAGGTCGTCGTAGAATAATAAATCCGTATATTCTGCAAAATATTAGGCCTAATATTTAATCGAATGTGTCGCTATCAATTTAAATACTAACACTAAAAAGCCGGTTAATGTTACCGATGCTAAAAAGAGTAAATAAAATTATCTAGAATCAGTGTAAATTCGTACGTAATAAAATAAAACGCTTAGAATTGCCTTTAATTTATCTTTATCGATCCCTTTCTTTGAATCACAATTACAAGGTATTTGCTGGAAAGAGAAGAAGGGAGGGGGGGTGTAGGTAAATCAGCACGCACATTTTCAGCGGCAAGAAATACCATTGATTCGTAACCAGGAAATGATAGAGCATTGACGCGTGTTCTATCATTACCTGGTTACGATGGAGAGATCTGACGCGTGAGTGTGGTAAAGAAAAATGTAGAATTTCCGGACTGAAAGCTAGGAGCAATACAATTGAAAGAGTAAAGTGATTTTTATTTACACAGTGCAAAATAGTACATCCATCCTGAAGAAGAGGTTGCTTGTAGACGATTTGAAAGCAGTGTTTTTCTAAATAAATATAAAAGAAGGATAAAACTAGGGAATCAGGTAGAAAGTTGGAGGTACATATGCAAATATCGTCACCCATAACTTAGTTCGTAGAAGGGAACAAGCAGAAATTCTAAATGCTAACAAGATATACAGACGTCACAAAAACATTTCTTTGCGCCTTCTTGTTATTTAACCGCTCTTATTCAACACATAACTTTAACTTAAACCTGAAGATACAAACACCACATGAACTTTGCCATCACGACAAATAAAACATTTCTATGTTACTGGGTTTTTCATTTCTGCCACGTGGGTCACATGCGCCAAGAAATTTCCGAGGCAACTCAACGTGTCATCTGGAATGCAAAAACAACCTCAAGAAATAAACGATTTCATTATTACTTTGTACTCTGAGTTTCAGATTTTTCAGGTACAAGTTCGCAATGTTGTTTTCAATTTTTCTTCAAAAACGTAAATCTAGAAGTTTTACTAAAAAATTAGCAATCAGAATTAGTGTTAGCGCAAAAATCTCTGCCATAATTGCCAAGGACAGAAAGGGTATGTTGGAATATCCTGGAGAGTGCGAGTTCCCCTCTTGCCCGCTCTATTTGGCGCCAATGTATGCAAATATAAAATTCAGTTTACGAAGTAATCGGTTAGATGGCATTGTGTCATAGTTGCGGTTATCTTCGGTGGCACAGTGGTCTAAGCGCTGGCTTCTGGCAATTCGTCTGAGATAGGTCCAGGTTGAAATCCCGGTGGGGCATAGAGGCTGTGTTTGCCTCACGGCACTGGCTCTATTCTTTCCTTATAACCAGTCGCGCTAAATATGGGACACGCGATTGCTTATAGCCCGGTGTCTTCCCGCTGTGCCTTTGCCCGTTAGGTCTTTACCCGTTGTACTTTATATTGGGGTCATTAGCGTTTTTAAAATGGGGAGACGAAATTTCAGACGGAGAGAATTTCATTCTACGTGTTTTCCCGCTATGGCTTATATTACAAGCATAACAATGGGGAAAATTTGCCTTCTAAAAGGAGAAGTATGCCTTTTAAAGGAGAATCACCTGGTTTGTTTCTGCTGTTACAGGCGTGCAAATATGTGGCAGAACAGATCCCACGCAAGCGCTCAGTGTATGCCATCGATATGGACCATTTTTCCCTACGAGTTTTAATTTAAAAGTTGGCTTCCACAGTGTCTTTAAGAAACAACTAAAATTTCGTTTGAATTGAAGGATTTTGTATGCTTATTATCATGCCGTAAGTTTGGAAGAACACATGTGAAACCAGATGAAAATTTCCTGACGAAAGTGACAAATTTTCAGGAAGAGCGCGTAATCAAAAATCATTATATTAATGCACTCCACAAGTAAGCAGTGGCTTTCCTATTCTTAAGTGAAAGTCATACGCATACAAATGACTGTTACGGGCCAGAAGACAGATGTATCATAAGGACAACGAGTAACAATTAATTTGAAAATATATGTTATAAAATTTACTGTATTAATAATAAACTGTAAGTAAAATATAACTTGTCACTAAAAATGATATAACTTGGAAAGGCTTAAAGCATATTATATGCCAAACCATAAATTCAGTGTTTTTTGTACTTTGTTTTTAATCCTCCATACTGTTGCACATCCATGAATTCAAGGAGTTGTTTTCGTAATTTTTTTAACTCAATGTTTGTTGATATAATCCATGGTACGTTTCACTTATTATTTTTTCTTTACCATTTTTAAACACAGCATCTGCTGCCCAAGTACTATATCATTTGCAAATCAATAAATTTTGGTTAAATTACTGTAACAGGCCACCAAGTACTTCAAGCAAAGTCGATGTGCTCAGTGTATTCCTGCCAGTTGTTTGCCAACGCGTTTATTTAGGTTTGAAACTGTAAATTTTCGATTTATAAACCGCGGTTTGGTAAATTTTAGACATAGATGAGGACACAGCAATTAAATTTAATATATAATAGGGTTTTATTTAGATACGTTCTTCCTCTGTTACATCATCCAATTCAAGCCAATGAAAAATACGTGTTCTGACGTGCTGCCACCAATAGTTAGTTTTGGAACAACTTGAACTGAATACGGAACTATGACACATTTTTTTTGGTCACTACCAAATATAGGTTTTGGGGTAATTTAGCTTTTATAAATAATGGCTAAAAATTTCAAAAATGTTGTATTTAACTGTTTTCGCAAAAACTTGCAAATAAAAAAATTTCGGAAACTAACGTGTTTAACAGAAAAAATGTTCAGCGTTCTGAACAAAATTTTTCAAAACATAGCGTTTTCAAGGGACCTTCATTCACTTAATGCCGTAAAAATAGGAATTTCTTGAAACTATAGCGAATTTCGAAGTAAATTTAAGGCATAACTTCCATTCGAATTTCTTGTATAATGTAATACAGAAATAAAAACTCTGCGAATGAGCACCTGTTAAATTCATTCTAACTCGAAATGTGAAACAATGTAAAAACAAAAAAACAAAACCTAGTTGAAAATAAATTGGGATTCAATATTAGGGTAGCGAAAAGAAAAAAATCATTCCTGGAATAAATCAATGCAAAACGTTTTCTTTTCTTTTTAGTGTTTCCTGCTGTTTCATCATGACATTGGATTTCATCGATCCAAACATGAGCTATTGATATTCTAGTGGACGACGCCAACAGATGGTAAATGGTGTCTCACATGACCGGTTGCCTCCAATGAAGTGAATTTATGAGACATTATATGGGAGTCGCCTGCGTTTCGAGGAGCCTCACTCCCGATGTCTTGCTGCTTTTTCTACTTATTTCCTATGTCAGTAATTTTTTTGTTTTTATTGTTGTGAAGTCCCGACTGCTTCAGAACGTCACGTCCTTCCAAACCAGCTTTGTTGGCAATTGGAAAGGGAAACAATTCTTTGTTTTATTATTACCGTACTCTTGCAACTTCTTTCTTTAGGTTGTGAATTCCTGGAGGGGCAACAGTGGGTGTGGGTTTTATTTATTTATTTGTGTCAAACTTTGTCTGTAAAAGTGTGGGCATTTAAGTTTTGGTGTGCCGGTTTGCAATGTGTGTGTCCGACGTGTGGGGCCTGGTGCAGGTCAGAATCACACCCCGGGTGGGGTGAAATTTGTATTCGAGAGTTCGACCTTGAAGCTAGCATGAATCAGGAGCGTATGTGCTTTTGACTGTGGAACCATAGTGTGAATATAGGTGGTTATTTTATCACCTACTGATCTGACCTCATGACTAAGATATTCATGAGGGGAGAAGACGCACTGTTTCAGTGATTTGGACAACAATCAGTCAAAGTGTACGTATGCAGTTGTAATGGAGCCAGAATAGCCTTTCGGTGGCATTATTTGTTTCCATTTTTAAATGCAAATATTCTATAATCCTTTACAATAAAAACTGCAACAGTAAACCTATATAGTAAGATGGATTAACATCCTCTGTTTGTTTGAATATAGATTTAGTGCTTAAATTCATGTTTCCTTGGCAGTCCATTAATCTCTCTACCACCGGACAGGGAAGAGGGCGTTTTTCAAAAAACAATGTAGATATTACTAAATTTCGTTTTCCCGTAAATGTATATATCATTTTATTGCAAGAAATTACCGTAAACTTTGAGAATTATCGTTCTTCTCGTATTAATTTCATAAGGAAGTACAATTGCTGAACAGATTCATCGATGCCTCAATATTTTTAGTAGAGAGCGATATTTATCTAAGTCCTTAATTCGAAGAGCGGTACATCTACTTATCTTAACGTGTTTCACAAATTAACCCTCTCATTTCTTGGTTGCTGATCACAGGCACTTACGTAGACAAAGCATACCGAGAGTTGCAGACAACTGGAAGAAGCACAAAGAGGTGAATACGTAGTATAACAAGAGAAGATAAGAACAGCAACTCATGGGTCAGAGAAATAACAAGATTAAGGACATCACAATCACATTAAAATTAATGAAATTCAAATCGTTTGGACATATCCGAATTTGTGTTGAAAAGAAAATGTTTACATTATTTAGAACAATGTTATTAATTTTTACTTCAAGGCATTTTTTACCGGAATTTTTAACATTACTCTTCAGAAAAACAGTTGCTTTCAGAATAAACGTTCATTTTTAACTAGCTCATTTCAGCTGAGAAGCATGTGTAGAATACTCATAGAAAGAAAACGAATCTACAGCGTTCATCAATGAACAGTTGCTGAGTGAAGAATATGAATCATTGTTAATACATAAGTTTCTAAAATTATTTTTGTTTAAATACCCTGTGTTATCAAATGTCATAAAGACTAGTGAGCTGACGCTTTATGTCGTGGGTAGCACTGAAGCTATAACATATTTTGATGTCCTGTGCCATATATGGATTCCTTCCAACTTTTTGAAATTCAGGTGCTGACAGTCATCAGTGAAACTTGGAAAAAAAAAACTTTTTCGAGGATAATAACTGGTTATGCAAAGGCTACAAAGGCTCATTTTCGTTTTTTCATAGTAAATCCAAACGTATTTTAGATCCACTTTTATTTTCATACTCATACCTATAATTACGGTTGGTTGAGTGAAATGAATTGCTGGAAAAAATCTCCCAATTCTCCTTTTAGGAAATGATATCGTCCTTATGGACTGAGTAAATTCATCTTTTCGCTTATACTTTCTGTCGAAATATCTTTAAGACAAGATGTTGTTGAAAATATCATTAGTCTGCATGGGTTTTGATGTTTCCAATTAATTATTTCTTTCTAAAACCATTTTTTTTAGGATTTCAGAAACGTATTGGATATTTTGTCTTTAACTTCAGGATTTTACAATTTAATCGGTACTAATTTCAACAAAATTAGTAAACAGACATTTATGATCGAGAAAATGTTATGACAATAATTTTCAAATGCATAAATCGATGGCATTTAGCCACATAATCAGTTTACCTTGTATTCGCCTTCCAGATATTCCGCAGCACAGTTTCTTTGTTAAAACTACAGTTTTAAACTTTCATTTCCTTTATGAAGGACCTTGTGTTAACAACTGAAATGCGTAGCTGATTGAAGAAATGGCTTCCTATGGAAATTTAAATAATCTTGACATACATATTATATTTCGTATGCGGAAGCTGTGTTGTAGTTAGGAAAAGGAAATACTACAGATGTTGAGAAAACAACATGCCTTGCGTATTTTGAAATTACTTTTGTGAATTAAGGCAAAGCATGAACGTAAAACCAAGTATGCTTCACTGCTGTTGGTAGTCGATTCCTTAAAAATTGGAAACGAACACGTGAAATACTCTGAATTATTGGTAAGCAAAATTCCCATTTACTATACAGTTAATTCTCAATTTTATTATTTACAACGGACCAGCATAATAATCCTAAGATTCGGGAAAACGCAAAACCGAGTTCGAGGTAATTACAGGCATACATAGTGTGCATGGAAATAAAAAATAAATGTACGTTGGTACGAATTATGTATTGTAAACATGTTTTGTAAGAACCAAAATGCACTATAACTACGTACGTACTTACATTATGGGATATTAGTTTCGAACAAAATGGTAAATTCTTTTTGCTCACCATTTTCAGCTCTTGGCTCAACAAAGCTTTCTCAACATTCGATAGGCTTTTCTACAGGTTTTCTTGGGATTCATGAAAAGGAAAAATGTTTTTTTTACAAGTTCTGATCCATTCAATTCCGCGTTGAAAGAAGGCACAGTTTCCGAAATTTCGGCCTCACATGTCGTCGTTATTACCATCTTTTAACGAACAATCCATTACATCCGAGATTTTTTGAACCTGCGAAGTCAGCACATTTAGGTCATCCGATGGCACAATTAGAAAGTCAGTTCCATTCAAATGATCACCTGTATTCATCGAATCAAATGTTTTCAATGGGCAAATGGTGCACATTAGTTCGACGTTAGGCTGGAACGAAGTATTTCTGTGTTAGTGAAATGGGCTGTAAATGTGAAATGGGCTAAAATCAGATCGAAATAATGCATTGGATGTCGAACCGAAGAGGACAAACCGACTGGAACTGCTAAACCTATGCATCAAACGTTCCTTTCCCTTTTAGCTTTCTTACTTAATGTTCTTAATTAGGTGGATGAGTAATACCAATTTCTTCAGATTCATTATCTTCTAAAAGAATTATAACAACGGTGACTCTCAGGAGGATCGAGATGTTTGAGTCACTTGCTTTTACCCAGTGTCACATTATCAGAGTCAGAGAGACTAGTCTCCCCAATTAAAGTCTTTGGTCATGGAGTAGAGGATAAAGGATTAGAAAAGAGCGCTAATCACCCATTATTATTACCTGTGATCCGTTTACCTGTGCTACTGCTTAGATGGGAGGCCAAAAAAACTTTTCTGACATAACGTTCGTTAGTAAAATCCGGCCGCTATGAAAACCTTTCTGTTTGGGAAGTGCAGATAATATTCAGCACAATTTTATTTAGGTACGTCTCCCGTTTAAAAGTTTAACAGGCAAATATAAATCATCACATGGATGGGAAGTACGTTTCACGGGGAGATGATTTCTCAGTTCCTTTAAATATGAGAATTACACCGCGTCTTTCAGTGAAACGCGAGAAAAGAAGAACTACTCTGGAATTAGTTCAAATCATATTTTAGAAAACAGCACATCTAGGTTATTAAACATACGTGAACTACAGTCAAGGTCCACTGTAATATTAATTATCGTATGTTTTGCAACGTGGATATTAAGGTACTTATACCCGTCCATCTGTTCGTGTGGACATTTGCTGTCAGTTTTTGTTATTGTTATGCTGGGAAACTGATGTGCAACAGAGAATCCACGTTCACGATATTTAGAAGAAAGGGCTCACAAAGGGGCTGTAATGTCCACCATGTTTACACATCGTCATTAAAGAAAATTAACAGGTAGATGAAATTTACGTCATGAACTCCAGAAAATTCCATTTAGGCGTGTCTACTAAAAGGAAAGTACAGAAACTTTAAAACTTTTGCTCGAATCGTTTCGCCACTGTCGTATAAACTGTACATATCATTAGAATTACGAAAATTAAGATCTAATATATAATCCCAAATTGGGTGACACATTTACCGCCGTCCTTACACTTATTTGTGAAAAAAAAGAATGATGTATAATGTTATTGATGTGATTAAAATTTCTGCTTAAACTATGGCATCGTACCTTCTAGTAACATCAAACAATAATGTTTTTTAATCACAAGCGTCTCGAAAGTGTTATCTACGAAGGAAAAAAATCGTGCAACTACTACAAAACACAACTTTCACACAAGCTGTATTCTCTACTGATCTCATGATAGTGAAGGCGATGTTATATTGAGAAACGGGCCGACGACAACTAATAGACCAGTGATGATCTCCGTTTGTAATTTGATAATGATGATATATGCACTGACACAGGCCCTATATTAGAAAATATCATCACAAAGTGATAATAACGGAGATATCGGCTGAAAACATTAAGAGTTTAGTGGAAGCGTTGAATGCATATTTGTATTTAATACCCGTGCGAAGGGGACTAGAATTTTAAATTTTTCACTTTGTTTCTCTTTCATTCCATGGTAAAGTTTTGAGTCAGCACTAAAGTAGACAATTTAAAATCCGACTGAAATGTGTCGTGTTGATACTCTTTCAAACTTAAAAATAAAAATAAATAAAATTAATAACTGTTATGTCCAGCATGTTTACACATCGTCATTAAAGAAAAATAGCAGGTAGATGAATTTGGAATAACGTTAATAGGTGCAAGACATGTGGTAAGCATGGGTATTACCACATATCTTGCTCATTAAGATAAGCTTTGACTCTACTGCCTACCTCTGAAAGAACGAGGAGTTCCTATTCTAGGTTTAAATACCTAAACCTACAGCACGTTTCGCCTTTTGGCAAGAGAAGTAATTAATATCTTAAGAAGCGGGAACAGTGTGTCGTGATAGGAAAGTTAGTTAAAGAAAAGTTCGGAACAGGTAGAGTTTGAGGAGTGTACGAATTCCCGTGAAGTGCGGAAGTTATAATCTGTCCTACATACCTACCTGCATTACAGTCATTAGCATTACAAACCAAGCAACCAGTTCACCGCGCCAACATCCCGCCGCAGTAAACGCAGAAGAGGCCACGGGGAAAGTGATCCTGCGAAAAGAGTAAAACACAAAAATAGCACCCACAAAAAAGGCAAACAGAGAAAACACCCAGTTCACCCACAGCCAGTCAGGCTTCTTGCACCCATTAATTGTGGATATTATTTCGACTATGGTGTAATTTCTAGCCATCAGATAGTCTTTTCAAATTGTGTAGTCCACAACTCACTCAACTCACTACGGCCCATCAGAGAAAATATTGTTTCCCATGGTTGTCGGATTTCCTCCGCTCAACGGCGAACTATTATTGGTTGCTGTAGGAGAATCACCATCCGTATATAAAGGAAAGAGTCACATTGCCACAAGTCCACACATACAGAGAAGGAAATAATAACAATAATGTAAAAAAATGGCCTCAGTCACACTGTCAAGTTTACGTGCTAAAAAGCAGAACAGATTTGATGAATAAAATACTTAATCCCAATTACCATTTTTTCTAATCGGGAAAATGAGAGTTGGTTTTTTCTGGTATTTTATCCAGAATTGATTTCAGTCTTTTATATCAGTCAGATTCATTAGTAGTATAGCTAAGTGCTTTCATGACAAGTGGGTTGGGTTGCTTCTTTGCTTTTTCATATTTTTTTTGCAAGTTCATACATCGTATAGTGAATTGAGTTAATATTCAGCATGATTCTGATAGCTTTGATTGTGGTTTATGCTAGCCCTACTATCATACGAATGGTTTTATTTTGAAATGAAGTGATGTGGTTCTTTTATTGCTTCTTGCAGTTACCCGAAATCCCCAACCATAAGTAATTGCCCGGCTGATCTGTTTGCCTCTCAATAATTCAGGTACATTAGTTTTTATGGTGTTTCGTCATAGAAGAAAATTTAATAATAATTTAATATAGTAACAATTTATCAGCGTAAAATACTGAAAGGTAAGAAATCAATTCCTTCGGTTGAAGCGGAAATTTCATTTCCAGATGCGGAAATTTCATTATCCGTGGGTGCATCTACTTCTTATTTTATATTATATCATTCCTTGGAAAAATTGAAAGCACCATATTATGCTTCTGACTTCCTGACTTATACTAATTCTATCAATTCCTGAAAATAATTTACCTCTCAGTTAAGAATTACATTCGTGTTAATCATATTATTTTGCTTAATTGCACTGCAGCATTTCGTAATCTAAGGGACATTTGTAAAAACTTCGCCCTTGTGAAAAAGCACTTTTCGTGAACGCCAGTAATTTGCTGTAGTTATTAGAGAGCAGACACTTTTCTTGTAAAGAAAGCACAATTCAAAATGATTAAATGTATTTGCAATAATAATATACAAATTAACCTAATAGCATTTCATTATTAGTAATGAAATGAAAAAAAATTAATCTAAATAGTATTTTAAATATTTTTTACCGTGGTCAAACTCTGATGCCAAAATGTTATTTGATAAGCTTTCACTTTGTCTATGAACGTGAAAGGTAAATTTTTGAAAATATACATCTTGGAGAATCAGGTTTCAGTGATGGTCATTTTCATGAGCTTTTCGTAAAATGAATCAGTTTTGGATGAATCCCTTTACAGTAAAGTTATCTATCGCACTTCACGGTACCATCAATTTTTTTAAAAATTGTTGCAATGAGCACTCTGAAGTATCAGGAAAACACCCTTCAGGTATTCCAGAAACTCTAAACATATATAACATTAATTAAATTTCAGTTTCTTTTTCATCACTGCCAAAACTGAAGAGCTGTTAGGAAAAGTAATGCCTATTACAGTAAAAAAATCATAAATTAAGAAGTAAAAAAATTCACACAAAAAGAAAACTCTAAAATGCAAAGGTGCTTTAGAGGCATATGTCATAAGTGGATTCTAACCGTTTGTCGGAGATCGGGCGGTGTTCAAATTCCAGCCAGTTCTGCTGAGCATGCCTAACAGTGCTGCTCTATTCGTCCTTGTGAACAGTGGCTCTTAATTTGTGACCTGTTGCTCTGTCTCCTATGGTAGTCATTAAACCACGAAATATAAAAAGCAAATGGATCCTCAGTCCAGTCTCTTGAAAATTGCATCATCAGCCACTCAGGTATCTGAAACCAGAGTGATTAACAATTAATAATTAGCACCATTGAAAGAGTGGCTTGAAAGGAATTGCGTGAGGTGCTTCTGCGAATTTAAGACATTGCCTGAACAAGGCAAATTAAAGACCTCTATTTCTCAGTCAACTGTTTCACCTGACGGCCATTCGATTATTCACGTATCAACGACTTCTAAGAGATTTCGACCTCGAGAGAGAGAGAGAGAGAGAGAGAGAGAGAGAGAGAGAGAGGGGTGGTGGGTGGGTGGGAAAGAGATAACGTTACTCCTCAACATAATAAGTAGGTATCGAATTCAAACCTTCACACACAGTATTTGTTAATTCTGTCTATCTGAGAATGTCATATTTTAACAGTTGCTTTATTCAACAGATGCCTTCCTGAAAACTTGCGATATCAGGAAAACTACACCTTGATATACCGGGAAAACACCTTTTACTCATTCCAGAATTTTTTTTTAATTTTGAACGTTACAGGAGCATTTCGAAAGTGACATGACGCACTCAAAGGAACACACGAATTAAGAATTTTAAAATTGCGTCACATGCACTTGTAAGTTAAAGTCATTTCCAGATTTTGGTAAATTACAGAACGAAAAGAAATTTGTGGTTTCTCCTTATACATAATCAATGTAATTAATCAAGGCTACATTGGATATAGATGAAGACAAAGCAGGTACTTTAAATTTCCCACCCATAATACTTCTAAACATTATTAAAAGGAATGATTCGGTAACGCCTGCACTTAATTATCCCTTTCTGCACTTAATTATCTCTAGCCGTATGCTTCTTTTAAAGATACTGGCCTATCATTTCAGGGTACCTTTGTATATCCCAGTAATGGTATATGTGTACTTTAGCGTCCTAAATTATTTCGTCGGAAAAATTTAACTGGGGGGGTGAAGAGGAGAAGTACAATATTTGAAGCATGCAAAATAATGGGGAAATATGCAAAAATATAGTATTTTTACATGAAAGGAAATAATTTTTCCCAAGAATTTACCAGCGAGTACGATGGTTTGCAGCAGTTGTTACAGGAGGCTAAAGCGGTGTTATCGGCCACCACGTGAAGGCTCCGTGCGTCGGAAGGGAGTAACAGTTCGTAGTGAAAGCGCGGAAGGATACAACAAGAGTGTGGAGCATGTCTTGGAGGAGTGTGATGCGTCGTGTAGTCGTGTGCAAGAAGAAGTAGTTAACAAATATTTCATTAATTATTCAGAAAGAAATGTACTAAATGTTGTTGTTATTATTGTCGAAATGTGTTGGAATGTAAATAAACGAAGCAATGCAAATGAAATCGCGTGCGGAAGAAGTTTTCCGTAAGTTTTGGTTCCGATTGAACACCAAAATTTGGTTATGGTTTCGGAGATGTTAAGGTGTCGGTGATTTCTTCAAGCAACTCATTTGTACTTCTGCTGTTATTCCGTCCATCGTTGCTCCTTTTTTTGACTCGTGAAAGGGATATTGTTAAAAATAAACGATTTTCTTAAAATCAGGAGTCGTACTATGGCAAGGAGGCCTAAAGCTTCGTCTCGAATTGTGGGGAATGATGAAATTTTAAGCCCTGACGAAATCCGCAATGAAGTGTGGAGACTAACAAGTTCGGAGACGGCTACTAACACTGTGGAGAAAGCTACGAAATAGCTTGCACGGCGACGGATCCTCAGAAATTCATGTATCTGTTCACGGTGTGGTGAAGAATGTAGGGTGGTTCGTTATTCCCAAGGAATGGATCAGAAACGCTGGAAATGTTGTAGTTGTGAATTCACTAAAAGTATTCAATTTTCTTCGTTTCCAGGAAAAAGCCATTTGTCTTTGAAGAAATTAGCCGTAATGGCGTACTGCTGGACGAAAGATTATTCACAAAAACTTATTCACCACGAAGTTGTTGTAGGGAAAAATCCATCGTAGATTGGTGCAATTGCTATAGGAAAGAGTGCGACAATTACCTACGTCGCAATGTGGAACCCATTTAAGGATCTGATAACAATGGCGAGCCCATTATTGTGGAAATTGATGAAACGTATTTCTTCCACAGAAAATACAACAGAGGACGTCACAAGAGAGGACACTTGGTTTTCGGTGAAATTGAAAGGACCTCCGGGAAGTGCTTCTTGTTGGAGGTCCGAAATCGCAAAGTCAGGACTCTTCAGCGCTTGATTACGCAGCACATCCTGCCTGGGACTCACATCATTTCAGACGGATGGGCAGCTTACGCAGACATTGATAATTTGAGCAATGGAATTTACGCTCATACCGTTGTGATCTATACGACAATTTTGTTAATCCACTGAATCCTACCATTCACACACAGAATGTGAAAAACTTGTGGATGCGTTTGAAGAGAAAGCTACTATGCCAGTTCGGAATACGAAGAACTCTTTACGGCTCTTACATGCGTGAATTTATGTTCAGGACACTATGCACAGATAGAACAATATTTGCCAATTTCCTAATTACAATTTCGCAAAATTACCCTTAAAAAAGGAAATTACAATGCATCATAAAACCGACCTCTTTCCTTCAGCGTATTCATACAACCCTCTTCGATGACTACGTATTGCTGAACCGCTTCGTTGTGTATTCTTCCGCCCGTAACTTGCCGTTCTCAACGACGCTTCCATTCACCGGACTCAACCTTCAAGCCGTCGACGCTTCTTCATATTAGGCCTACCGCACGTACTCTTCCAAGCCTTCGCACTCGCAGGTAAGTTCTTCGGAAAAATTATTTCCTTTCATGTAGAAATACTGTATTTTTGCATCTTTCTCCATTATTTTGCATGCTTAAAATATTGCACGTCGCACTTTTCCCCCCAGTTAAATTTTTCCGACGAAATAATTTAGGACGCTAAAGTACACATTTACCCAATATTGTAGTCCGATGAACGTATTTCATGTATCGGTATGAATTCTCTAATTAAAAAATTACATACAAATTTTGTTTATGTATTGGTATATACAGTATATTAGCCGGTTCAGCATTTGTAAATGCCTCTGAACTGGAATGCATTGTGCAATCCAGTTTTCAATCATTTTGTCTTACAAAACGAAGGTAACGAACTTTCAATCTTCCTGCAAAAAGTTACATTGTGAATAACAGCTGATCCACAACTTTTTTTTTTTTTTAGCATTTTCCAATATTTCTTTCAAATGAATATTTTCTGACTGACCCTAAAGAGCTAATTAATGAGATATTTTGCTAACGTTGGTTCACGTGAAAAGCATTGAACAATTGAACAATTTCTAAATCCAATTTTGATCCATTATTTGATGAATAATGGATCAAAATTCAACTTCATCACATCTTACGATTCGTGATGCTTGTAATAACATATTCAACTTCCCAGAGAAGCTTTATGTTATTACAAGGATCACGAATCGTAAGATGTGAACTTTCTGATGATCCGAAGTTCAACGAAAGATCGACAAACGTTTCCCAGAAGTACTCAATTTTTTTTTTTTTTTTTGACTGGAGGTTTAACGACCACCGTGAGCAACTCAATGGGCTATAAGCAGTCGCCCGTCTCTAATTTAGGGTCACTGTTTCCAGGGAAGGGAGAGAGCCAGTGCCGTAAGACAAACACAACATCCATGCCTTACCGGGATTCGAACCCGGACCCCTTACGGACAAATGATCAGAGGCCAACGCCTTAGACCACTGCGCCACCGGGGCGGCTACTCAAATTTCAATTTTAAAGTTAGGAAAGATCAAAGGTATGTATCGATTCTTGGGTACACAATATGCAAGAGTAAAACAGCTGTTACGCAACCTTTCATTTTGTTTTCTTTTTACCTATGCCTTCAGAGCTACAATCGCACGTAGTTCTACTTTTGAGAATTACGGCACAAAAGTCATACACCATGCTATATTGTTCAACTAAGAACACCGATAACTGCATTTTATTTTAAATGCAATTGTTTAAGATATCTTTAATATTTTTAAAGGTAAAGAATACCATTAGAAACAAAGATACATATTCTCTTTGAAAATGTATTACAAGACAAAACGTGCTTCGTTCTGGTAAACGCTATTGTTCTTAATACCATACATTGATTTAGGCCCATGTTTTTATGAGGTAAAGTTTAAACGATTGCATTAAATTTGCCATCACAAATTTAATGCAATCGTTTGAAAAACGCTCGTATCAGCACAGTGCTAAAATCTTTCGTATAGATTACGTATCGTGTTGGCATTTAATACGTATTGCTTATTTTTTCTTCATTGCCATCTAAACACGATTAATATTATTAGTTGTCTAAAACTATGGAGTTCAAAATAACTCTTTTATTCTTCACAAAAACTGGATAACCGACATTTTTTCAAGAACTTTAGAAGCGGCTTACACTTCATCATCGGGCATTCACTGAATAATTTATTCGAATGGGAATTCTAATATTTTCTTCAAATGGTCGCGTGAGTAATACATCATATATACTATTGAGTTATGTGATACAATCATAACATATATCACGTGTAAATATAAGATCATTGCAACACCCAGAACACGAAGATCAGTGTTTACAGAAATCGTTTACATCCTGGCAAACAATACCAGAAGTTGCAATGAAGACACTGCAACAAAAATACCAGAGCCGTTGACCATTATGTTCATTCGAAGGATGGACTACTATGATATGAACACTTATTTTCTCACAATTGACTTATTTAATAATGTGTTCTTTGGTCTTTAATAACCTATGAATCTTAATATGTTTTATATACGTAGTTATTATAATGTTCGTAAAATATGAATAATTTTATAAATGTTTCAAAAATCCATAAGGAATATTTTGTAATGTACACTTGCTACATGTTATGATTGTATCACATAACTCAATAGTATATATCATGTATTAGTCACACGACCAGTTGAAGAAAAGATTAGAATTCCTATTCCAATGAATTATGCGATGTATGCCTGAAAATGAAGTGTAAGACGCTTCGAAAGATCTTGCAAAAATGTCCCTTATCCAGTTTTTGTGAATAATAAAAGAGTTGTTGCATAATTTTAGACGACTAATAATATCAATCGTATTCAGACGGCAATAAAGAAAAGACAAGCAATAAGCTCAAATCATTTTTATCAACTAATTCTCAGAATGCCAATGTGACAGCAGGAAAAATGAAGTAAACTTAACCCTCGAACTTCGGAATATATAGTATACGTGGGAGTTATATTCGACAACACTGATGAATCCTGCTGGAAGATTTCCATTGGATATTTGCTGCTAACAGTGCACGGTACGTCGCGAAGATATCTGTCAGCCATTGGGAGTCATCAATATCCTCTTGCACATATATGAAGATATATTTTACGAAAAAAAGTATTATGAAAGTTATAGCGAAATTCTCGTACATTAAACTTCAAAACATCCAACACCGTCATGAAATTTTACCATCGTGAGCGCTGTTTCCTTTTGACAGAGAAGTAGCACAAGTATATCAAAAATGTCTATATTTTCAAATATAGATAATAAATAATGTCAGAATTTCACTTCCGGTATACTGTACACAATTGTAGGGAAGAAATTCGAATGTGGTCATAATTTTTACAGAGTGATCTAGGTGCTAATGTACACTATCTACCAACAAGTAATTGGACACCTGTGATAGCAAAGGAAAACGAAGTTTATTCACATTCACAGCTGTAATCGCCGCTCGTGGAGGCCCCACAGTTGGTGGAGCCTCCACGAGCGGCGATTACAGCTGCGACCCTACGAGGCATACTCTCAACCAGGCGTTGTTCGACGGCTAGGGGTATTTTCTTCCACTCGGCTTTAAGAAGACAGGTCAGTTCCTTCACCGATTTTGGACGATGGGGTCACTCTTTAAGTCGACGCTCCAACTCGTCTCCGAGGTGCTCGATAGGGTTAAGGTCCGGACTCTGCGCAGGCCAGTTCATTCGATTAACCCCATTGTCTCCATACCAAGTCATGGTGGACGTCGCAATATGACAGGTGGCATTGACATCCTGAAAGTAACATGGGTCCACCCCGTAAAACTGCCACAACGTAGGAAGCGCATGGTCATCCAAAATGGTGCAGTAGGTCTCGGCGTTGAGTCTACCACGAATTGCGACCAAGGGGCCCGTGCCATACCAGGAGAAACACCCCATAGCATAATTCCACCGCCGCCGAACTTCACATTTGGCACAATACATTCCGGCAGGAGGCGTTCTCTAGGCAGACGCCAAACCCAGACCCTGCCATCCGAATGGTAGAGGGTGAGGCTTGATTCGTCGCTATAGAGAACCTGTTTCCATTGTTCAACGGTCCACTGTCGACGTTCTTTGCACCACGTTAGCCAAGCAGCGCTATTGGACTTGGTGATCAAAAGCTTGTTGTTAGCGGCAGCACGTTCATGATAACCGAGCAGTTGGGCTTCCTTACGGATGGTATTCATCGATAGAACACTTCCGGATGCCTGTTGAAATTCCTCCCGGATGTGGCCCGTCGATTTTGTGCGGTTTTTCCGAATTTCTCTGGCCAGCATCCGTCGGTCTCTAACTCTAAGTTTTGTGGATCTGCCGATTCGGGGCACATACCGACAGTCACCTCTCATCTTCCACTTGCCAATCATGTAGGCCACGGTCGGTTTTGGGAAGTTCACCTCGTTGGATATGTCACGTATGGATCGGCCATTTGTGTGATACCCGACGATTACAGCTTTCTTTAAATCAGAGAGCTCCGAATTGCGTGGCATCTTGCATGCGACTGATTGCGTTTCCCACACGATATTTAACGGCGGCGGCCGTGACGTGTATCAGGACCGCAGATATCGTCGATTGCAGGTGTGTCCAATTACTTGTTGGTAGATAGTGTATGTCTAAAAAGCATCATAGAAAATCACTGAACGATTTCAGGGCTCCTCCTGGAGATTTTATGTGAAAAGTATTAGATGTAATTTCTGAATTATTTGAGTGAAATGTGAAGTGGAATATGTTATATTACACTTTATCGAAATTTCGGATGCATCAAGACTGAATTTGGCAACATTTGTGAGTGCTTTGTTTTCACATGTGGGGCTAAAGAACATAAAATATCAAGTGATTGGTGTCGTATCATATACGGAAGTTCCATTTCGATTTCAGAATCAACCTAAGTTTATTTTAAATAATGATTTTGCTTTCGTGTGTAACACAATTATATGAGAGCAATTGTGCGCAACGAAACGCATGTACAGAATTCGGAGTGATATGTTTTACATTGAATCATTTGACAGGTTTGTACTTAACATGTTGGAAATGTTTCATTTCGTTGCAGCATTATTACGGTGCGGAATGTTTTGCCCATAATTTCATTTTTTCTTAACACGATTTCCACCAGTCGGCGTAAGACATGTTTCAGTTTACAGCGTATGTAGAGCAATTTCTTTTATGAAATACATTTTTCTTGTCAAAATGTATCCCTAAGACGTGCTCATTTCAATTGCAGTAGTCGTTATAATTTCAATAAAAAAAATATCTATTTACAGTACTGCCCATGATGCTACCCGTAACTCTAACTGAAAACAATATGTCCTACCACTGCTAGTACGATGACGTATTTTGCAGTATTCAGCTAATGTTAGCCTAAAAGGAGGCTTCATTTTGTTCGTTAATTATCAAAATAGGTATAAAAATGCATCGTTTTTGAACTTTAATCTTTCGGTCGTTGAATATTTTTTACACCTGATCATGTTTCTCGGTTTTTTTTTCAGTACATAACTAACAACATAAAATGTATGTGTACTATCTGGCTAAATCTTTTCATTATCCTCCAAAAAATTTGTTAGGCATAATTTTATTTATTCTGAAATTCCATAAATAATTGGTATGTCATTTTCTAGTCACATACAGGAACATATGTTACATACGTGTAATCGAGGGGTATTCCCATCTGAAAACTGGATGCTATCATTATACATAATATTATTACAAAAATGTAATGCAGGTATTACTTGAAATTACAACATAGTTACATGCATAGAATTTTCTTTTGTTTTCAGTAAAGAATTCTGAAACATTTATATTTAAATCATAACTTTTTGTAAAAAAATTACAATCGTAAGTAGGATTATATCAAATCCTACGTGAGCGATCGCTCTCCTATTTATCAAATTCTGTTTTAGTAATGCCATAAAATGGTTAGCCTATATCAACCTTTTCGGATGCGGTAATGTGACACGTGCGAATATGTACAAAAACATATCCCTAGAAATGCCGTCTGCTGTGAAATACCAATATGAGAAATTAATGATTATGTTAGAAGTCATGACAAATATGAAATGAGAAACTTTGGTTGGAAAAACGAACATTATTTAAAAAACAATTAAACACCTTAAATTCCGAAATCAGGTAATAGTTAAAGCACTATCAAAATTAAATTTTTAAACTGTGCTAACACATCGCATATTTTGAGTAAGAAGTCTGAAGCAGCACCCTCTAATCACCATAAGAACGCAAAGCACCCTCGGATGGTAAAAATTTCATTTTACCTGCCATTTTGTAATTTAGGATCATATTCACGTTGTAGAAAATTGTGAACTATAGATACATGTGCCCCGAGAGAAACTGAAAAGTAAGATGCCGAGCACAATAGGAGCATTATTACAGTTGATACCTGAAACAAAATCAACCCCCTTCCTTCCAGTATCTTTCTCTAAATCAGTGATAGGACATTTTGCTATCTGGATCGTAAGATACGCCTGTTCGAACAAAACGGTCGCTACGTGAGAAGGTTTTGTTCGTCACGAGGCTGGGACAATCTGTTCAGTGGGCTTCACGCTTTCACTTCGCACAGTTAAAGATCGATGATTATGCGCAACCTTAGTTAAGAGAAAACTATTCCATCTGCTGACAGAGTGCTAAGTAATTGATAGTTTGACAACAAGGACCACCAACCATTTACAATCTCGTGCATGGTGGTGTCTGAGAGAGAAAGCGAAACAGGTGTTACATATTTTTAAGCTCAACGTCTTTTCGTTATCCTATTAAAACTTTGGAAACAAGATTCTTCCGAACGTTCCTCGTATTCGCGACAGTCACATGCTGGGGTATCGTCTTATACTTTTTAAAAATGGCTCTCCATGGCCCCCAAATAAGGGTCCCGTTTGCATTGGTTTTGTGAGTGATAATATGCGTGACGGACAAATTAGTGTTTGGCGGGTGACCGCGAAATACAGGTGACAGCCAATACAAGCTTCACACTGTTTGGATTCGTAAAAATAATCATGTCGAATAATTTATTACTAGTAATATGTTCGGTTATATTCAGATTTTATCAATGAATAGAAATGAAAATTACTATTTGAATCCAGATATATCAAAATTTGTTGAATGATCTTAGTGTAAAAATACATAATTATGGCGCTGCAAACTTGATCAAATACAAAGAAATGAAGCATTGAAAACATCTCCATTTTCTGCATGAATTACGTAACTAATTGATTTTAATATGTTAAAAAAGAAATTCTGTCTTTGTGTTTTTTGGTTTTTTAAAGAAAACTACTCTAAGACTTCTAAGAAAACTACTGTATGAGTCATGCCTGATGAACACATGATCATTCAAAAAGCTTTCACAAATTGTCTGCTCAATATTTAGTTCTTATCACATAATTACTTGTGTTAGAAGATAACATTCCTTTGTTGTTCTTAATGAACAATAAGAAATTGTATATAAAGAATTTTTGCTTTGACTAACACTGAGAAATGATTCTTACTTTCGGTAATTTATGTATGTAATTAAATATAATAGTATAAATTCGATTTCTTATTCAGGTCTGGAATACAGGTGATTCTACTTGTTCTTAAACGTGAGTAGATACTCACATGTGAATTGCAGGAATAGAAAGCTGGTTGTTAAATTTTAATGACATGTACTCCTGCAGGCATAATTTGATTGTTTGTCTGCCTAGGACTTCGTACAGAGCAGTGATGGCCGAGTGGCAGACCGCAATCTTATTTATTACGAGCTGCGTATTGCTTTTAAATTAGTTAATAAGTTTTATCGGTCAAATTGCCGAAGTTGCCACTATTTCTCGCATACTTGAAGGTGTCCGCTCAATCTTTGTTACAATTGGCCACAATAAGACTTAAAAATTCACGGATTTCCTTTGCATTTCTAAATTATCACCGCAAGCATTAATTTCAAATTAAACCTTCCTGTTTGTTACTCGCCTATTTAACTGAATAGAAAAACGCAGACTATTTCTCTCTTGCGGAAGCATTTCTCGGTTCCCCATCCCATCTCTTCAATCAGCGCTGACCATGGACGTCACATCAAGAGCGCTATTCAAGTGCATTTCTTTGATAGCTGGAATTCTACACTGTACACGAATTATACTCACTAACGATTTTCTCTGCTCTTTTTTGTTGGACTCTCTGTATTTAAGTGTAGTTGAGATGCATATTTTACTGACAGGTTGAAAAAATAATGCTATTTTATAAACTGATATATTCATACTTGGACATTGTTTGTCTAGAACATATTGTTTCATTTCTCAGAAAGCAATCTGTTTTGACAATGACGGAAAACTACTGATGCACTCATACCTTTTCAGTGCCTTCCAAACAGTTATAGCTTGTAATGGAATCTAGAAGTGTTGGTGCCAGTCTATTTGAGACAAAAAGAGTTTTAGTGGTTTACGTTTGTGTCCGACGACACACAAAAGTGCCATCGTTTCATATTAGGACAATATTTGCTTCAGGTGTACGCTTAAATAAAAAACGATTTTTTTTTATTTTAACATAGAATAGGAAGCTGTTTGCAAAATGGTGTGAAAATAAATGCAGAGGCCTCGCTAAAAAAAGGAGAGAAATATCGTAAAACAGGGACTGATTGTTATTGCCATTTACATGCAGCAGTGACACAGTGTAACACATGTGACACCCCTGTCTCGTTAAGATCATGTCTTGTATTACGACTGTCAAACGTCAAAAAACTAAACGTGTGAAAGAATATTTTCGCAATTTTCGTTAGGTGCTGTGAAGTGAATTGTAAAACAATTATTTTCATTAAATTTAAATCTGTGATAGATATACTTGACGTTTTAAGAGAAAAAGATACCAACTAAATTATGTTTTAACTCACAGCGGTGATGAATGCGTTTTGGATATTCTGTTTCTTAAAGGCATATTCTTTCGGGAGTTCTTTTTAACGATTTACGTCGAAAAAGCAGGAGATGTTCATCAGGGAGTTTTTTTATACACTACCCGGAAAATCAGGGGAACATTTTATTCATACAATTCGTGTGTCGCCATAATTAGGACAGAACGATCTTGAAAATGGCTATCTGGATTTCGTAAACTATTACAACGTTATTTCGACCCAGTTAATATTATTAAATGAAATTACAAAAAAAGGTAAGGCGGGGCTGATCAGCCTCATTAAATAAGTAATTAAAAAGCTTCTTAACGCTGCCAGGTTTTAACTGTAGAGAGAGTGATACGCCTGCTGCAAGGCCTCATTAACATAGTGTTATGGCTGTTGAAGTGTACAAGGGGTCGGCATAGATGTTTCGCTCTGAATAGAAAGCCGATTCTCTTTCTACAAACTAAACACAATTATGCACATGTCCCAGGACACCTCCGTATCGTGTGTCTTAGTGTGCCATAAAAGGAAAAAGGACGGGTCATAGGTAAATGTTGTAACGGGTCAGATGCTTCTCGATATTCATGGCAGAAAAGTTTGCCCAATTTCGCTTTCAAGGAAAGGAATGAATTGTTCATTGTTCGCATCAAATATTTCAGCAACCTTTTACCGAAGCACATGAAAAAGCAATGTCACAAACTGAGACAGGCACAATTGGACTACACGTATTTCTGTATAGTAATCTTCTAAAATTTCTTATCAGCAGCAAAGTGTAGTCTTTGTACGCAACGCATGCATTGCACACTCTTAGTACACCAAGAATATTTTTGATAAAAAAAAAAAAGGATTATGTGAATAAAATATTGCGTCCCAGAAATGTTTAGTGAAATTTTAGCTATGTACGAGTGGTTATAAAACGCTATCTTTAAAACATAATTTACATGTATGTATGTATCTGTATTCGCATTATATGAAACCAGCATTTATGCCAAACTGCTTTCTCATCTTCAAGCGTAAGTGAGATCACACCGTGTGTGTATGAATGCAGAATATTCTAAAAAGCGACGTAAGCAGCAACGAAGAAGGGGATAAAAGCCATAACGAAGCGATGGAAGACTCAAAATGAAGCCTGAATAAAAGTTATTAGATTTTGATGAGCGTTCCTGAAAGTTTCGGAATAATGTTTTGCGAACAATATAAATATTCTTCCAAAAGATGCAGTAATACTTCGGAATATTTAACTAAGTTAATATTAGAACCAAAATAATTTTGTTTGTCTCCACATGTAACTAAAAGCAATTATCCAGACTATTGCACCAGAGGGAAAATTAATTCCTTAGCAGAATAGATCTGGTCGGTGTGTTTCTGAGCAGTGCACAGGCCAGATACGAAGAGCAAAATCTTCTTCAATCGAATCAGTTCCAGTTAAAGGACTGTGTAGTGAACGCCGGCTAAGATGTAGACGTATATGTATGCCAACACTTATAGAATCTATGTCGTATTGCATACGTACTGTAACTTGTGGTTACGGTAGTCCAACCCAATATTGAAAAACATTTTCTGATTAATTGGTTGAAATGTATATATGTTTATGAAAGTAACATCTGCAAATTGAAAAGTTGTGAGCTTCGCCATTATTACCTTTCTTCATCTCACGCCACAGAAAGAATGTTTAGCATTTAAGCGACTTTTTTATTAATGTAAAGAAGTGTTTATTTGTGAATTTTTTTAAAACTCAATCTTACCATATTTTCGCTTGAATCTCTGATTCAGATTAATCAGGCCTACAAGGATTACTCGAAAAACTCTAGTAGGCGTTAAATTGTACACAACTGGGATTATAAATCAAATTTCTTTATAATACGAGAAAAGTATGTTAATTCATTGTCTGCAATTTATCATTCTTAAAAAGAAATCCTGACTTTTTAAACTTACGAAAATCAGTGTTCAATAAAGTATGCAAAACGATGCATTTTAAACGCTCCACTTTGGCTTACTTTTCCTCTGTATACCAAAGAGAGTACAGGATTTCACAACTGTGCATTATAGCGCTTGTTTCAGGGCAGATAACTAAATTCAGGAAACAATAAATACTAACACTACTTAACCATTCATACAAATGCGTGTCCCTTAAAACATATACAACTTAAAATCAACCTCCAAAAAAAAAAAAAAAGAAGGTACGGAACAAGAAATAAAACGAAACATATATCTGACTGCATTTGAGCTCCCAATGCGTCTATAGCTAAATATATAAAACAGGAATAAAATATCAATAAAAGAGCAAGCAATTAATGCAAATCAAATAAGATACCCTGAAATATACACTGACGGAAAAAAATCCCAACACCAAGAAGGAGTTGTGTTAGATAAACGACAGTTGGTAGGCGGTGAAAGTACGTCTGTAAGATGACGTCTATGCAAATTTCGCGCTCGGCGCATACGTGTGGCGCTAGTAGCGCCCCTCGGAACATGCAAACCTGGTTTGCTGTAAATACGCGCTGTAACGTTCGTGAGCGTTAGTTATCGTTGAGATTCGACGTAGTGTGTTGATGTTAGTCAAGAATGCCTTTAAGAAGACGAAGAAGCCATTATCAACAGCTCGCGGAGTTTGAACGAGGTCGTATAATAGGGCTACGAGAAGGTGGATTTTCTTTCCGCAATATTGCAGAACGACTCTGCAAGAATGTAACCAATGTGCATGATTGTTGGCAGCGGTGGTCAAAAGAAGGTACTGCCTCTAGAAGACCGGGTTCCGGCCGGCCACGTGGCACTACTGAGAGGGAAAACCGCCGTGCACGGCGTATGGCCGTGGCGCATCGTACTGCGTCTGCGGCAGCAATTCAAGCTGCAGTTGCCACCACAGTGACACAACGAACTGTTACAAATCGGTTACCTGAAGGATAGCACCGAGCCAGACGCCCTGTAGCGTGCATTTCACTTACTCCAAACCACTGCCGTTTGCGACGTCAGTGGTGTCAAACTAGAGCACATTGGAGGACGGAGTGGAGATCTGTTGTGTTTTCTGATGAAAGCCGGTTCTGCCTGGGTGCCAGTGATGGCCGTGTGTTGGTTAGAAGGAGGCCAGGTGAGCGCCTGCAACCAACCTGTCTGCGGCCAAGACACACTGGACCTACACCTGGAGTTATGGCCTGGGGAGCAATTTCCTATGACAGCAGGAGCACTTTCGTGGTTATCCCATGCAACCTGAGGGCACAGTTGTACGTCGATCTGGTGATTCAACCTGTTGTGCTGCCTATCATGTACAGCATTCCAGGGGGGGGGGGTTCCAACAGGATAACGCTCGCCCGCATACCGCTGTTGTAACCCAACATGCTCTACAGAGTGTCGACATGTTGCCGTGGCCTGCTAGATCACCAGATCTTTCTCCAATCGAACACGTATGGGACATCATTGGACGACAACTCCAGCGTTACCCCCAACCAGCACTAACTGTCCCTGTATTGACCGACCAAGTACAACAGGCATGGAACTCCACCCCACAAACTGACATCCAGCACCTGTACGACACAATGCATGAACGTTTGCATGCTGGCATTCAACATTCTGGCGGTTACACCGGTTATTAATGTACCAGAATTTCACATTTAAAATGGCTGTTCTCGCGCTTACATTACGCTGAGATCTTGAAACCTTATTCGATTATATATGTTACCTATACAAATGTATTGCCACCATTTCATTCCTCTACAACTATTTTTTCGTGGTGATGGGATTTTTTTCCGTCAGTGCAATTACAAAAGCTCTGTTTCCAAATCAAATAAAACTAAATAAGATGAAAATCACAGCCCTTTGCTGCTCCACTGAAATGCCCGCCCCTGACTTCAGTCACGTAGTTTATGAAAGAAGTAAGATGTAATGTCATATCTTCTCTGAATTACTTAGCATAAGCCGAAGGCATTGCATATTTTCTACATCACCCGTTATTTTCTAATCTGTCCTATTTAACTCTCTGCACGTTGTTCTGCCGGAGTTCACGTCGTGGTGGACAAACGTGAAGAAACAAAGTTTTTAATAAATCTATTGCGAAGTTATGTTTTATGTTCTATGCTTTATTGTAGAATGTTTTAGTTAAATACTTTATGAAAATATTACTACATATATTTTCCTAAAATGTTGTATTATTGACAAAAAGCATTTTATCATGTGACAATGCCCTAGGTAATATTTCCATTGTACGTTGGGGAGCACCAGCCAACCCCTCTTTGTGAGCTAACAAAGAATAAGACTTCAGAGACAGTACCAACTTAACGTAGCAAATCATTTTTAGTTTTTTTAAATGGTTATACTTTATGGTATGTACCATAAAATGACTTTTTGAACACGTGTCTTTAATCGGGCGTTTGAAGGTTTTCCCACTAAGAAAGCTTGTTAAAATATTTTTGTCAATAATGCAACCTTCTTGGACATCGTACATAGTAAAATGTTAATGAACTGTTTAACTAAAACATTCTACAATACAGCGTAGAACATAAAAAATAACTTAGCAATAGAATTGCAAAAAACTTTATTTCTTCAAGTTTGCCCACCACGACGTGAACTCCGGCAGCACAAAGTGCAGAGAGTTAAAAGTCATACCTTTTCGAAGTTTGAAACTTACAGCTTTAAATTACGCTGACCGGATAGGTATTGCTCGATAACCACACCTAGTTCTTTCATCACCTATTTCTTTAACCGCAAATGGAATTTACACATCGGTGGTTCTTCATCGTTCCGTCATTTGCTATCGCTAGCAAAGTTATTTATCCAGGAGCAAAAGCAAGTTTGTTTTCCCTGCTCCAACTGTTTAGCATAGCTACGGTTCATTTCCTTTTCGATCACAGGTCTATTTGAGGCAGAGGTCACGAGGACAAAGTCGTCCGCATACGCCTGCAATTCTACTGAGGCGCCTTATTCTAGGTGCAACGCCGCAGTCGATGATCCACAAAATATTTTTCTCCATTCAAGAAATTATTCTCCCAGGACTGAGTTGCTTAAGTAAATAATATAAACTTGTGTAGGTACTTGCGAGTTCCTTAAAACAGAAAAGAGATTACCTCTAATCACCATAAGAACGTTCCTGCATTACTTATTGCTATACATATTTATTTTATTAAATCACTCATATGTACATGGTGACCTTTTTCTCAGTATGAAAAGTGCTTCTGAAGGATCCATGGAATAGCTGGCAAGATGAAATATGATCATTTAAAACAAAGATTAATTACCTAATGTTTATGTGATCAAATAACACATCTTAATTATATTTTTCAAGTCATTAATATTTTGCACACGCAAGCGTTATTTTGAGAATCATCGAAAGGTTTATTTGTTAATTGTTTAGTAGTTTGCAAAACATTTTTGTTCTAAGAACGTTCTGCCCAAATTCAACATTTCTTTATGAATGGTTGCGGAAACTTGATTTCCAAATAACCATATGACTTCCTTTCTGAATTATGCTAAATTATCTAGGTGCGGGATTCATGCATGGTAATGGAAACAATATAATTTGCTTTGCCTGGACGATTGTCCAAATTTAAAATTTGTTGTAGCAGTGGTTAATCTCATCACCATAGCAACAACCAAAATATGATTATTTGTGACGGCACGGTTGGCTATTTGTGTTTTCGTGCAGATGTTCAGTGAATGGAAATTGCTTTCCGTATAAAATTATGAGACGTCATCATTATAGCACCAACTGAGAAAAAAATACTTGTGACCTCCAGCGTAGATTTTCGTGTTTTCGGGCCGGTATTCTGTGAATGGAAAGTGAGAATTACATCACCATATGAGATAACAAATCTATGATATAAAACTTCTTATTGTTGTAATGTTCATGAAACTAACATTCACATTTCGACATCACAAACAAAAAGAATACCTGGTTATTAAAAGATGGCGCGACTTATTTATTTTTTCCTGTCATTATTGAAGGATTTCTCCTAGTTCAACAACATTGTATTTAAAGAGTAAAATGCACAAAAATTGCAATGTAGATTAGTTCATTTCAAATATATTGTAAATATTCAGTAATTTGTTCTTGTAAATAATTTTATGTAATATACTTCAAACTGTGAGAATTTATTGTTATTGACATATTTTTTGGGTAACTGCTTCTTCCATGATGCAGTTAGAGAACAACAAATTTAGAAGAACAACTTTGTTTTAAACTGTTTGTTCCGGTCGTAATGGGATATTTGTAAACTATTTGTTCACAACGAAAGATATTTCAGCATGAATGGTTTGTTTGCACCAGTTTCACTGAACACTGAATCCGTCATTACTGCAATACATATTAAAGTCGCAGTGCTTTTCATGTTTCTCCGCCACCTAGAAATTGGAAACGATTTCCCCATTAGGAAGTAATATCAAATTTTAAAATTGTCAAAATTTATACAGTAAAACCTGTATAAAACGATAACCTGGCTAAACTGGAATATAATTTCTGAACAGATCATTTTACCATACAAACCAACCAGTGTACACCGGAAACCTGTCAAACCCGGAAACGGAAACCGATTTTCGGTACGACGGTACAGACAAATCTGTTTAAAACGGAAAATGAAAATTAAAAATATGTAGTTTCTTATTCCGTCAAATGCAATATGTATTAACAAAATCTGTACATAGTTTGGGAATAATTGAAAAAGCAATCTAAAGGAACGTATCCGAGTTAACGTGGGTTGGTTGGTTGGTTGTTGGATTTTATTGGCGCAAGGGCCAGGTTTGGCCAAAGAGCGCCAGACCAAGAACTATCAGCCACAGATTTTTAAAAAACGTGGAAAATGATTAAGAGCAGACAGGCTTGGTAAAAGTTGAAAAAGAGTATGATGAAAGCTGTGAAGACAAGGTAGTTAATTAGGTTTATATAAAAATTTATTAATTGACTATTATAATTATAATTTTTTTTTTTTTTTTTTTTTTTTTAAACAGAACTACACAAAGGATGAGTCACTCTCCTCCCCCCACACTCCCCTGCAATGCTGGCAGAGGGCGGGGACGAACTGTCACTCTCTTCTCCCCCATGTTCCTCTGCAATGTTGTTTGAGGCTGGGGACGAACTGTCACTCTCCTCCCCCCTATGTTCCTCTATAATGTTGGTTGAGGGTGGGGACCTCGCTGAGGCCGAGACAGTTGGATGGACACTGCACACCTTTGCGGATTGAGGGCCGGGTCGTCCGCACGTGCAGGCTTCCTGCTTTAAACTGGAAGAGAGGGTCGGCTGCAAAAGAGAAGGCCCAGAATCAGGTAGTCGAAAAATCGCGAGCTCGGGGAAAAACACCTGTGTCGCTTGGTCAGCTGTAGATCGCTTGGCAAGCGCTGCGAGAGCTACAGGGCGCGGAACAAAGGGCTGCACGGGTTGTGGCAGAGACTTAACAACTGCGGCAAAACTACGCTGTCGGGTGTTGGGAATACCCAACTTGGCTTTGGCAGCAGGGTACGAGAGGCCTTCCAGGGTCTTGAGGCGCTGGATCGCCATCTCGTCCTTCCATTTCATACAGTTGCGGGAGTAAGCTGCATGGGCCTCACCGCAGTTAACACAGCAGGCCGCAGAAGTGCAACCTTCCCCGTCATGTTCACCGGAGCCACAATTAGCGCAACGAGCGGAACTCTTACAGAATCGTTGTGAATGCCCGTACCTCTGGCACCTGAAACAGCGCAGAGGACTGGGAATGTACGGGCGAACTGCACAGACCAAGTAGCCTGCTTTGATTTCTGTCGGAACTTTCGGGGAGTCAAAAGTCAAGATGACATTTTTTGACTTAATCATGGAACCATCACGCCGGAACATCATACGACGTGCAGCAATAACACCTTGATCAGCAAGTTCAGTCACGAATTCGTCTTCACTGCATGGCAAGAGATCAAACTCCGAAATAACACCCCGAGAGGTGTTAAGAAACGGGTGAGGTGTCACTTTCACAGGAATGCCTTGAAGACTAGTGAGGTTCAGAAAAGTGTTACTCTGAGAAACACTGCAAGTTTGGACAAGCAGGTCCCCAGAGCGAAGCTTCCTCACAGACTTCAAGGGGCCAACCGCAGCGTCCAAAGCTTTAGAAATGAAAAAGGGAGATCTGGTGGACAGTCTCTCATTCGGATCGATGGATTCTACAAGCAAGTGAGTAGCATGCGTAGTCACAGCAATTGAGGGGAGACGACGCTTCGGAGCGACTGGTACAGCTGCCGAAGAAGAGGTTCCACATTCTTGGTCCAGATCATGGTCTAAAGATCTTTTAAGGGTATGAGACTTGGTAGGTTGAGAAGACGAAGGAGAGTCGTTGTCAACGATCATTTGCTCAGGTGACTTGAATTTGGAGCGTTTGTTTTTGGGTTTACCCATGGAAAAAGGAGAAGGATTCGTCTGCAGACTACTCCACCCACCACCGAGCCCTACAAGGGAGAACTGGAGGTCTGCAAGCCAAGAAAATGACGCTGGACACAGTTCTGGAGCTTATACGTTGCAGATATAGTCCGTTGGCTGTGATCACACGCACTCGGCGGACACTTCGGCCTCCGGGTACCGTCATGCCAACGCCTTTGGCATGATCCCACAGCCCCCGGGCTCACCCTGCCGTGCTATACGACAAAAAAGCCGCTAAAGCCGTGTACACAACTTGGTACAAGACTTCTGACTAGAGGTGGGTTAGTCTCTAGCCTCCCGTTTACAGCGAAGCCGGGGTCGAAGAGGAGTGTTGGTACACAGGAGGCACTTATCCGGTCTCCTGCGACCTCAGCCGCCAGACATCCCATTTCCGCCTCACGGGTCTCCGCACGCGGCAAACATGCAGGTAGGTCTAGCACCCAAACCAGCTAAAAGGAAAAAAAGAAATCCAAAGAAGACAAATCCTGGCAGGGAACCTAAACGGAATCTCAGCAACCTACGAACTGAGCGGTTAATATAATACAGTTAGTGGTGGAGGGTAACAAAACCACAAGACCGGGGTGTTAGTACATAACGTGGTAGCGATTAGGTAAAGTATACAAACACGGGCAACTAGCCAGTGGAGAAAATAAACAAAAACGAAAAAGCGAGACACAAGACCAGCTCGGGATCGTGGGGCCGCGACTCCCCAACAGCTGGATGAACAGCCGTCCCTGCAAACACCAATAGCACCAAAATAAAAATCAAGCGGTGGCATGACATCAGATGTTGACCAGTCACAAGGTCAGCTCGGGCCGTGGGGGCGCCGCTCCCCAAATAACTGGAAAACCAGTTATCCCCGTGCGGGGAGTTAACGTGGGAATTCGTAGTGCATAGTTTTGTTTATCAGTTCCCCACCGTGAGTCGAGAATTCCTGGCGTTCTGCCAAGCGGGTCTCCGGCTTGTGTTGGCAGACAGTATGCTTTTTACTTGTATTCCATCCCTCCCCCTTCCCGGTGTTAGCGCTGAGGAATTCCCCCTAACACTGTTCCCCTAACACCGTTCATTCTCGTTTGTGACATACAATTTGACGTTTAAACAAGTGAGTGCGTTGTTTAAGAGAATTTAAAAAATTTTGCATAATGCCAAGTGGCAAAATAAAACCTTATCACTTGGTAAGAAAGTGAAACTGATAGAAGATCATCAACGAGAAAAAACGTTCGGTTAACGAATTGTCGCAGAAATTGAAAGTTGGAAAGCCCAAGCGTATGAAGCCTCGAAAGGTAAGGACAAGGTAATGTAACAGTGGCTAAAAGCAACTGCAGGACAGGTAAAACCAGTTTGTAGAGTGTCATTAAATGAGCAAGTAAACAAGGCAGTTTGGGAGTGCTTTGTGAGCGTTGGAGCTAAAGGGATGCAGATTTTTGGGCCAATGATGAAGCAGAAGCATTGAAGGTTGATCAGAAATGTGATAAAACTCGCTTTAAAGCTCCTAATTACTGTCTAGAGAGTTTGAAATCCTGTCACAAGATTGTTTTCAATCACATTTCTGGTGAAGATGAAGTCGTAATTGTTCAATCGGTAAACGAATGGAAAGAGAAAATTGGGAAAATTATTGAGGGATATGAAACAAAAAACATTTATAATGGAGATGATACTGGGCTGTTTTTTAAACTGTTGCCTGCGAAGTCATTTGTTGAGAAGGGTGATAATTACTTCTGAGGCAAAGTTTCTAAAGAAAGACTGACTGTTTTTCTGTGTCCCAGCATGGAACGGGAAATTGAAAAACCTTTTGTGATAGGTAAATCTCCTCGTCCTAGGCCGTTCAGACAACTCGATCGTAAAGCGTTACCAGTTCATTGGATATTCAATGAAAAAACATGGATGATAGGTGACATTATGGAAGAATGGCTGACCATGTTCAATGAACAGACCAAAATACAGAACAGAAAGGTTTTGTTGTTTTTAGATAACGCTACTTGTTATCCCCACAGTTCTTTACCTAATGTACAACTAGCCCAGTTTCCTCCTAAAAGGACGTCAGTTACGCAGCCACTGGACCAAGGTGTGATTTCCAATTTCAAGTGATTTTACAGGAATTGTGTGTTACGATCATTTATCCGCAATCATCAAGATTATACCAATATTATTGTGCTTTGCAAATCCCTAAACGTCCTTGATGCAGGTATTTGGATAAGCAATGCAAAGAAGAACATCATTCGTCAGACGGTAAAGAAATGTCGGAAGGATTTAAAAACACGAAAAAAGACTTTAAAAATGGTAATGGCGAAGAAGAAACTGATTTATTCGAACGAGCCAATATTGAGTTTGATGCTGACGTTGTTGTTCATTTCACTGATCACCACCCGTGTTTGGAGATGTTAGCAGGACTGTTGATGTATTGAAGCAGGCAGAGGAACAAGAAGATGATGATATGAGTGAAGGTGACGAAGAAAACAGATTGAAAATAAATACATTCAGTGTCGCAATAAGTGCACCAGTTCTTTGCAACCTGTCCGGCAAACAAGTATACATGCCTTTTTCTAAATAACTGCAATGTACGTTGTCTGCATTATGTAGGTATTTTTCTCATTGTTTTATTTTCTATGCAGTTTGTCTTTTTAAAATACAATTTGCACTGTTCCTATGAAGATTTTTACTTTCGTTATAAAATTTTCCTACTTCACGTAATTTTTTTGTGTATGAACCTGTATAAAATGGAAAAAATTCTGAACAAAAGGATTCCGTTTTAGACAGGTTTCACTGTATTAGAAACAAACAGAGGCGAAGAAATCATTCGACCTGCTAACGATATTTACTCCTTTGTCGTTCATTTTTTTAGCACATACCAAAGGCTGTAATTTGTAATGCTTGTTGTCCCTGTACAATTTCCGTATTTCAGAGGTTTGCTCAATCGGACATAAAAACGCTGTTCACCTAACCATGGTAATTTACGTTTAGATGAATCATTTTGTAGTTGTAATTTTCAAATTTGAAAAATTTTGAAAAGTTACAACTGCAAAATTATTGATACGTCTGTTTCTATTTCAACCACCAATGTTACCATAACTCAGCAACTTATGGAAACGAGTAACAACCGGTTTTCTAAAATTAGTTGTGAATTTAGCAAATAGAAAAACTAATGATTTATATATAAAATTTACTATCTGAAGAAATTACTAAATACTGAGGTTGAAAGAAACAAAGTTATGTATCTATTATACATTAAAGAATGCATCAGATACATCAAAAAGATGCATCTATTATACGTTCAGGTACGTATATTAAGCGATGTATCTGTTATACATCAAAGTGATGCATCTATTATACCTTCAGATACGTACATTGCACGATTTAAGATTCGCAAAACGGTTCTTCAAAAATTTTAATTAATAAAAATTGTGTAATACATTTCTATTTTCTTAGCTTTTGTTGCTGAAATTCTGTGTTATTAGGATTCATAACAGTTATCATTACTTCAAGTTCAAATATAATGAGAGTTCGGCACATGATTATGTCAGTCATGGAAGCCAGAGGCAGTCGAGATAGTGAAAAAACGAATTGTCGAAACATTTCTGATTAAAGCACGTTGTGTGGGCCTCAATACATTGAAATTCCCACTTAATGAAATTGTTGAGATACCATACGATTTGTTTCTTGAATGTGTTTCTAGATTCCTGACTGGCCAATGGAGTACTGATTCTTAAATAACAATTATTTAATAATATGTTAACAAAGTAAGATTTGCATTTTTTTCTGAAGATAGGCTGTTTCTGATGTCATGAGAAAACTCCTGTTTTTCCAATTGCAGAGGTACAAGCATTGTTCATTCTAATTACCTTTTTGCTAAAAGGATTTATTTTTACGAATAAAGATACACTGAACCCTCGTGCAGCTGATTAATGTACTGTTTGGGGACATTGTAACACCATGAAAGAATCTCGCTATTCAAATAAAATTAATATCACACATTCCTCGTGTTGCATGAGATAACTTATTACATTTCTAAAACAATAAAATATTTTCTCGCTTCAAAAGTCATTATGAAGTTAAACTACCAGAAGCTAAAATAACATCCTCTACACGGTGAGGTATTGAAGGGATGAGGGTTTTGATATCATCCGGCAGAAATGCCTTCCAGGCTGCTCCTATCTGAGACCAGATTTCGTTTGGGGCAACCGGCAGAGGCGCTTGACTAGCCAATCGCTTAGATACCATGCCCCAGGCATGTTTGATCGGGACATATCTACCGAAAAAACTGGCCAGGGTACAAGCGAATTTGTAGTTCATGGAAGTAGCCTTGGACATTCCGAGCCACATGTGGCTGATCATTGTCCTGCGGGAATACAGTGCCAGGACAGTTCTGTAGGGAGGATATCACCTCTGTTTATAAATCATCACTGATGTCTCTCTGACTGTTGAGGAATCCCTCAATTCCTATGAGGCGAGATCAGGAATTGAACCCAATGGCTCCTCAAGCTATTGCCTTTTGCGTTGTGCCGGTACGACGCGGCAGAGTGCCGTTAATTACCGTGTCTCTTCTAACATGTATGCAAACATCATGCTGCATTAATTTGAATCGTTACTCGTTAGAAAACATGACCTACTACAAATCTGCGCGTCAGTGTTCGAGACCTCATTCCAACCTCAGGCGTGTGAAGTTGATTGTCAAAGCAATATGCAGAAATGGGCTGATATTGACCAGTCGTGTGTTAAGCAGACGTCGAGGAGCTCAGCAGAAGAACGAAGCCTGGCCTGTGGCAGTGATTCACCGCTGCGCTAATACCGTGGATGCCGATGTGCGATCGATCACTGCCCTGCATTTGTGGTTCTCTTATCCCATGCAGTCGTGCGATTTTTAGGCCCTTTTCCCGTGTTTCAGTACGCCACGTTCGCATTACTGTGCTGAGGTTTCGTCCCTTACGAGCGGCAATTTCATCAAAATTTATATTTCATCTCGTACGAGTAGCAGTTTCGTCGAAATTGCCATTTCGTCTGTGCAGGTGTTTTGTCCCGTACGAGTGGCATTTTCGTCAAAATTTATATTTCGTCTGTGCTGGAATTTCGTCTCTTACTAGTCGCAGTTTCGTCCAAACTGCCATTTCGTCTGTGCTGGTGTTTCGTCCCGTACGAGTTTCAATTTCGTCAACATTTATATTTCGTCTGTGCTGGAATTTCGTCTCGTACGAGTAGCAGTTTTGTCAAAATTGCCATTTCTTCTGTGTTGGAGTTTCGTCCCGTACCACTGGCAATTTCTTCTGTGCTGGAGTTTCGTCCGTATGAGTAGCAATTTCGTCCAAATTACCATTTCGTCTGTGCTAGAGTTTCGTCCGTATGAGTAGCAATTTCGTCCAAATTACCATTTCGTCTGTGCTAGAGTTTCGTCTCGTACGAGTGACAATTTCTTCTGTGTTGGAGTTTGTCCCGTACGAGTGACAATTCCGTCCAAATTGACATTTCGTTAGTGCTAGAGTTTCGTCCCGTACGAGTGACAATTCCGTCCAAATTGACATTTCGTTAGTGCTAGAGTTTCGTACCGTACGAGTCGCAGCTTCTCTGATACCAGCAATCATTACTCGTTCAAAGTCCCTTCGGTGTTCATAATGCGACATTCGTTTGTGACGGGACATAGTGTGACACACACAAAAAAGTTTCGTATTAATGTCGACTCTTCGCTGATTGCAACAACTCATTTGACCCAGCTATTTATCCCCAGAGCGGACAGTTCATAAGGCTGTGCTCCAAAACCGCACGCGCCTTTTAACGGATATTTGAAACATTTACTTGTCAAAACCTGTTGTACGTATTCTGTAAGTTTCAAGCTAACACCATCAGGTCTTCAGGTGTTGTAGTTTTCACTAAAAGCAGTATATATTACTGCAAGGAATGTTTTTGTGTTTTCGGTAGACTACATATTTTTGAAACTCAGCTTTTTTTGCAGTTATAAATATAGGTAAAACAAATATAGCTAACGTAATTATTTAAAATCATGTTTCTGCAATTTTTTCGGTAACGTATTTAAAGTCTTGGTATTACCCTTAATTTCGTGAAAGTTCAAATTGTTTTCCTGCAAGTACGTTTGATAAAGAGATCTGGGATCAAAAATGCACCAACTCTTGCTATGTAAAGCAAAATGTTGATGCATACTTTAGATGACATGAATGAAAGTTGCGTGATGTAAACACGTGCAGTGGAATATCCTTTTTTGTGGTTTGCTTTTTGTGAGGGTCAAATTATTCACAGGTACTTTTGAGCATCGGAATTTAAAACCAGTAAACTTTCACATTTATGAGAGATCGTGAAACACAAGAGGTGAGCCTCTGTAACAGTGTTGCGATAGCGATAACATGATCGCGACGTAGCTTTGCTCATACCAGAATGCCCTTGGTATCTAAGAGATGCATAAACGCATTTCATCTGGACGTTTTAAAATGTGCTAGAGATCCATCTCCTCAATTCTAATCATGTAAATGGGATATTTTCCCTCTTAAAACTGCGCATACGACTTATTATCTAGCGCCAAAAACCATTCATGATGGTGATTTCCGGTAGATGTACTCGTTTCATGAATCAGCAGAATTTGTCTTATCGTGTTAACGTTTTGTTCGAGACACTCCAAAATTGAAATCACGAATGAAGTCACATATTGAATCTAAAATGTTGGTGGCTGTGAGTTTAGCTAAAACCAATGCTTCAGCCTGATAATACGAATTTTTAACAGCATCAATGTGTCTTTTAACTGGTAGCAGCGAAATCAGGATAAACCGACATCATGTCCTTCAGTGGACCAAATGCGACTGCATTTATAGTGTCACTGAGATTTTGTGCTCTTGAAAAGCTACTGATTGAATGGTTGCTAGGTGGCGGTTATTAAATGAAAGAATCTCATGCGTCGAAGTATGAGTGAACACTTCTTTGTTTGGAAATTCTGTTGCAGTACAAAGTTCAAGATATCATATGGATTGGTAATTCGTTTAATAACACATGTTTCCACAGTTCTTCGAATAACAAAAATTAGGGAGTGTCATCGAGATGAGCAAAAAGTAACATTTTCTGGAGGTTTAGCAGTTTATCCTTCGTTATGGAACAGAGCCGTTCATTTCAAAAAAGGAACTACAGTTTCGAGCAGCTTGGGAAAGCAGATCAAACGTCCCAAATGTGTGACTCGTCTTTCGAATTGATCTTCGAAATGAAACGCAATAAATGTATTTGAGAACTCAGGTTTCCAAGTGGTATTGGCTTTGAAGGCATTTGTTGCAATATTTGTGATTTAACGTAACTCGCATTGCTGCAGTGAGGGAACATAAGTTCTTTATTCTATCAGTGAAATGTTAAAAATTACTTTGGCACTTAAGGCTATTGAAAGATTCCATGATGCCAAACTATCATTCAGTTCATGCAAACAAAAATGCTATGTTTCTTGTGCGTTACTTAAAAGTACGGCGGCTGCATTAACACCCATTAAAAATATATTTTATCATATCTTATTTTTTTAAAAACGCATAAAAAATTATTGTAAATTATTCAGAAAAGCAATGCCAATTTCTTATCTTAATTTATTCTTATTCGATTTCTAAACTTTTAATGTTATTTGGAAGTTTCTGTTAAATACATACATCGTTTCTAAAACAACAAATAATTATTTAATATTAATAATGATTCCACTAAATAATAAAAACAAAATGTTTAACACATAAGAGACTTTTTGCTGCTGTTTCTTACTTCGAAATAATAAATTCCAAGAAAGCGATTCAAGCTGCTTACAGCCGAGAACAAATAATACGTTTTGCGTTATGTTAATTAAAGAGCATTCAATTTATGCTACCTGGGACAGTTTTACATTAAATGCTCAAAATCAGATACCACTGCCTACTCGGTTAGATGAATGTCAATAGGCACAAAGTTAGTACTTTGTGCCATAACTTTCTCAGACAATTTTGAGTAAAATGAAGCATTGCTCTTGAAAATCTGTTTCTCCTCAGAATAAAAAAGAACCAACAAATCAATGTGGTTTATTTCATTTCTCGATTAAGAATCGAACGAACACATTCAAATAAGTGATCTAAGCTATAATTTTTATGCTCGTTGATGAAATTTGTTTTAATACCGTGTTATGATTCCATTGCAAATACCTTATATTTACATTAAGCTATATTCATGATTCAGCACTTGCTTCCCTGAATACTTCAGATTATCACTTTACGGATGGAATTCTGATACGAATCATTTTATTTTTCTACGCGAAAACCTTACAAATATTGACTTTAAAAAGAATTAATTATGCAATCAAATAAAATGTCCATTTTGCTGTAACAGAACACCCAATGTAAGGTGTAGTTTTATATTTGAATCGCACACGATTGTTTGTTTGTAAGGGGTAAGCATCACATCTCCCGTCTGGAAATGAAAGCGGAGAGTGCAAGGGCCCAGAATTTTCCCAGGGCTGATCAGAATGGAAACCAGAAAAGATTTGTAATCAGAAATAATCCAAACTCGATCATTCCTTACTGGCCGGTTACGACCATCGCTCCCTCTTACGTAGTTAGGGAAGAGAGTTCCGATACAATGTTATTTGATGAATTCATTCGGATTTGTTTCTCAGATATCCGGTTCACAACAGAAGTACAAAATATATTTCCAAATGTAACTGAAACATTACAAAATATTTCATAAATGTTTATTACGTTACATTATTTTCGATTTTACGACAGAAATATGATTTTTGAAAAAAAAACACATTTAGAATCTTCTTTCCTTTTCATCTTTTTTTGACATTGTATTTCATTAGAATACTTTAAAATCAGCAAAAACATATTTATCCTAAAACAACGTCTTTTACTGTGCTAAGAACCCAGTGTTTCTATTTAAATTATTGTATTCAAAATATTACAGTAAATTATTTTTAACTAAAGGAATTCAATGATAAATATTACAGTTTTTTATTATGTGAAGGCTGATTTTGAACGCGGAATGTAGAGCAAAATATCTGCTTCCAGCTTTTTAAGACGCGTATGATATTCTGATTACTTAAAACCGTTTGAGTTACATGTTAATCAGCAGATAGAAATTATAATTCCTGTTATATGATAAATGGTACGTCGCTGTCGTAACTTTGTAATTACAAAGCTTTTGAACTTTATTCTGTGCGAGTGGAAATTTCGAATCCTCACAGAACACCCTTTAATGTTCTAATCGCAGAGTGTTTCCATCTAAATTATTGTATTTAAAATATTACAGATTTGTTGTAACTTATTTTCTAACTAAAAGAATTCGATGATAAATATTATAATTATTTATTATATGACGGCTGATTTTAAACGCGGCATATAAAACAAAATATCTTTTCCCAGCATTATAAGGCGCGTATTATATTCTGATTACTTAAAATCGTTTGAGTTGCATGTTAATAAGCAGATGGAAATTTAGAATTTCTGTTATTTAACAAGCCTACGTTGATGTAACTTTCTATGATATTCTGATTTTTTAAAACAGTTGAAGTAACATGTTAATTATCAGTCAGAAATTAGAATATCCGTTATTAAACAAGCATACGTTGCTAAGGTTTTGTTTTTCCTAAGACTGTTAACTTAATTCTTTGCGAGTGTGGACTCGTTTTCACAATTATAGATAACCTAACTAAAAAAAGTTTTGCCATGTAATGTGAAATATAATTTTTTTTATGAATAAAATCCTGCAAGCTCTTTTGAAATATATAGATATACAGGATGATTCATAATTACTGTACTGTCAGAGATTCCGTGGGTTATCATCGAAAATCGGGAAACAACAAGCTAAAACCGCAAACATAATATCACAACAAAGAGTTTTACTGCCTGTAGAATTGATACATCAGATCGCTAAACCACTTCCACATCGCGCACGTGAGACATCCAAGCGATAATCAATTTCCCTCCAAGAGTTCCCCAAAATTTGGGGCGTTACTGTTGCTTTTGCAACATCAATTCTTATTCTTAGGTCATCGAGGGAGGTCACAGGGGTCTGGTAAAAGTATGTTTTACACGTATCCCCACAGGAAGAAATCCATTTGCAAAATATCTGGTACGTTCGGATGCCACAGAATAGGTCCACCACGTTCATCCCAGTGCCCAGCAAAATGCAGGTCAAGAAATTATCGGACAGTAACAGAATAATGCGGCGTTCCGCCATTGTGTTGGAACATTACATTGGGCTGCCGATCTTCCAACTGAGGCAACAGATACAGCTGCAGCATATCCACATATGTCACCTCTGTCATTGTTTTCTGCCCAAAGAAACAAGGCACCAACATTTTTTAACATGACAAAGCGCACCAGACGTTTCCCTTTTGATTATCTCGTTCGAATTCTCAAATGGCGTGAAAGTTTTTGGAGCCCCATATTCCGCAGTTATGCCGATGTACCTTATCTGAGACGAAAAACGTTGTTTCATCACTAAATATCCATGTCCGCAGGCAATATCCATCAGATTCGACTTTGGACAAAATGTCTTGGGCAAACTGGAAACGAACATGGTTTATCGTCCCGCTGTAAAGCCTACACAATCTGCAGTTTGTACGCTCGGAGATGTGGACGATTATGCAGGACCATCCAAACAGTCGTTTCTGGCATACCTAATTGTGACGCATTTCGTTTCGTTGACTACTCTGGCCTTTAAGAAAAGGCTTCTTGGATGCGATAAACATCGTCCTGCAAAGTGCTCGCTTTCCGAGCTCCTTTTGGATGCTGCATACTACGAGTTTCTTAGAACTGCTTTAACCAGTGTGGTATGGCGTTATCGGGAAGCGTCACTCTGCCATACTGCGTGCTGTAATGACGTTGCGTTGTGATAACTGATTTTGTTTGAAAGAACAGGAGTACGCTTGTTGCTTTCTTTTGAACAGTCGCCATTTTGAAGTATGACGTCAATTTAGCGGGTATCAGGTTGCCCCATTAACTTCGCGGGGTGAACTTCTTTATGCGGTAAGCAGTTTTATTTGATCGTGTACGGGTTGATGATGCCAGGCCACTGAAACCCCTACATTAATTATGAATCATGCTGTAGAATTTCAATCAAGCATTATATCCGGTATTTTCATTTAACAAATTAATATCAGAAAAACTATTTTCAAGTTCTTTTTAGCATTACTTCCGGTATGTTCTTTTAGCAAAAATATATAACAAACACTATTTAAAATTCTTTACTGTTGTGGGACCGCGTGTGTCCTAGTGGTCAACTTTCGTCACTGCCAAGGAGAAGACTTCGGGTAAAGAATATAAAGCTTTGCGTGAAAAACGCTAACACTCGTAGAGAGCACATAAAACAGGCGACATGAGCGCCACCACAACCTAAGAGGTAATATGCTTTGCCGGAAAGCAAACATTGAGGAGCAAAACACGTCAGGGGAGACTATGGCAGTGAAGCTTTTCTTTGATTTACAATGATTTCCTTCGATCCACAATATGTTTCCTTCGATCTGATGACTATTTGCTTAGAGCATTTTTGTTGTTGGTGTTGTTGTTGATGCTGTTTTCTGATATACCGCTTGTTCCTTACTTTACTGAGAAAAGTATGCAATCATTTTTGTATTACTATTTATATTAAATTTTAGAAAATATTATAGTTAGACTTAAGGATCCATACAAAATGCAGACAATCCCTAGGATTTAGCATTATTGAAAATGTTTCTGAAAAACTGAAGAACAAAAAAGCCTTAACTAACCCGATTGGCGTAACAAAACTAAACATATACAATTTGCGAAGTGACTATGCTAACGAAAAGGTAATAATCACGTGCTGTAAGCAGCTCGGCTGACTGATCTTCACCAGAATTAAAGTCAACAGAAATACGCATGCGCAGTCTGCTCCTGCATTAGCCTACATGTTGGTTTCTGTTTACTGCATCGTGTATCCTAGTGGTTGAAGGCTGACTTTTTTCCAGAAGTGAAGTCAACAGAAATACGCATGAGCAGTCTGCTCCGGCATCAGCCTGTGTGTTGTCTTCTGTGCACTACATTTTATATCTTAAGATATGGCGGCGCTAGTTACGTCTCGCCGAGCCTTAACTTCTTTTCAGTCAGACATTCTATGCCTCGAGTTCGATCCCAGGTAGGGACGAACGCTCAAACAACTAAATATCCGCCGTGCGTCGGATGGGCACGTTAAGCCGTCGAGCCCCGTGTTCTGGCCCTCAGTAATAAATAGGGGCGTCTTCCTACCTTGCTTGCCTATCGGGCACATTAGCCCAAATCTCCTGGCTTCCTATATCTAATGGTTGTTTAAGACTCTGGGTCAGACAATCCCCACCTAAAATCCCCTACATATGATCTGATATTTTCATCGATGGATGAATGCGTTAATGTTCTGATGTGCTTACAATTGCCAAAATGTGCATGATAATCATGTTTTCTCTTTCAAATAATCATGTCCAAATGTTTACTGTCTGGAGCATATTGGCACTTAATATTTTCTAGACGGAACGAACACATTGCTTTCCATGCACATAGTATTAATCTTTGAGTAACAAATATTTTTGTCTCAAACCTCTCAAACGGTGATACATGGACAAGTATGTTTGAATGGTTATTCCTTTGTATGCACATTTATTTACTTTTAGTAACATCCATCGGTTTTTTTAGACAGATGACAATGAGATGCAAATACATAAATGAAGAACAGCAAGATCAAAATGCCTGAAATAATTCCATTAAAAAATTACGCCGTGTGACTCATGCATCAAAATTTATTAAACATTATTTGAAATGAATTTTATGTGTCCTTACTTTCCAAATATGGAAAATAGAAATTAAAAAATAATCACAGAAATAGGTTTCTCTGTTAATTTTACTTCTTTTCAAGTCAGGATGAAAAAAAAAACATACGTTACACCTAACTACTTTTCGAACAAATCACTTACATTCTCTATTTTTAGAGTTTCAAATATTTTGTCGTCAAATGCATTTTACTTTTACTTCTTACTATATTAGCACGCAAAGAAAAATGTCATTTGAGGGTCATTGGCGAATTTGTTATATACAATATGTGATAAAAATGCATCCTGACGAGATTTATTGAAAAAAAAAAAGCTACAAGATTTACAGATTTCTAAATATTTCGATTTCGAAGTAGCCCCGCCCCTTTCCGAAGCCACACACTGTTTTCACTGCTGAAAGCATTTCCTGAAACCATCTTCTGGACCAGCGAATGCTACTTCGACTCATTGTGTTGTATGTCCTCAAATCTTGAAATCGTTTTCCCTTCAAGTGGTCTTCGAGTTAAGGGAAGAAAAAAATGCCCCAAGGAGACGTTGTTAGTAGAGTGGCTGTCGGGGCTGCGCAGTGCTATGACTACCTAGAAATTAGTTCAATTAGTTGTGATGTACAGGAAGCAGCGTCGTCATAGTGGAGTTGCCACTCCCACTCTCATGGGAGTACGGCGTTCTGCGACGAACTGTGTCATTTAGAAGCCGTAAATCTTGACAAAAGTACTGCTTCTTGATTGTATTAGCTGATGGACTGTATCAGTGATAAAAAGTACGCCCATAATTGAAAAACAAATAGTCAGCATCGTGTTAACACCGCTGCGGCTGTGTCGTACTTTTTTGGGGTCTCGGAGAGTTTGAGGTCTCTCACTCTGAAGACTGGGTCAGAATTTCAGGGTCATATATAAATCCACGATGCATCACCAGTTTTGATAATTGTTTTAAAATGTTTCATCGTTTTCGACGTACTCAAGAAGATCACTAGTAGCTGAGGCGTTGGCTTGTTTTTTATCAGCTGAGACCGATTTTTGCACAAATTTTGTTGAGCCGAATCCATACATAAAACGGCCATAAGAATCGAATGACATGAACCAAAACTAATGTTAAAGTCTTCAGCTAACTCAGGAATATGATTTGTTGATTTTCTGGCACAGCTGTGCGCACATGTTCTACACGGTTTTCATTTTTGCTTGTTGCGGGCTTCCCAGACAATTCGTTACTCTCAAAACGACGCTCACGACCATCTTTGAAACATTTATACCACTCATTAATGTACATGTTCACGACTCATACCGTCCTCCCTATAAATCGTCTGTAAATTTGAGTACGTGTCTTCCCAAGTTTTACCATGATTTTGGAAAAACCTGAGGCAAATTCGTTGATTTTTGTTTTCGACATGGCAAATGCAACGAACAGCTTCAAGCACATAAAAAGAAAGCACTAAGAAAAGAAATGGTAGATTGGAGTTGCTGTCGTAGCACAATCCACAGATGCTCGATTGGAAGGAAGTCTGGGAGATTCCAATGCCAGGCTATAATACTTAGACATCTTCCTCATGATCCACCAATCATTCTCAGACAATTCGGATAGTCCGGCATGGCGCATTATTATCCTATTGAACGAAGGTAATGCTAGAGGTGTGTAAATTTACCATGAAATATGCACCTGTCCTGCAATGATGTTTAGGTAGGCAGTAACCGCCGTCGTTTCCCGTACATGAGTTATTGGACACAGGTTTTGCCAGAAGAAAATTGCAAAAGGAATTATACTTCTTACACCGGCTTCTTTCCATCCGGCAGGGCATCCGTATACTAATATGTCCCAACCCAGGTACAGGGTGCACGCCTAACCGGGCGACTACGCGGTGTAGCAGGATGTCAGATTCATCAGATCAGAAGACTTTCTTCCAATCATTCTTGCAATCATTTAAAAAAAATGCTAATTTGGTTGGAGAACAGTTCCTTTAATTTATGGAAGATGACTTTTAGCTTATGTCTTTTATTTCAAACGGCATAGCAGGAAAGGTAAAAAGATAAAAAAAATGATTAAGCAGATATTCTAGGAATCTAGGTTTTCAAACACTGAAGCTGATGAACACTGAAAAAATACAGAAATAACAAATATTGAAATACAAGTGTACACTAGCATGAATCGATATATTTTCCGATATCTTACTGATCTTTTTATGATATCAAAGGCTTGTAATTTTTATTTTTAGCAAAATACACGTGTTGATGTCTGTAAATGAGAAACGTGGCACTGTACTCTGCATGAGTATCTATACGCTGTATCACTGCTTATCTTTACCACGGATGTAGGATATAACTTACATTTTGTTTTTTAGATTTGATTTTCTTGGATTTTAAATGTTTATCTTTAATGAAGAAACATCGATGCTGTTTACAATGCTAAAAGCTAAAAGCTAAAATATTAAATCTTTATCTTATGTTGTGCTGACGTGACAAAAATAAATATCAAGTATTTAGGAAACTGTACCGGACAAATTCAGCTGTGTAAGAGAAAAAACCGTAGAACCTCCCTTTTCTTCCGTAGAGAGCAATGACATATGTAAAAAAAGTATGATGCTACAGAAAAAAGTATGATCGAGAAAGTAAAGTATAGTTCTTATGATACAGAAAAGTGACGTTGATTATCAATAATTAGTAACTGTTATGTGAGTGTGTAATATGCAGTTACCTAGAATATATGATGAAACTTAAAAAAATTGAGTGATAAGTGAATGGCTATTTATTTCAATGTTCTTTGCGAATGATTCATTTGCGGGAATAATGAAATAACTTTGAGGAAAGAATTACGTATGGCACCACATCGTGCTGTCTTGTCCCAACAGAACGGGCTAAAATATCTATCCAGGGATTAACTTCCTAAACTATAAAATGTAAGTAAGAAACTTAATGCTCACGAAAGAAATGAAATCAAATTGCCGTGGAACTGAATTGCTTATTTATTGAATTTTACAATTAATTTTCTAACAAATTACAGAAAGCTTTTCAATATTTTGTTTGGTACGTCATTGAGAAACAACTCTCTACTTCATGAGTTTTTGAAAATACTCTGCTTTAAAAATAATCAAATTGTTGTAAATTCAAAATAATGATATCAGGATTATCAGACGTTAGCCTTTTAAGCTTTTAAAAAAACAATTGGTATAAACATATTCAGCTAATTTTATATAGGAACAGGAACTTATTTTCAGAGTAACTTGCGAATTCAGACATGTAGAAATGCTTTATGAAATAAACAGCTATTTAAGCAGGAGGGAAATCAACTGCATTTTTTTTTCAATTTATAAATATGTGAAACGGCACAATTTGGAAATATCAGCTTGCATTTAGGAAACAAACTTCGAAAAAGTGAAATCGCGACACCAAGATGGAAACATCGTGGAATCATGAAAATCATAGACGTGTTAATGACACCCTTTGATGGACTTTTGATTAATATAGACTCATCAACGTTGGATGAAACAGCTGGAGACAAACACTTGACTTATCTTCTTGGTAATTATTAGGCTACTAATTGTTTCGGAGCGCTAATTTCCGCGATTGTTTTAGCGAGTTTTAGGATTTCGTTCTGTAATTTGGCGAAATATCAAATAAATCCACGAATTTCAGATTTTTTCCCATTTTTGAAGAATTTCTATTATTATTTTTAGATTATTTTTAAAATTTAAATAATTGTATTACTGCCTTCAATATCGTATGCGATATCAGCGCAAACATTATAACTCAGAGAATGAGAAATTTACATGAATTTTGATTTAGTTACATTAATACAAATCTATAATTCTTTGAGGGCACACATTTCCACACGACAGGTTCTGCAATTTATTAGTCACGTCGATACTTATGATTGTGTAACGATGTTTTATGAAATTCTTGCAGTCCTTCAAAGAAGGGAAATTTAGACAAAAAACAGTAACACAAGCATATAATCTATAATTTTTAAAATCAATAATAGAGAATGTACCATTTCATGGTTTAGTCAATGAAATTTCTATAATGTGAGTCGTATACATCAATGGAATCAAGGAACCGTGGATTATGTGGACTGATAGTATTTAAAATGCGGTTTATGTGATAGACAGATGTTTCTCAGTTTTCGGAAATAACTTCCTAAAAACAAATGCTCTTCAATCACACATAGATTGTTTTTGTATCCTTGCTTTCCCGACAAAATGATTGGAACCTTCACCTTCCTACACTGGAAGAGTAGTTGCCCCATGCTAACTTACGCTGGCGTGCTTATCAGTGCTTAACTGTCCGTTTCACTCACACGCCACATTATTCCACCTTTGAGAAAGATGGGACACGAAATATCCCAACAGGTTTCAGGTTTACCAAGAACAATAGTGAACGACAATTTCATTGCAGAAGTATATTACATATTCTCAAACTACTGAGAACGCCTTTACAAAAAATTTGCAATACTTTGTTCAAACTTGCACGAGTCCCGGAAAACCGGCAGATGTGGTTGTAACCATAGCAACCGGCAACACCTGTTTATCACCCTTGCGTCATCAGTAGCGCGCAGTTCAATAAGAGCTCTTTCGTAAATCCTTAACAAATGTTTTCACGCTGTGAATTTTCGAAAACGTGAAAGTGAAAGAAGAACAACTGTGCGCCATTACATTTTGCTGCGGACTTAAGAATGTTGTCGGATAGACTTTCTGTCTTATGCAAGAGGATCATAAAGATGAATATCTAGGAAAACCAAGAATTTACAGATGGCGAAAGGAATTTATGGATAGTCGTGAGTTGGCGGCTTTAATCGCGAATGGAGGAAGACCTTCAACTAGAGTTTCAGAGGTAAGCATCAATACAATGAGTGTTATTATACGTGAACCCATACACGTATCAATTAGAATTATCGAATATATGGTTCAGATATCAGAATCATCGAATCACAGAATTCGGACGGAGAATCTGGGCATGAAACGAGTTTGTTGAAATTGGCTTTCCGTTACTTTTCATGTGAGGCCCAAAGTAAATCGTACATGGCCAGTTCTGTCGTTTCTTATTTGGAGAAACTGAAAAGTTCATTAATGTCCCAACCTGCATGTTGTCCAGACTTGTCCATATATGACTTGTGGTTGTTCCTCATTTAAAAAAAGATATACTACGGGGACGACATTTTAAGCTGCACATGAGTGCGGCAACAGCATTTCAGAAGGTGAATTCCAGAAGACATTCAAAAAGTGGGAGGTACCTTGGATAACTTGTCTTCGATTCAATGGACAGTATTTCGAAGATGAGCACATTCTGGATAATGAAGGTAGCCTTTATCTTGCAAAACATTTTATATGCTTATTTTTGTATAAAAATATTATCAATTGTTTCGGGACAACCTTTGAATTTATTTGTTATTTCCGTATGTGTTAGTGAAGTAAGACATAAGTATTTTAGTGATCACGGCAAGGAAAGTATTTTTCATTATGTTGCTAATACAATCGTTCTTGGCCATTTGTACGATTCCAATCTATATCTTCCTACTCCGGAGCTCCGTTTTACCGAATAAAGCTATGTCGATAGGCTTTCGCTGCACAACTGTCCATACAACCCCACACGTCACATTTTGAGAATGGACGTTCTGTCAGAAACCTCTCGAGCTCTGATACTTACAATTTATTTATGAAAACCTTTTCGATGAATTTGATTTGTAACAGTACATCTGCTAGAGTTAAATTCCTCATATGATTTTCTCGTCGAAGGAAATCATATAAGATTCGTACGGTCAGTACATTTCAAAGATTTAATTCGCGGATGTGACTTCAGATGTACGATCTTCTATTTAAATTAAAATCATTGATCATTTCGTTTAGATTCTACAGAGCACATTTATAACGAATTTAAATGAACAGTCGTCACTTTTCCTTCTGAAGACTACTTCGATATATGCACAACAACGCGATGCATGGAACTCAATAGAAATGTTTTGTATGAACTTTTACACTGTGGTTAATTACGAATTCATAGTTCTAATATTTGCAAATAACTGAACATGATTTTAATGAATTTTAAATGCTGGCAAAATGCTAATTGCTGCACAATTTTGTTTGAAATTAGAAGAAAGCTTTTCAGATGTGTTAAATTAGAAAACGAAATGCCGCATTTATCGTTGTATTCGTTTATTAGTAAAGAAGATAGCTTTTCTGCTGTTTATACACTCAATAAACAGACAGAACATTAGAGATACCGACATAACAGCGTTTCGATCATATCTAACGTGAATAACATCCTGTACACACCAAGGCATCGATTCCACCAGATGCCGGATGGTTTTCTGAGAAAATTTCAGCCATGAAGGTTGCAACATTTACCACTACTCCGCCCACTACGTCTTCCCAGTGCCCACGGATCTGATGTTCTGCTAGACGGTATCTTGGAGGGGCCCCGCAGAAATCATGCTAGCTACATTGAGGGGCCACTAAATGGTTCCAATGCTAGACGAGTGTTTCTCGTGCCATGGATGTGTGGTTGCGGCCCTGTGAAGTGGAGCATGGTTCTTCTGAATCGGACGCTCGGACGCAGGGTGCGTGACGAATATGAAAGCGTGTAAGTCATCAGGCAGCATATGCTGGTAGCGCGCAGAGCTTTTTTTATTGTTTGATTGGAGTTTAGTGACCACCGCGAAGAACTCAATTGGCTGTAAGCAGTCGCCCATCCCTGATTTAGGGCCACTTCTCAGTGTCCACGGATCTGATGTTCTGCTAGACGGTATACCGGAGGGCTCCCGCATCGTTCATGCTAACTACCTTGAAGGGCCACTAAATGGTTACAAAGTTAGATTAGTGTTTCTCGTGCCATAGATGTGTGTTTGCGGCCCGGTGGAGCGGGACATGGTTCTTCTGAATCGGACGCTCGGCCGCAGGCTGCGTGAGGAATATGAAAGCGTGTAAATCATCAGGCAGCATATGCTGGTAGCGCGCAGAGCTTTTTTTTTAATTGGAGTTTAGCGATCACCGTGAACAACTCAATGGGCTATAAGCAGTCGCCTGTCCCTAATTTAGGGCCACTGGTTCCAGGAAAGGGTGAGATCCAGTGCAGTAAGACACTTCGAACTGAGACCCGTTTCGGACGAATGATCCGAGGCCACCGGGGCGGCCTCTTAGAGCTTAAGGACCTCTCCAGATACACTAAGGGACCTAGTATGTCCTATGAGAAGAGCCCACAAACCATAACACATCCGACCTGGCACTTTGTGGTTAATATCTGCGTTTTTGTTACACTGTGCTCGCTGATTTTCACTAGAACTGCTATTTCTACGGAATACAATTTTGGCCAACCTGCGTTCCGTCTCACGTTCGCTGTCTCAGACGAAAGACTAAAACTGAAATTTTATAAAATTCCCTTACCTCTTCTCGAACAATATGGTATAGATTTACCAAGAAAGTTTTAATATATTCGCTCATTGATTTCACCATTTGAAATTTTTAAAGATATTCACAAAACATTTTATATAGCCCAGTAGCATAGACTTCAAATGTCAGCACAGGATTATTATTTTTAAGAAGTAAACTTTGAGATAAATCAATAAAGAAAGAAATATTAATCATAATACTTGGGAAATTGATAGAATATTAAACGCAAAGAGAATATGACTTCTGAATTTGCTTCTAAAACTTACTAGTCATCCATTTCACATCTCTCAGAAAACTTGAAAATTTCAACGCCATGGATCTGGAATCGTCAGATTTCCGTTCGAGTATGCGAAGCCTAACACGGTTAGCATACTCGAATTTTGCTTCCAATTTCCGTTCTAGTATGCTACCCATGTAACTGTTTGGATACGTCAAACAGAAGTCATCGCTTTTTCCACGTTTTATACGTGCGTCACGGAAAAATTCTCATCGGATGACACCGGGAATCGAACCCTGGTCTTCCAGTTACGTGCCGGACATGCTACCACTGCACCACAGCGGCCTCGAATTCCTTCAGACTCTCAAAAGACCAACTGCCAAGCCACATTGCAGTGGTAGCATGCCCGGTGTGGTGCAGTGGTGGCATGTCCCGCGCGTAACTGGAAGACCCTGGGTTCGATTCCCAGCGGTGGCCGATGAGAATTTTTCCGTGACTCGCTTATAAAACGTGGAAAGGGCGATGTCTTATGTTTAGTGTTCCTAATCCAGGTTAGTTTGTTGTATTAGTTATTCATTCGCTTCCTAGTTATTTGTTATGTTGCTGCTTACCATCTTTGGCGAATCCCCATCATTCTGCGGAGCTCCAAAAAGCAACCTGACATGCGGTTTGGCAGTTACTTTTATCTGAGTCTGGAGAATTCGAGGCCGCTGTGGTGCAGTTGTAGCATTTCCGGCGAGAAACTGAAACCCCTTGGGTTTGATTCCCGGTGATGGCAAACGATATTTTTTTCGTGCCTCACTTATAAACGAGGAAAGAGCGATGAGTTCTGTTTGATGTTCCTAATCCATATTAATTGTGTGTATTAATTGGATACTCGTGTTCTGTTTCCGATTTCCTTTCAAAAATGCTAACCGTGTAACAGTTTGAATTCTCGTGAAACGTGAACATACTCGAATGGGAATCGGGAGATGCGAGTTCGATTCCCTCTAGAGGGCGATAAAATTTTCAGGGTTTTCTGAGAGGTGTTACATGGATGACCAGTAAGTGTTACAAGCAAATTCAGAATTTATGTTCTGCTTGCTTTATCGTACTTTGAGATATTAAAGCAAAAAGTATGTTTAAGAATTGGAAAAAATCAAAAGAGTGACGACTAACAAAAGCAAACAATTCAATTTGCGTTTATCTCAGGAATGTGTTTTGAGTTTATAGATTAAAAGTGATGTAATTATTACAGACAAAAAACATAAATTTTAAGGATGTCTCTGCTGTAGTTTTGCTCTCGGTATTTATTCTTAAAAATAAAGTATTATAGTAAGAAAAAAATCCTAAATTTAGAATTGCAGTTAAAGTTCGTCCTCATTAAATCGAGAGCTTAATTGCTCTGAAATTCAAAAACAGGTACAAGTTTTAAAACTGTAGAGTTATGAAATGTCTTGGTAAAATTGTTTTATTTTTACAACATAGATAAAAAAAATAAAGCAGCCTCTTTGTCGCTGAACATCTCTATCTATTTTTTTAACCCAAAATAACGTTTTCGTAAAACAAGTGTACATCTAAATTTCTTTTGGGAAGGTTATCGCCTCACAAGAAATTGGAATGGCTATACTCAGTGGCGAAAGTTTCAATAACCCAGAGTTCACGACATCACACTGAATAATCAAAGCTGACACAGCATTATGCGTCCTTCTTTCCACATTATAAAACATCGTATCCTACAAATATCTTTTGTAATCAATGAGAAGAGTAATATTAATTTGAAGCCAGAAGAAATGAAACAATTAATACACCGAAAAAGTAAACAATAAAACAAAGATACGCAAGGGAACTCAAACCGGTGCGTTTCTGTGAATGCATTGCGTCAGTGTCAGATAATAAACATTGTCTGCACTTCTGCGAATGCGAGATGATACGTATATTAAGGGCCGTACATACGAGTGTTTCATGATGGCTTTCATGCCGTTTTTCTAAATAGGGAATTGTTTGCCATACAGTGTCATGTTGTGTTGAGGGCAGATCTTAATTTTTAAAACGGATAACTAATTAAATTAAATAAAAAGAATGTGTTCTACGTAGCCTACAGAACGTTGTTTTACTGTATCAACGCTTAGAAATACTGAATGATTAAACAGAAAGTAGTCATGTGGAATTAAAAATCTCAAAATAAATGCCTGGAGCCAGAGAATAAATAAAAATATATTTTAACAGCACCCTAAAGATATATTCTGTTTTCCAGAAAATCGAGAGTGCCCGTCGGAGCGACAGATCTGCCAAAACCTTTGGCAAAGTAAGGATCTAGTTCGACTATTTTGTTTAACTGATTACATACTTCAAACCAGTATATACAATCTATGAATTCCATTTTAAATTTTGTTACAGATATCGACGTCTCAACCTATATTTTTATGGTTTCAAATATATCCATTCCGACCTTTAGCGTCCCTCTCAAAGCCGCAATGCTAATCCATGATCGCCAGAAATGTTCGCAAAATGTTCTGCTTTGCTGAAGCTGGTCCTTTTCAGTTTATATTTTAGGCAAAGTTACATGATGATTCTGAATACACTGACGGAAAAAAATCCCCGCACCAAGAAGAGGTTGTGTTTGATAAACGACAGTTTGTAGGCGGTGAGAGTACATATGTAAGATGACGTCTATGCAAATATCGTGCTCGTCGAAGACCTGTGGCGCTAGTAGCGCCCCTCGGAACATGCAAAGCAGGTTTGCTGTAAATACGCGCTGTAATGTTCGTGAGCGTTCTTATCGTTGAGATTCGACGTAGTGTGTTGATGTTAGTCAAGAATGCCTTTAAGCAGACGAAGAAGCCATTATCAACACCTCACGGAGTTTGAACGAGGTCGTGTAATAGGGCTACGAGAAGGAGGATTTTCTTTCCGCAATATTGCAGAACGACTTGGCAGGAATGTAGCCACTGTGCATGATTGTTGGCAGCTGTGGTCATGGGAAGGTACTACCTCAAGAAGACCGAGTTCCGGCCGGCCACGTGGCGCTACTGAGAGGGAAGACCGCCGTGTGTGGCGTATGGCCGTGGAGCATCGTACTGCGTCTGCGGCAGCAATTCGAGCAGCAGTGCCACTACAGTGACACAACGAACTGTTACAAATCGGTTACTTGACGGACAGTTCCGAGCCAGACGCCCTGTAGCGTGCATTCCACTTACTCCAAACCACTGCCCTTTGCGACGTCAGTGGTGTGAAGCTAGAGCTCATTGGAGGACGGAGTGGAGATCTGTTGTGTTTTCTGATGAAAGCCGGTACTGCCTGGGTGCCAGTGATAGCCGTGTGTTGGTTAGAAGGAGGCCAGGTGAGCGCCTGCAACCAACCTGTCTGCGGCCGAGACACACTGGACCTACACCTGGAGTTATGGTCTGTGGAGCAATTTCCTATGATAGCTGGAGCACTCTCGTTGTTATCCCACGAACCCTGACGGCACAGTTGTACGTCGGTCTGGTGATTCAACCTGGTGTGCAGCCATTCATGAACAGCCTTCCAGGGGGTGTTTCCTTCAGGATAACGCTCGCCCGCATACCGCTGTGGTAACCCAACATGCTCTACAGAGTGTCGACATGTTACCGTGGCCTGTAGATCACCAGATTTCTCTCCAATCGAGCACGTATCTGACATCATTGGACGACAACCCCAGCGTCACCTCCAACCAGCATTTAACGTCCTTGTATTGACCGACCAAGTGCAACTGGCATGGAACTCCATATCACAAACTGACATCCAGCACCTGAACGACACAATGCATGAACGTTTGCGTGCTTGCATTCAACATTCTGGCGGTTACACCGGTTATTAATGTACCAGCATTTCACATTTAAAATGGCTCTTCTCGCTCTTACGTTAAGCTGTGATCTTGAAACCTTAATCGATTAAATATGTTACCTATACAAATTTATTGCCGCCATTTCATTCCTCTACAACTATTTTTTCGTGGTGTTGGGATTTTTTTTCCGTCAGTGTATGTCCTATGGCACTATTCATTTGCCTCGGTTAACCACGAAATTTTAACAATTTGCTATAAAATACGGTAGCCTTCAACCGTGTAATTGCTGTTTTATCCATTCTTTTCTTCACTTTTGTGGGATTTTCATAACTTTTCTCTGTATTACTTTACGCATTTCCGGTTCCATTCTTTCCTTTACTCTTGGGGGATTTTCATAAATTTTCTCTGTAATAACTTTACGCATTTCCGGTTCCATATGAATTACTTTATTTCAGTATGGAGTATTTATTTTTAAGTAATGATTATTTTATTTCCAGTTCAGTTTGTGTATATTGAGCGGGGCTATTCATGGACGATTCTACAACAACAAATGATGTTCACTTGGAATAGGGAACGGTTCAGTCTCCTCGCTGTGGATGACCAGTGAGTCCTTCATTGCTGCATTAAATTTCTTCGCACGCGATGACATATTTGTCTATCATGTAGTTCCAAATATAGGACACGTGCCTGATGCGTTAGCGTATGGAAAGGTTTCCTGGCAAGAACTTATGCAGGAACAATTTTGAATACATAAATTATAATAACGTGGAAAGGTTCATTTCATAGGACTATAGTACCTTGAACTAGAGACCTTTCTTGGTATTGTGCCTCACATCATACCTATTATGATGTATGATGTACAGCATAGTACTGTTCGTGCATGTACACTGCGAGAAAGTGAAAAAACAACACCATTAACAATTGCAGCTGTATCTGTCAGATTTATGTCGCAGCAAAAATTATTTTTAAAGGAAAGTGACCGCATGTGTGAAATGATTCAATGTTTATTTTACTTTTAAATACGTAACACAGTTTACATAGGGCACATTTTAATAAGGTGTTGCACTCAAGAAACGCATATAGCGCATTAAATCCGTTTACTTTTATGTCGTAATAAGCAGAAAGATTCGTAATAAACACAAGCAAACTGATTTAATAAGCTATAAGCGTTTCTTGATATTTAAACTGTGGTGTATTAAAAATAAAATGTTGCTCCTCCTCCAGTAACAATACGAACTTGCAATCTGGCATGCAGTCTGTCTTACAAATGTTGGATATCATACTGGGGATTAGCATTCAACGCGCTTTCAACTTGGACGCGTAACTCGGAGATGGTCTCTGCCTGCCATGGTCCTCGGAAGAGCCTTTATCCCATCTAGTCGCTAACATGCTCGATTGCACAGAAGTCCGGAGAGCGTGCTGGATAAGGGTGTTGATGCACAGCCAGAAGAACACGTTTAGTTGCACCGGAAGAATGTGGGCTGGCGTTATCCTGCTGGAATACCGCATTTTGGAACGCACTCAAAAATGGCATGCCAATCGACTGCATGATGTGGCTGACGTAGTACGTACTGCTATTCAGTGTACCCCTTACAAACACCAGACACGTACGAGAGTTATAGCTAATCACTCTTCACTTCATGAAGCCCTACGTGGGGCCTGTGTGTCGTTAGATCAGTGGTGGCCAACCTTTTACATACCATGCGCCAATTTGTTCACGTATGAGTTCAGATGCGCCATACAACTCAAGTTTGGGCTTCAAAAATAGGGATAGGGGTAAGACATTCTTCGCTTAGGGGAGGAAAAGGAATAACTCAATCAAGCAATTAAATTAACTAATTAATTTACACCAGTTCAAAAGACACGTTTATGGGAGCACCAATCTACAGTAGTCAGAAATGATCTCTTTTGCTTACAGATATAATCGACATTTTGAAATGATTTAATTACTGTATGTAAAACAATATCTATTACAGCTGTCATTACTTACCCATAATGAAACTGTGAGCGTGTTTGGATTTCGCTAGTCTTTCAATGTTTGGTGTTAAATTTGTTACTGAGAGCAGCAGAGAATTTTTAAAATTTGAATCAGTTATTCGCGACCTTGCTTTGCTTTTAATCAAGTTCATGGACGAAAATGCTTGTCCACATCTGTATGTCGTTCCAAAGCTACATATATAACTTTTTGCAAATTTTCTTAGCTCTAGGAAATGTTCACAGGGTAATGAACGCCAGATATTAATTATGTCAGAATTATTTTGATCTGGAAAAAGCTCATCAAATTTCATTTTTAATAATGAATTTGCTTTTAAATCAATCACTTCCATTTGTATGTTACTAGGTATCTGCATTACGTTTTGTTCATTAAGTGAAAACGGGTTTATAAATGCGAGCATGCAGTTTTCTTCTTTAGCAAAAGCATGAAAACGACTTTCAAATGACCCTTGCAATATCTTGATTTTTTCAATATATTTGGTCAAATTGCTATTATCCGGAGCACATTCACTCTGCTCTATCAAGTGTGGAAATTGAGTCAAATCCTCATTTTCTAACTGAGAGATGAACAGTTTTAATTTCATTTGAAATGAACTGATGCTGTTGACTAAGCTAGGAAATAATTTATTCTTGCCTTGTCGTTTTAAATTTAGATCATTGAGATGGCTAATAACGTCCACTAAAAATGCCAAATCAAATAGCCAGTTGTTGTCCAATAATAGGGTTCTATCATCAGGTAGTTCATTTTCCTGTTCTAAAAAATTAGAAACAGCATTTTTCAATTTCCAAAATCTACTCAGAACCTGTCCTTTAGAAAGCCAGCGTACCTCACAATGAAGGACAAGTTCACCATATTCCAAATCTAAAAATTGACAGTATTCTCTGAATTCTCGTCTGTGTAATGCTCTTTCTCTAATTTTATTCACATATTTTACAACCGGTAGCATAACATGCTGCATGTTTAAAGTTTTCCCACACAGTTGCTTTTGGTGTATAATGCAGTGATATTTAAATACAGGACGGTTTAAAAATTGTTCAAGCAAAGTTGTAGTGCCATTGACTTTACCTATCATTGAGAGCGCTCCGCCCGTACACACACTGATGAATCTTCGATAATCTAATTTTAGATTTTCTAGGCATGATTTTACTTTTTCAAATATGTCTGATCCTCTCGTTTTACCATGCAATGACTCCAGACTGACAAGTTCTTCAAAAACATGAAAATTATCATCAATCCCTCTTATAAAAATGGTTAACTGGGCAACATCCCATGTGTCCGTTGATTCATCCAAACCTAGAGAACAGAAAATACAAGAATGGACAAGGTCTTCTACTTGCTGAGATACATCCTGAGAGTGTTCCTCGATACGTCTCGTAAGTGTCTGCCTTGATATAGCAATTTCGTCTGCTTTCCTTTCAATACCTTTATTGCCAAGATAGCGTGCAAATATTTGGAGACAAGTCTTCACAATTTCTTCCCCGTCAGAAAAAGGTTTTTTTTTCGCCAATGCTAAAGCAATTTCATATGACGCTTCTGTAATCGCCAAGTCTTCACAACTTACTTTAGCAAATATATTTTGTCTTCTTCCGATTTCTTCCTTTTTCTTATTCACATATTCATTTCGTAACTCAGACCCAAAAACAAGCTTCATTTTTTCTTCTATGTTAGTCTGACGCTGTGTTTTATATTGTCTATTAAGATCATGTCTTCTATTATGTGAAAGAGTACTTTCACAAACAATGCAAAACGGTTTTCCTGATGGATTTGCTATGAATAACAACTCATTTTCCTACTGTTCGTTAAATTCGCGCTTACTATCACTTTCTGCGCTTCTTTTGCTCATTTTATTTTGCTCTGTGATGGATAAAAGGAATTTGAAAAAAAAATAGAAAAGTACAAAACTCTAAAAATCTAAATGGTGAAAAAGAACAAATAGATCACAAGTACATACGTCGTATCACACAGTCACAGAATATCAATTATGTGGGATTTGAATTCTATGTTCGCGTTAAGAAACAGTTGGGCGCTCTTCTTCGACAAACGTCATATATATTTATTCTTGAATCTGTCTTTCAGTCACTCTCAATACAAACACCACGCTAGTACACTCAATAAAACGCTCTCGCAAAAACCCTGCTTCAAACTCCACGCCACGATGGCTCACTCAGTTTCTTCTGCCAGAGGGCACAGCACTCGTGGGAAAAAGCGCTGTGAAGTAATGTTTCTCAGCGAGGTTTACTGGCGACCTGCCAAAGTCAGCCACCCACGGCACGGCGTGGAATTTGAAGCAGAGTTTTTGCGAGAGCGTTTTATTTGATGAATCGCACCGTTTTCAATCGTACCACATCTCACTCACGCAGTTTCTCTCTCTCTCTCTCTTATACACACACACACACACTGTCCACATCCTTCAATTGTAAAATGGCAAAAACAATCGGCTGAACTGATGAGTAAGAAGACTGTATGAATTGAACTGAGAGCACTCAGGTGTTGAAAATATGAAGATGGATAAATTCAATTATGGCGCCTACTTCAAAAGAATAAGTAGGCGCAAGTATGCAATGCGCCACGTTTGGCGCATGCGCAACGGTTTGGCCACCCCTGCGTTAGATGATGCACAATGTAGAAGCAGCTCAATGTGTCGCCTTTGGACGCGTACACGACCAACAGACGCTCCCAAGCAGAATCGGATTTCATCACTGAAGACCACAGACCGCCATTATTTTCTCAAATGAACTCGTTCTGGCCAACTCCTCACACGTGCTTTAAGGTGACAAAGGGTCAGCGGTATCCGGGAGAGCGGCGCGGGTGCCCGTAGTCCTGCTTCGAAGAAATGATTCAGTACTGTTCTGTTTAACACACGTGTCTCATGATGTCGTGTTACATTGATTGCTACATAAGAGAATTCAAAATAGTATAACTATACTCGTAAACAGAATTTAGTGACGTAGAATTGAAATCAAAGTTCTCTAGCTTTCGAACATCAACCAGACGGCTTTTCAAGGAAGGTATACAGCAAATTGAATAATAAAACACTTCAACAATTTGAACGCAGTGACTTGTCTAGAAAATTAGTGAATGTATGCTAATATACTTATTCATCAAATCAAATGCGTCGTAGTATTGGTTGGACATTCTGTACGATGGGAGAAAACGTAGCATCATATAAAGGACTGGTTTCTAAATTGTGACAATTCTAGAGAGACACTATCATTGCAAGATAGTGATAATGACACTTCACTATCATTTCAAGCGTATAGACCTCTCCGGCTTGTTAAGTTGCAGTATATTTAGAAGTACAGCAGGAATTCGAAAAAACATTTTATTTATATCATCCCACAATGGATCATTTGACTTGAACGTAACTTCTCAGGATAGGGCAACGTTTAACTTTTCGCCCTTTTTGTCGCTTTTATGTTCGTTGATTCTAATTCTAAACGACGTTTGGTAATTCCGATGTCGATGTGTTAATATGCTCGGGAATATAAAAATCACCACCATCCGAGCGTTGTCAGTATGAGAAAGCTGAATCCCGTTCGCACCAGCGAGGCTTCACGCACAGAAAACGCGCTAAGTAGCTTCCGCTCAGACTGTTCCCTAAGCGATTGTAAGTAATGTTTATTTCAACTAATATTGCAGAAGTATCACACAGACATGCTGCGCTCATTTAGGATAAACTGTGAAGTGAGTATGCACTGCTTGCATTTTTAACGTTCAGTAACATTAGTAATTAATTGGAAACTCATTTACTAAAATATTTTTAAAAACCTATATTTCTAATTGCACACTGGTATGATATACCTTTCAAGGCAATTAAAATGCTTCAAAAATATGCTAGAAACTTTACGGTGTGTCTGATGTCAGTGTGGTTTGTCGAAAATTGTTCTGAAGTATACTATCCGAATTTTGAAATTGTACGCGAAACTTCTAGCAGCTGGGACAGATGTTACAAAGCTGACGATAACACTGCAATAAACGTTCGTATAACACTGCAATAAATTCCAAATATGGAGTTTAAAAATTTTCTTCGCTGGATTACCTCCAAATTCATTTCAGGCAAAAGCTGATTTGAAAGTTTTCTGAAATTCAAAATATGGAAATCCGATCTGACACCATCAGCACAGACAACTCCTGGCCAAATGAACTAAGGATAATTTTACGGTAAATCTGTTTTATGATTATATACAAAAGTAGTACGACACTCACAAAAAGGTTGTGAATATCGATAAATAGAACTCTTAGTTTAAAAAGAGCAAATGTCTGCAAAGCAAATCTTTGATTTTTATCAGAATGATATCTGATATATCGACCATTGTGTGCAGCACAGTAATGAAAAATGTTGAGCTCTCTTTCCATTAAGATATTTACATACATTTACCTTTGTGGAATAAAGGTGTTTAATGTACGTAATATAAAATACCGTTTACCTTCAAGTAGTCTGGTGAACGTGCCCACTGTTCAAATATGTGCGTTTCCAAGGGATGTATGTAAGCATTTAAAGCAAAAATAGAACTATCAAAAATAAAACATTCAATAAGATACAGTGCGCTCTTGTATTTTAAAATCAAATTTGTCTGTAGCTCAGCTGAAGCAGTAAATTAATTTTAATTGTTTAAACCGTAGCTAATCATCCCTACGCAAGGTTTGCAGAACGTTTCACTAAAGGTTTAGTATGAATTCTGAAACAAAACGTTTAATGGAAACAAAGCCAAACCAAAAAGAGCGCTAAAAGCATACAGCAAAAGGCAAACAATTAAATGCACTAAATGCATCTTCTGCCTTCCGTTAGCTCCAGAATTATATGATAAGATGGATTACGTACTCAATTCAATAAGATTTAGAAAACATATATGAAATGAATTAGGATTTTACTTGATTTTGTCAAAGTTGATACTTTTTAAAATAAGTAAATACCAATTTTTTCAGGATCTAAAGACAGTTTCATCCTTATGAAATCTTTTATACCACAATTAAATTGCAAATACTGTGCTACCCCTGAATGATATGCGTCACTGTGCTATAAACGTGCATAATTCTCCCAGTTAATAAAGGAAAATCAGTTTTAGGTTTGGAAATGCGCATTTCTGAAAGCTAATTGAATATGTCATCCATGCAACTCAAAGTAATTCACATTAACAGTTCATTGAAGTTATAATATGTGTAGTTAGTGCTTCGTTTAGAATATGAATATATACCACCAATAGATTTAGGTGATAGTGGCAATATTAAAACTTAGTAATTTATTTATATAAAAAATAATAATAACTAAATCTTTGATTTTTTCTTGCCTAAAAAAGTTGAGAAGAAAGTGTGCATATCGTCTACCTTCTACTTTGAGCAGAGATAGGTAGAAATATTCAGAAGTTATGTTGAATGTTATTTTCCTCTTTTAGGTTATAATCATTGTTCCCTTTTCAGATATGGTCGCTAATTTACAGAGAACTGTTCATTGATATTAAACAGTTCTCTTTGAACATTGCTGAATTTATAATCAAAGCACACTTCAGTCTAAAGGTACCAAGACTTCTTGAACCTTAATGAAATTGATCTTATGTGTGAATATAGGAAATCCAATTCCAATTCCGTGAGGTGTATTATCTGTTGTATTTGGGGAAAAAGATTAATATTTTTGCGATTTAGTTATCTTGATTCCTAAGTTGATTTTCCATATTTCGCTTAATATATCCAATATTATATGGTCTGTGATCCATAATTAAATACCGGGAGGATGACTTATTTAACCACTTTTGTAAAGAATTATGGTACATTACATTTCGAAATGAAGTTGTACTGTTTCTTCCAAAAGCTCTCAATACAAGATTTATTTACCTTTTTAATTCCTTTTTCGATGCACTTTGAATTTTTTTCCTGTCGCCCAAGGAAGACGCAGGCATCAGTTACTCCTAAATTGTCTTCATCAACCATTCAAAGTTGTGAAGTCATTAGAGGTTTCTTGTATTGTTTCTTCCAAACGCTCTCAATACAAGATTTATATAACTTTTTAATTCTTTTTTGATGCACCTTGAGTTTGGTTCTTGTCGCCGAAGGACGACGCAGAGATAAGTTAGTTCTAAATTTTCTTCATTAACCACTGAAATTTGTGAAGCCATTTGGGGCTTCTGCTATATCACTCCATTTTTGTCATAAGGGTTGGTTCGTGTAGAATAGTGTATATTTGGAGATTGGAGAATGATTTACCCCTCAGTTGGTCGATCATCAGAGACCCTTAGTGACGTACCTACTTCAAAGGTGATTCACATGTCAATAGGGCAAGTTGCAGCGATAAGCCTTTGCGGGTGTATTTCAATTTGTAGAATGTCCGACGTCGGAGAAATATGATATGGTTTCGAATTTCATCAGCAGCAGAAAAGGGCTAATCGCTATACCTTCAGTGAGAACGGGATGCTCCGCAAGAATTTTTCTAAGATAGATAATATGTTGTCCGTCCATTGATCATAGATGCCAAATATATGTATATACTCCCAGTGGGAATTATTAGAGATAGAGGTGATGTGCAGTTGACGTAGACAATCCCCGCGGAAAGTGGAACAAACATAAAATGAAGGCAAACGATAAATAGGTGGATAGCAGAGCTTTCCAACGGTGTTTCGCAATCGTTGAGCATGAGTAAATTTGGTGATTTGAGTAAATTTGATTATGAATGCATTGTCGGCGCAAGACAGATCGGTCATTCTATCGACCAAATGCTTAGAACCCTAGGGTGCCGGAGGCAACCGTATAAAAGGTGTACCGTGAATACGCCGTCGACGGACGTACTTGTGCCCAGACAGCGAATGGTGCCCAAGCACACGTCATTTATTTCTCTGGTCGACGTATACCATTCTATCTCGTACAGATCGATCGCTTCGGAACAACTACGCAAATCATATGCAGGGTAAATATCGGAGCCCCTATCAGCGTCAGCGAAACGATAATGGTACGGGACAGGCCGCGTATCATGGGCTACAGAAGCAGATGCCCTATTAGTGTTGCACTCTAGAATGCCCGTCATCGGAAATTGGGTTTTGTCTGGATCCGAGAATATCAAAACTGGACATCCCCAGAGTGGCGTCTCGTCATGAGTCAGAAGAATCAGGTTTTCAGCTGTACCGAGCTGAAGGAGTGAGTGGTGTCGTGTCGACAGGACGTCATGACCCCGTCGTGCCTGGTTAGCTCTTTTTCACTGCATTGATACCTCGGTAATGGTTTGGGCAGCTTCTACATGGGACATCTTAGGTCCCTCAATGTGTCCCAGGAAGTGCTTAACCGCTGCGCGCTACCAACAAATGCTGGCTAATCACCTACCCACTTTCATGGCCTTCTAGACTTATAGTCTGTTTTCGCAAGACAGTGTTTTTCTTTCCAAACTTCATAAAATAAATACTGAAGCATTACGAAGTAGGGTCTGCGAAATTTATCAAAAAATTAATGTTTAGAGCCAAAAGCAGTTCTTTTATCAATTTTTCAAAACGTTAAAAAATGACTTCCTACAGGAGAACCCATGGAAAATTTTCCGGTAATGTATACTTTCAGTAATAATCTTTTCACAAGAGATAACACCGTCTAACACGTCTTTTTTTTCAATTGAAGGTTCAACGTACACCATGAGCAACTCGATGGGATGTAAGCAGTCGCTCTTCCCTAAATTAGGACAACTGGCTTCAGGGAAGGAAGAGGACCAGGGCCGTACGACAAACACACAACAGCGATGCCTTACCGGGATCAAAACCCGCATTTATCTTGGAAGAATGGCTACAAGCCAGCGCTTAGACCCCTGCGCCACCGGGGCGGCTTTTAATACGTTTACATCGATTTTTAGGGGATGGTAGAAATTGTTCAAAATACTGAACATTTTGGCAAACGTGAAAAATTTGTGCCGCCCCAGTGGCGCAGTGGTCTACGGCGTTGGCCTCTGATCATTCGTCCGTAAAGGGTCCGGGTTCGAATCCCGGTCAGGCATGGATGTTGTGTTTGTCTTTCGGCGCTGGCTCTCTCCCTTCCCTGGAACCAGTGACCCTAAATTAGGGACGGGCGACTGCTTATAGCCCATTTGAGTTTCTCACGGTGGTCGTTAAACCTCCAAAAAAAAAAAATTGTATTCTTAGAGGTCAATGCAAACATGTTGCACACATATATTGTATCGTAGTTATTTCATAGTACACAGTTCCAACGATTTTACAAAATTTCAGCTTTATGGAACTTCGTGTGTTTTGTATTAAAAATTCAAATATACAACTTACGTGAATTACGGGAAACGCGTTTTTTGTTATAAATTGGAAAAATACTTACTGCATTAAAGTTTCTTTCCATTTATGTAGAGGAGAAACGTGTTAGATTTGTCAAACTTTTTTATATTTGATTCACGCATTTGTTTGCTGTTTTCTACTTATTCAAATTTATTAAGGAAGGTATATCCACTACCATCAAAACCAGCCAATATCACCTCAATCTTCAGAAGTACCGATAGCTTCTTTTAGATCAGTGGCTCTCTTTTCCGCCAGCTTATTCATTGCTATCTCCGTCATTTAACAGTGCTAAATCTGCAATGATATCAGCATCAGTTATTTCAATTGAAACTTGAACATCCTCTAAAACAAATCTTCGTTTCCGTTCTGTACTCGTCGTCAGATTGATACCGCGACTGCATATCTGCCAAATTTTGCTGCAACTATTTCGAATTGACCACTTCACTGTCTTCAGACGCAATTTTTTCATCAATATCATAAATCGATTTAAACCGCTGCAAACATCCAGTACGTGGAGTAAAATTAGTTTTGCGAATTGATATGCAACATGTTTTTGTATTCTTTTACAGCAGTGTCAAAAACGTGAATATTAGGAGTTAATGTTGGCATATTATTTACGAAGTGCTTCTTTTATCCCATAGTGATGCTCACGTAACAGCATTAGCTCTTGGACGTTGTCTTGATTTTCTTTTCATGTCTTCATTTAAAAAAAATAATTTTTAAAGCCTTTCATGTCTTTATTTTTTTAAATGTGTTTTTGTGCTATTTTAAAATGATTTGTTAGTGGATATTTGTTGCAGAAATTTGCTGTTGGGGATTTGTTGACACATTTCTTCAAAAAATCTCCACTCCGCGTATTACTTTGAACCTTTTGAAACATCAAGGTTTTTCACGTTTTTTTTCAAAACTGCATTTCACTTGTGAAGTTTAAGTTATAGAAATGAACTTATCTTATTTAAATTTTTTGTTAGCCAGCAGTCGACCACGTCGTCCAACTTCAGTGCCCGAGAGACAATATTTTCAATACGAGAATCCTCCCGTTTTTAGTGATCTTTCTGTCGTTAAAAAGCCGCAAATTATACAGCTACATGCTTTTATTGGCATACATATTTATACAAGTAAATCGATTTCATAAAAACATAATTCTAGTAAGTAACTGGAGGCTGTGTTTATAACCACTTATTATTTTGATAAAAGAAAAAAAATAAAGTAGTGTTCCAGTTGCTGTGATCATATTTATTTGTTTCATCTAAAATTTTCATGCCGCGCTCATTGGTTTCCGTGAGTGCTAGTTTTTAGGTACCAGGTAATTAAACGTAACTAGAAGCTCGTTTTCCAAAGGAAAAATAAAAGCATTGTGCACGACATTGAATATGCACCTGACCCACGATTTTGGAAGTCTTAGGTGGTATGCTTCTGCTGAAAACCCGACACTCTAAATGATGAGCGGCACTGATGGCGTAAAATGTTTTACATATACATGTATATTGAGACTGGTGTGTTGTTCGGTGTAAGGTTTCTCCTATACCTTTCAATATAATTTTCTTGCTGATTTTTTGAAGTTCGATAAAAGTTTAATTCGCTTTATCCGTGTTCCATACAGATGGATTTCACAGTATTTCATTTGGATAGTATAACAATATTGATATTTTATTAGGCTATATCGTTTGATCCCAAGCTCCAACTTCAAGATCCTGGAAAGCATCCAAGGACATTTACAACTTCGCCTGCAGTTAGACCCTCAAAATCAAATGGCTTCTATGCCTCGTTTTAGTTGGGATAAAGGCAAAGCAATTTCTACTTCAAAGGCATATGGTGTCGTGCCTGAAAAAAAGGGAAACTGCAACTGATTCTCCAAGTCCTCCACCGATGAGAGTGCATTCGTTCAGTCAGGGCCCAGGGGAGGTCTTGTGAAATGTCATGCCGGACGCAGTCTGCGCTTTGCAGGCACGACAACATGGTCATACTCCTACGGCAACTTTACTGCTTAACTTTAAATCCTCTGAGATTCCGCGGATTTCTGAACTTCTGGCGTACCCCGTAGCAGTCCAGAAATTTGTAAAATCGGGTGTCACCCCCGCCTCAGCGAATTCGTGACTCCCACACACGTGTCAAGTTTCCTGCAGACCCGTACACGTTTTTTCCATCCACTTCTAAGCAAGATACGTGACTCGTCACTGCAAGCTATGCAACACCTTTTGAATGCGTTCCATAATTTCGAGTTATATCATTGAAGAAATAACTATTGATGTTCAGTGGTAAGAAGTAGCCGTCGCAAAGTACTAAAAGAATGTAGTGGCAACGGAATAAATCGTCTTCCAGTTTTGCCTCTGAGGGTACTTCATGCAGGCCGGTACTTGTCTTAAAGGTGTGGGTAAGCAAGACGCCGGTTTCATTTGTTTGAACCAGCAAGCACCTTCCTAGACTGCGGCCTTTCAGAAAAAAACCTATAAAACTTTGTTAGATGATGTTGCACGACTCACCACGTACAGATACACTTATTAATAAATTCGTGGTCCAACAAAATGGCAGATACTAAGAGGTACATCTGTTTAGCTAAATTATTACTTATTTCTACTCAACAGAAATTTGGAAGATTAAAGTAAGATGGACCTTTCCTTCTGACAGCTTTAATTCAATGAGAATAATAATTCAGCAATATTTAAATAACTCATACCCTGCTATTTACTTTGAAAAATAAGTTTCAAGTATGTAAAGCTGGAACTTTCAGAAAGTGTGAAGTCACATACTGAAGTGTTATGGACTGCTTTTTACGGCAAATAAAGGACCCATTGCTGCGTCCGAGATGCCAACTGACACTTCAAAAGGACCAAACGCCAGTAGCGGCTAATGAGTTTGAAAGTGTGTGTTCACAGTGTTCGAAGGGGTGAAAGATATAAAACGAAAATTGTACCTGTTTGAGATAAAAATTCTTACGTACAATTCTTGTACACAAAGTCCTTCTCTTTATCTTTCAGAGAGGCAAACATGTCAACAACGATCTCATTAAAATTTGGTATTTTATTGATCATGCCTTTTTCTATTGAAAGCATTGCTAATGCACTCAGTCTTCACAATCGTGGTACTTTTTAAAAAGGTTTTTAGCGTCTTTAAAGTTAAGAAGCATCTTTCAGCCACAGCACTGGTCACTGAGAACGAAGAAAAAATCATCTGGTGTTCGTATGTCTCTGAAAATGTTGTATAGAAGTTACAAACTGAACTGGGAGTTTTCTATGACAAATTGCAAAAGGCTTACTGTTCCAATTAGATTCCAAGTTCAAATTAAGTCTTGTCGTCTGCGGATAACACCAAGTTTAATTTTTAGACGATCGTTTTTCAAACACGTATGAACTTCTATTGTTTAGGTAAACAGTTTAACCAGGAATTGCTTCTCGTATTTATGGAATTTTTCAGAGTCAAACGGACTACAGCAGAGTAGTACTTCGTAAAAGAAAATCTTGTCTGTATTTAAATAAAAATCACATTACACACTTCTTTAACAGCCGCAGTTCTATTTAAGAGAACATTTTCTAGTTGTCACATATAATTGGGTGACTAATTACCCCGAAGAAATAATTCTTTATAAATACATGGTAGAATTGGAAAGCTATTATTGGCATATTTTCACTGTATGCCATGAAACCATTTACTTCAGAAAACTTGAAAATCTTCAGTTACTTGGAATTTCTTTTACCTGAATAGTGTAATGACTAGTAAGCTCGACGGCAAATTGGGAGGTGCAGATTCCTTTTCCGCTCCAGGTCGATGGAAATTTTCAATTTTTCTAAAGTTTGAAAATTCAGTGAAAATATGGCAATAATACAATTTTCTAGTTTTTCTGTTTATTCTTTTTTGAAGGTGATGCTGACACTGATTTCTGACTTGCATTCTTATTTTGACCGTATTGCATATTTATTTCTTGACTGACTCTTGAAAACTGTGGAGAAGTTTTCTGAATTGCACCTGCGTTTACACTCTTCTTTTGTATATGGTTATAACAAACATCCACATGTGGCATAATGTGAAAAATGTGAGCCAAAATACATTACTTGATTATCCAGCACCCGTGGAATGGGTTTTTCTTAGTTAATTGCTGCCGAACACTTGTATGATAAATTTAAATATTTTCCCCATACAGTCAACCACCTGTATTCTGCACTCATACACGTTATTGTCCACTAGACTATTGATATTCCACTTTGCAGCTGAAGCATAACGGCTTCTTTTACCAACAAGTTCACCGAGAACAAAAATCCTGTGGTGAGAGTGGCTGAGAAGATTAGTTACAACAGTAAAATTTGAACAAAAAACACCCCGGAACTTGTTGGTTTTGACTTGTAGACTATGCCACAATAAAATTCAATATGTACATAGCAATGTACAAAATATGCATGTTTATAATGTTTCTGAGTACTAGCCTGAAAACCCCGCGATGCCCACTCATCACACATACTAGCACCATCATCTCTCTGAGATGTTACTTTGTCAGGATTTTTAAGAACTGTTTCCAAGGAGGCACGAATGCATCCAGCGACTGACGCCGCGTCATGTGACCAGGGGAAAAACAAATAACCAGTATCTTTCAACAGGTCGTGCATTAGTTAATCCATAGAGAAAACGATTTCTGATTGGAATGCAGATGAAATACTTATTTGGTGTTTCATCTGCGATCACTGAAACAAAACCTACCCTTTTTACCCTTTTTTATTTACGTTTTCTACGCAGGTAGTAAGCATACAATCGAACAAACCATTCGGAATTCCGTTGGATGTTCCTTTAGTAAGCGTTGTGTTAATAAGTCGGTCTTTTAAGACATGCATCAAGTTCTGTTGAAAAATTAACAAGACCGCTAAAAACGCCAGGATTTAAGGAGTACGCGCATTCATCGTGTCCTCGAAGTGCTGGTTCAAATGCACCGCAAAAGTTTATAAAAATAATAATTTTTCAGAGGACATGAAGTTTTGTTGTAAATTGCTCATTTTGTCTTTTAAGATTCATACGATGGGTGCAATCAAGTTGTTGTCGAATGTCTATCTATCGGAAGAGGTTAAACTCCAGAGTAGAGTTTAAATGTGCTTGTGTGCATTTATGCTTGTGTATTTTTTTATTTCGGTGAGGCAAATCAGCTATACCAAAATACATCCAACTAGATTCACCACTATGTTTGACATACAGTAGGCAGAGAAAGCAATATAATAAGTAGGTTACTTCACATCAATAGATCCACAAGTCTTTTCGTAAATACCCTGCTTAACCTCTCTCTTAAAATCCATATCTTTTTATTTAGTTATTTTCACTGTGCTAAGCTGAGGCGTTGTTCTGCTGCTCTGTTTTGTTTGCATTTTTTTTCAATGGCAATCTAGAAAATACCAGTTATTTTAATTCTGAAATGCTTAACTTACTCAAAGCCCTGATGGATTTCTTTTTGTACTGAAATGTAATTACATTAATCCCTTTCACATAAATGAAATCCTATACTTTACAATATAACAGGTCAACAAAACTCAGTACAAAGAAGAGTCTGCGAAAAGCAAAAATCGCATCGATAACTCAGAACTCACCACAAAGAGAGTCTACGAAAAGCGAAAAAACGCGACGATACTCAACAAATGACTTTCAGCTGTGCGCAACCTGCTCTGTGCTCCCACAGCAGAGGATTACAAAGAACACCTACTAGCTTGCCTAAAGTTTCCGTTTAGTTAACGCGCACTGTTTCTTAATCGCACGTGTGATCAAAGTCAATGGAAACCTTGTTCACTGAGCAGTACACGATAACACTCGGCGAAAATTGCTCAGCACTTTCTTCAACAGATAACAAGTAAATAACAAATATTTCTTTTTACCTTAAAGTGTTAGTATAAGAATTTTGTAGTATCTGGCTGTTAGTTTGAATTTTTGATTGGGGGATCACGTTCTCATGTGCACCAATGGAGTTGCAGACACTGATTGAAAATTGCTTTTAATTTTCGTATCTTTATATCTTACTAGCTAGTTATAAAATTGGTCAGGACGTTATAACTAAGTTTCTTTCCGAATCTATTGAAGTACTTATTTATCCCTGGTATATAAACTTGTACACCCTGACAGAAGTTCCTTCGGATTTTTAAAATGGATTGAAGCGCAATTTTGCAGTAGCTATTTGCTGTTAAATATGTTACTTATAGTGGCCAAGTTAAGTAATCAAACTTTATTAATATATTAAAATATATTAATAATTTACTGAGAAGTCTTACTCAATAGTATTGAACCCTGCTTCTTATAAAGGAAACTTACGTTTTAGGAGTTGATTCAAATAATTATCTTAGTAACATTTGTCAGTCGTAAAACCGCAGCGAAATTATTTGTTTTGCTTTTCAAAATATTGAAAGAATAATGAACTTTAACCCTGTTGTTTCAAACTTAAAATTCAATTTAGACTTCCAGTGGTTTAGGAACTTTCCGTGGGAGAAAAAGGAAAAAAAAAGAAATAACTCTCTTGTATTTCTTGGAGAGAATTAAATGTCATCTGTGCAGATGTACGTTGTTAGAATTCACGCTCCTGTTCACTAACGCACCCAAAATTAACTAATCTAAATTTAATCGGATGCTTTCTACTACATCCCTCACTCATTCGTTAGGCATATGCACTGAGCTATATGGTCAACTAAATCTGCACATGAGTTAAGGATGATGTAAAGTGAGTTGCTAGGAATTAAAGAGCCGCATGTCAAAGCGCCGACATCTGGCCATTCGTCCTAAATGGCCCTGAGTTCGAATCACTCGATGAGTCATAAATGATGTGGTTTTTTTACGACACTGACTCTCTGGTCTGTATGGAAACAGTCGCCGCAAATTGGAGATGGGTAACTCCATTCAGCAATTTCATTTATTGACGGTGGTTCTTAGTCCCAAATTTAAACAAGAAAGATGACACCGAATTTTCGGGTGTAATAAGCACGTCTCTTGAATCCGTTCCGACACAAATCTATTCAAAGTCAAAAGCTATTCAAAGTCAATGGAACCGGTATGGAAAACAATAGCATCTGACGGAAGAAAGAAGTTTTTCAATCGGGTCTTTAATCCCTCAGATAATGCTGTAAACGGAATCGTGAGCTTACGAACTCTTAGAAACAGAGTTATCGACAAAAATAAGATGTGACTTTACGTCCCTTGGTGGGAAAACTATGCATTATTTTAGGCAGAAAGTATTCACAAAAGGTTTATCCATATAAGCGGTATCGGTCCAAGAAAAAACATTTTAGTCGAGTTTTCAGGAGCTTAGATTTTGCTACAAATACATCAAAAGTAGAAATTAACACTTATGACACCTCGTGGCCAAACCACTCTTTACCAAACATTAGAAATTACTTGAAAAATATTTTCCGTCAGGCCTTGTATGCGATACAGGAAGATTTTTTCAAATCGGAGTTTTAGGAGCAGAAAACGCAATTTACCATTGTGCGCCCTAGCGGAAAGTCTATGATTTACTTGAAAATTTTGAATTTATAGGAAAAACAGTTCGCATAGGAAGCACTATCCAACAAAGAAGGAATTTTTCAAATCGGACTTTTAGATGTGGAGATATTGACAAAAAAAAAGATATACATCTGCGCCCCTGGCGTGGTAACCATGCATTAATTCAAGAAGAAAATGTTCCTAAAATGTTTGTCGACATTAGTAGTGTCGGTCCACAAAAGACTTTTTTTCAATCGAGATTTTAGAAGCTCATATTTTGCTGCAAATACATCAGAAGCGGAAATTAAGACTTATGCAACCTGGTGGCCAAACAATTTTTTACCAAAAATTGAAACTACGTGCGAACGATTTCCCATGAGGAGCTGTATCCAGTGCAGAAAGAATTTTTTCAGATCGGAGATTTAGAAGCAGATATATAGGGGAAAACGCAATTTACCTTTACGCCCTCTAGAGAAATGTCTATGAATTACGTGAAAATTTTGAAATTATATCAAAAACATGTCACACGGAAAACAATATCCAACGAAGAAGGAATTTTTCAAATCGGACTCCTAGAAGTCCAGATATTGACAAAAATTAGATATACATCTACGCCTCTGGCGGAGAAACTGTTAAATATTTTAGGAAGAAAATATTCCGAAAAGGTTTATCGATGTGAGTGGCATCAGTCCACGAAATAATTTTTTCAATCGATATTTTAGAAGCTCAGATTTCATGGCAAATACATCAGAAGGGAAAATTAACACTTACGCCAGCTTGTGGACAAAGTATTATTTACCAAAAATTTGAAATTATGTGCAAAAGATTGTGCATCAGGAGATGTATCCGCTGAAAAAAAAATCAAATCGGAGTTTTAGAAGAAGAGTTATCGGGAAAAATGCAATTTACTTTTACGAAAATACTCTTCGACATAAATGGAATCGAAAGATAAAATATTTTTTTCGATCGGATCTTTAGAAGCAAATATGTGGAATAAAACGTATTTTTGAATTCGACATCATCTGCATTTACGCCCTCTAGCGGCGAAATAGGACATCGTAAAAAAAACCAAATGAAGGATCATGATTCGCATGCTTCAAGCTTACGAATGCAAAAATAATTTTTCAAATCGGACTAAGAGTTGCAGGGATACCATGGGTACAGACGGACGAACAGACAAACCGATAACATAAGCACGATCTTTTTTTACAAAAGACGTGCTAAAAAGTAAGATGTACACCGATGAGCCATTATGACTACCTACCTAATAAGCTGTAGGACCCTGTTTAGATTGCAAAACAGTGGCCACTCCGCGAGTCATCGGTTCGATGAGGTGGCGATAGGTATCATGGGGTACCTGGTTCCATAATGTCAACAGCAGGTCCTTCAGTGTACGTACATATCGGGGTGCTGGTGATTTAGCAGTGAATCCATTTTTATAAGTCGAACTACAAATGTTCGATTCGGTTTATGTAAAGTGAATTTGAAGGACAGGGTATTAACAGAAAGTCACGAGTATGTTCCCCGAAACACTCCTTGACAGATCTCTTAGTGTTGCATGCCGCATTATCCTGTTGGTAATAGCCATCACCAGCAGGGAACACAGTTGCCATGAATGGGTGAATATGGTCCGCAACGATGTTCAGAAACCTAACAGGGGTCAAGATATTGTGCTAATGAGATAATGCGGCCTAAAGGGTCCCAAGAAAACATATCCATCAGCATTCGCGCCCTACAGTGCATCTATGTGCCATAGCCCGTGTTCGTAATCCGCGTTTCAGCGCTTGGCCGCCTACGTGATGCACCAGGAACCTTTATTCGTCAGATCAGGTCACTTTCTTCCAATCATCCCCGGTCACAACTCGATGATCTTTGGCCCAATTTATGCGGTGTTGGCGATTTTGTGCAGTGAGCATGGATCCGTGCCAGGGTTTCGGTTACGCAGGGCCATGGGCAAAAAGTTGCGATGAAGTGTGTGCGGTGAAACATTTGCCCAGATCACCACTGTTCTAACTGCTGGTGATTGGTCGCATTGTGGTCCTGCGGTCGCTGTGAAAAATGCGCGACAATATCCGTTCCACTCTGGCATCAATGAGATGCGAACGATGGTTCGTCGTTTGACCATCTGTGCACTACATTAGATACGTAATCACTGCAGCGGCCAGTGATCAACCCACAGTCGGCGCCGATTCCGTGATCGTAGTTCCGAGGCGCCGTGCCATCACAATTTGTCATTTATCAAACTCCGAGAAATCAGCAGCTTTTCGCATTCGGACTCCGAACACTTTACTAACCGAAAGGCTGTGTTATTTGATGTGTGGTATTACTGCAGATGGGATGTAAGGTCAGGTGATGCGTAACATCACAGCCTCTCCTTGACAAATGTCAACCCCGCCTTCTCGTGGTGCATCTTGTTCCCACTAAAGGGGCTCTGACGACGGCCAATAGCGGTATAACTATACCATCGGGATCAGAGGAAATGCTATCCCACACTCACCAACCCGCTTGGCCAGCGTGGTGAGTTATGGCCAAACACCTCCAAAATGACTTTGCAACTTAAATCTTGGCCCTCAGTTTCCGGCAGCTGGAATGTACCTGGCCAAGGCAGCGGCCAGTGCGACATGAAGGCAGAGGGTGCTAAGAATCCCCGGAGGACCGGACTAGGCTGCCATTTGATGCTGACCTTGGCTACCTATAACGGACGCTCCCTATCTTCTGATTCAAGGCTTCTTGAATTGGAAGAGGAACTACAAAGGATCAAGTGGGACATCGTCGGGCTAAGTGAGGTAAGGAGAAAAGGAGAAGAGATCATTGAACTGAAAAGTGGACATCTCTTCTATTATCGTGGGACAGATACTGGCAGAACTAGTGGTGTTGGATTTATAATAAACAAGAAACTGAAGGATAAAGTGGTAGAAGTTGAAAGTTCCTCTGACAGAGCTGCACGACTCGTTATCCAACTATCGAGAAGATACCAGGCTCAGATTATTCAAACTTATGCACCCACCACAAGTCATCCTGAAGAAGAAATTGAAGAATTTTATGAGGAAATTCGTCATCTAAATAATAAAGGTAAGCAGCACTTGAAGATAATTATGGGAGATTTCAATGCAAAAATAGGGCAACGGCAACAGAATGAAACTTCAGTAGGTAAATTCGGTCACGGCAACAGAAACCAGCGTGGAAATACTCTCGTTGAGTTTGCAGAGGCAGAAGGATTTTTCATCTTGAACTCCTTTTTCAAGAAAAAGCCACACAGGAAATGGACATGGAGACATCCAATTGGGACGACAAGTGAAATTGATTTTATTATGTGTAACAAAAAATTCGTCATCGAAGACTGCAGTGTGCTGAACAAGTTCAACACAGGTAGTGACCATAGATTGGTGAGATGTAAGATGCACCTCAACACTAAACTGGAACGTGGCAAGCTCATAAGACAAACAAAATGTATTGACATAACCAACCTTAAAAAACACCATAATACTTTCAAGGTGGAACTGAAGAACAGATTCTCTGCTTTAGAAGGCCTAACATCGGAAGAAGTGGATATTTCGGAAGTTAACAGAAAAGTAACCAAAGCTCTAATGGAAACAGCAACAAAATTAGCTGGGTCTAAGAACAAGTTGCATGTGAACAAATTATCAGGAAAAACCAAAATGTTGATGCAAAAAAGAAGAGAGATGAGGACAACTTAAGAAGATGTGACTTCCAAAGTTTAATATATAGAGCTATGCAAGATAGTACGAAGAAGTATCACTGAAGATGTAAGGAAATTCAACTGTGAACTAGTGAGGAAAGCAATTGAAAACAACCAAAGCCTAAACATAGCAAGAGGACATCTCAGTAAGGGAAGAAAACAGATTATGGCTCTGAGAAAAGAAGATGGTTCTATAACAAGAAATAGAGGCGAAATTTTGACAAGAGTGAAAGATTTCTACTCCAAATTATATGAAAGGGATGATACATGTACTCCAGACATCATGAAAGGTACCAGAGTTCTTCCAGTCCTCCCAGCAGAAGTTGCTCATGCAATCAAGAACATGAAGCGAGGGAAAGCTCCAGGAGAAGATGGAATTACTATAGATATCGTACAAGAAGCAAGTGGAGAAATTGAAACAGTACTCGCCAAAATTTTCACTCGATGCCTGAATGAAGGGAAGATTCCTGAGGATTGGAACAATGCTACAATGATCCTGCTACATAAAAAAGGTGACATTGAGGATCTCAGGAACTACAGACCTATCAGCCTCCTATCAGTGGTTTATAAAATCTTCACTAAAGTTCTTTCACACCGCTTGAAGGTAACACTGGACATGGCTCAACCGAGAGAACAAGCTGGATTCAGGAGTGGCTACAGCACAATAGATCATATCCACGTACTGAGAGAACTAATTGAAAGAGCGAGGGAATATGAACTTCCATTGTGCATGGCTTTTATCGATTATGAAAAAGCCTTTGATTCGGTGAAACCATCAGCAGTTACCACGGCTCTGAAATCCTGCGGTATTGAAGATGCATACATTAATATTATTAATAACATCTATGAAAATGCAAGTGCAAAGATTCTGCTGTTTGAAAATACAACACACATAAAAATTGGAAAGGGAGTGAGACAAGGTGACACCATATCTCCGAAGCTCTTTAATGCCACATTGGAAAATGTCTTTGAATCACTGAACTGGGAAAACAAAGGGATAAAGATTAATGGAGATTATCTAACTCACCTTCGTTTTGCTGATGATGTAGTCATTTTTGCAACTACCCCATCAGAGCTGCAGAGTATGATCCAGGAACTTGCTGACAAGAGTAAAGAAGTGGGATTAAAATGGAACTTTCAGAAGACAAAAGTGATGTTCAATGCTTTTACAAGAAATGAAGATTTATCGATTGATGGAGAAAAACTGGAGATAACAGATACGTATGTTTATCTTGGACAGCAGATATCAAGTGAGGGTCACATTGATGAAGAAATTAATCGGCGTACAAAACTTGCCTGGAGAGCTTTTGGAAGAAACAGCATAATTTTCAAGAGCAATATGCCATTATGTCTTAAAAGAAAAGTGTTTAATCAATGCATCCTTCCAGTGCTTACGTATGGTGCAGAGACGTGGACCTTAACTAAAAGAGACATACAAAGGCTGCAGACAACTCAAAGCAGCATGGAGAGGTGCATGCTTGGTATAACCAGGAGAGATAAGAAGAGGAACTCGTGGATCCGAAAAATGACGAGAGTGGAAGACATCATGATCAGAGTTAAATCCCTGAAATGGCAATGGGCTGGACATACTGCCAGAAGGACAGACCATATATGGACAGCCGAAATTTTAGATTGGATTCCAAGGGACAGGAAAAGACCCAGAAGAAGACCACATGAGAGATGGGTGGATGAAATTCGTAAATATGCGGGAGTGACATGGAGGAGACTGGCACAAGACAGACCGTTTTGGAGGAAACTTGGGGAGACCTTCGTCCAGCAGTGGATTGATAATGGTTGACAATGATTATGATGATGATTATTGCAGATATACCTCGTGTTGCATATATACTGCTCTGTGAGCATTACCTGCACTACCGTTCGGTCTCGAGGCGCACCCAAATCTCTAGTTTGAAGGTGGTGATAATGGAATAACTTATCTGTGTAGGCACTTAGCGCCCGATTCGAAAGAAAAGATTGTGATGAAGGGAACACAATTGTCTTAAGAACCGCTATCATCTTTAAATTATAAGAATTGTAATATAAAACAGAAATACAGACGGAAACATTTAAGAAATTCTGTTGATACATAAAGAAAAGTGATTGCACAGGGCCTTTCCGAAACTCCTTCAATGCACTGCTCAAGGTTATTTGATGTGTGGTATTATTGCATTCAGGAATGGCAATTGACGTTCCTTATTTTATTCAACAAAAGGGTTAGATGTCCGTCAAGAAAGAGATACGTCATGCAAAATTTAATTATTTTGTTAAACACTGCGGAAACACATCGACATATCTAAAAACATTTCCCATCTCTCTAGATACCGTGATCCTCCCCCAAATACTAAAAACTCAAGCAGTGAGATTTCAAAGATCATAAGCTCATGTAACGGGATGAATTCACAATCACTAGGCCGGGTCAATCAAGTAAAATCAGCAGCCACTAAATTATTCTTATCTTTCAGTTTGTTAATTATTTTATTTGTAATCAATTGCAATAGACATCATTCTATTCGCACTATCTCAGGTAAATAATAAGCATTAAACAATATTTGTTGTGGCAACAGCAAACCAGGGTGATATGAGATAAGGCTTTACTCATTTTGAGCTTTGGGTAGGAAAGAATTGCATAATTTTTATTTCAATCATATTTCGTAAAATGTACATTTCGTTTTATTAAATTACAAATACAAAGAGTGACAGATTGACGGAATAACTTTTTCAGAAAAGAATCGCTGTTATAGCAATCGTGTCTCAGTCGTGGAAAGAAAACCGCATAAAATATAGAGTAAACCACATAAAGATATGGCAAAAAACTTTTCATTCTTTACAATTTTCAAAACTTGAAGAACCTTCCCTCATGAACACAACACATTTATGTCGCATTGAATATACATATCTGTGTCTAGAACTCCTTTTTTTGTAACGACATCCGTCCGCTGTAGTTCAGGTACTGTCCTAATGCCGATGTACAGCAGCTATTATGTAAGACAATGTAAATCCATCTGTTTTTCCTTTGATGTTCATCATTTCTATAAGCCCGATATATGTTTTTTCTTTCACTGAGATGAAAGTGAACAGCAAACCCATTTCTCCAGTGTTTCGGTGCAAACTCGTTTATTTTATTGTTGAACACAGAATCTCCGTGAAAGGAAATGTAATTTTCGTTAAAATTTGATCCCAATTACATCGAAAGACTATATTGCACAAAAGAACATCCTTTAACCAGTTTACATCTGTTGTCAGATACATGAAATATATCTGTCAAGAAACATATTAAGATAAATATGCCTCCCATCTGCTCACCGCAGAAGGCGTTCTCGAAACCGCAAGCTAAAGTCTCAATCACTCTGGTATAGGTTGACAGAACTCGTCCGAAGAGAAGTTCGGAAGAGCTATCATGAGAACTAGTCATCAAAAACATCATGGAAAAGATGATGGATTTATGAAGTATTATATTTATATTTTCCACATTTATTACTGAGGAATACACTTTCCAACACACTTTATGTGCCATTTGCATCAGACCTATTCTTGGCTATATTTTGGTCGCTGATTCCAAAAATGCCAGACGGTTTGTCGTATCAACTATAGTTTCATAAATACGAAATATCTGCCTTATATGCTGATTAAACTGGTCGTCCGTCAAAATATGTTTTCCTTAATCGCATGATTTTCAATTTGTCATAATATTTTGACAAATATTGATGTACTAATTATACTACTAAAATAACCACGTAGTGCTAAATCAGTTTATTTCAAAAAAAGAGCATACAAAATTATCAGTCATCGAAATGTAAGGAGCTTCGTATATAAGACTTTCTAAAGTGCGATATCGCAGGACATTCGTGTTGAAGTATCCAGCAGTAATTTCCTATCACTTGGGTGACCCATCTTTCCTGCTGTCTCTCTTCTACAGTTTTTATGTCCTGGTGAAAACGTTCTTCTTCCTCTTGCCGAAAATCACCAAAGTTTTTTGTAATGCGTTATGCGTGGGGTGGGTAATGTGCCTTGATGCTCATATTAAAGCCAAACCTATTAAAGTTGGACAGCTTTGATAAGTTTGGCTGTAATATGGTTTTCCAAACTTGTTAAAGTTAGATTTAACTCTGTCCCTCTAGTAATTCAGAGCAGTTGTCCACCTTAAATTTTCCTCGAAATTTTGGATAGCTAGAACCAGGCACAAGGGTCAATGCTGTTCACTGAATCAATGAGGTATGAATTTTGTATAAGCTGTCTTATCGCGGCACCACCAAAAACCCCTGCGTTCTGTTTTTCTGTTTTCTGTCCAGGGAATTTACTTTATAAATAGTTAAAGCACAAATTTTCTTCATTCAAAGACTTCACAAATTGCTTCATCTCGGCTAGCTTAAAATGAAATGGTCGCAGGATAACTTTGTCTCTGTCAACTAAAGGTTCACTCATAATACTTTGTCCTCTAGATTCACCATATGTCTTTAAGTCCAATCTTTTATTTCGCAGGGATCATGTTTCACTCTGCTGTCCCAACTACGTTAAGACCACTGATATTTTGGGCAGCACAATGCTGAACAAGTAGAAAGTTAACCATTTTTATGTCTAAATATATATATACCACCCATTGATGTTCTTAATACTTGATCTATTCGAAGACAAGAGCGATTGTCTTGTATTATACTTTCGTAGTGGAAGAGTGTCTAATTGGAATTTAATAACATCTGAAAAAAGAAAATATCTTGGACTTTGCTTGGAGCTATCAGCATAAAGGCGTCATTTATTTGGAATGTATTCTGATAGACCCATTTTTTTCATAGGGTCTCTGAAATCATTGGAGAACACTATGTTGTTATCCTTAGAGAAAAACCACGGGGAAGGCCTTGCCTGTGTTACGATAAAAGGTTATGCCGGTTCAGAATGAAGTAAATTATTTTCATTCGGCTTGCAGGCTAGCAATTCAGAAGACTCCTTTGCGGGTTTCAGATCCCTGAGGAGATTACTTAGCCCATGTTCATTAAAACGTTGAGCACTTGATGAAGTTCCTACAAAAACACTGCCATTTTCTACACCTTTGAAGGTAGTCAGAAATGCGTACTACAACATCTTTCGGGTACTCTTGTAGTGGGGTAAAAGATGGAACGGATACCTCAGTTCACTGTGGATGAGGTCGTCTTGCTGAATCTAGGAGAGGATATGTCCACTTGCTTTTATTATTTCGATTGTTGCCATTGATTTTGACAAGACAAAAATAACAGTCACCATGATAGCTTTTTAATTCTCTCCAAACCGTTGGTACTCCAAATTTCTGTCATTTCTCCATCTCCTCTTACTACTTCTTCTTTGTAGCAATTGATCCGTGCAAGTTTTTTGGGAAGTCTGCTGGGTCTGGTAGTCCTTAGGGAAAGTCTCATAAACAGGTTTCCGACTTTCTTTCAGAGTGTATTCGCCACAATTGTAGCAAAGGACATCTGAATAGTTCAACCAGATTCGTCGTGAGGAAGCTATGGCGACTGTCCAATCTTCAAACACAAACAGATTACATTACATTTTCCAGTTGTGTAATTTACTATATCACAATTAGAATAATATACACTGAAATTACAATCCTAAATCAGAATATCATATTCATATATTGTACATTGAAATTATTATAATTTCGACACACCTAATCCTGAGATTAAAGGAACAGAGATTCCGTCCACATTCATCCGATTCCATTTCCTATCCAAAGCACCACATTTTTTTCGTTGGGCTGTATTATAAGCACACCCCTACAACAGGAATTCCTGACATCGCCACTGCTGTCAAGCAATTACTCTCGCACTGAACCCCACTCATATATCACGCAAATAGTGGTATATATGGTTATTTCAAAATCTTGAAATTGACGATTAAATTCTGAAATTAAATGTTCAGTGTGATCTTCATACTTTATGAAGTTCACAATTTCTTTTTTTTCAAATGTAAGATATTAAATTTAAAACCATATCATTGAGTAATAAGGCTATGGAACACCTAATGTTTCTCACAACGGTATATATGTTGGAGCTTGAAATGCTATATGTTACACCCTCTGAAGTTGTACTTGCAAAAACGTAAATGGGCGACATTTTCAAGTTTAGACTAAATTCAGAAATGAATAATCAGTTTTCAGTAATCTATTTTTTAAATTGTTAATATTTAAACAACAAGCATGTCCTTTTTTTAAATGTAGATATCTTTTTGTAAAACATGCTTCCCGTTTTTGTAGGAGCAGAAAGCAAATTGTTTTAATATTAATCCTTTTTGGCAAATTTAAACAGAAAAGTGATAATTTAATGCAAACTTCAAGTGATTTGTATTTTTAATTACTTAAATCGGCTGCTATTTTTGAAATTATTTCATTTATTTGCATTTAATTCCAGTATATCACCGGGGAATTTTTGTAACGGCAAAGAAGAGTAAATGTGCTTCTATTTTTATTTTAAAATATTTAGTAAACATGAGTGATGTTGTTGAAAAACAATTGAAACTCTGACAATCTCAAAATTATAATATATGCGTTAGTCGTATTCATTATGAATTGACATCACTACATATAAGGGCTGTTCAATATATAGTGACACTCTATGGGTTGAGTGTTTTTGCGAATGTTATTAATGGATGGCGCTAGAGTGCAGACGACGTTAAAGGCAACTCTACTGAGATTAAACTTGTCCGTTACCGAAGTCATGTAACGTGCTGGACTAGTTTTACTCTTCCTTCGTAGGAAATGGATGAAAGAAAAAACAATCCGTAGTATTTACCTGAAGAAAGATTGGATATTATAAAAGAATAAAATAGATACAGAAGGAATTGGCAAAGAACAAGAAATAAAAAGTTATATGCCCTTTTTATTTCTCTCTAACAGGCAAATTAAAAGAAAAACTAGAAAATTTGAAAACGAGTCATTGGGGGATGTCGTAGATAAAGCGTATATTGACTACTGTGACGACTCGGAACAAAAATAAAAAGATCCTCTGGAACCTTACATCGAGTTTGTAAAATAAAAACATCAAATTAATCCCGTCGATCCTAAAAGCAGATGGGAAGTTGGTAAGAACCGACGAAGAAAAATAGGAAATATTTGGAAACTTGCTTGGGAAACAGTTTAAAATAAACGATATCCCTGACACTGACGTAGCCCATAAAATGCTAAAGGCTGTGAATGAAGGGCGCCCATAACAGGGAAAGGGGGCTCGACCCCTCCCCTAGCCGTTGGTATAGCCAAATTTTTGATAAATTGAAATCACTATAATAGGCGAAACCTTTTTTCAAAGCAATAATAAGATACTAATGATTGATTCTATCAATTATTTTTGTTGTAATTTAGTATCTTGTACATTTACTAAAATGTTTGACAGCCTTGAAGGTAGTAAGGATTTTTCTTAGCTCACCCTAAAAGTACTCATATGGGCGCCGCTGCTATGGATATTTATTTTAAGCATGCTGAGGATGTTGAAAATTCCAGAGGGATAATACAAAGTGCTCAACTCTATGAAGAATTTGCTAGTAAATAAAAAGGTGTTAATTCAAAAAAGTAAAAAAACCGACATAGAAGGCAAAAGCCCAAGGTGGCAGACACTACGACCTCTCTTAGGTCCGCAAACCCATCGCAAGCAGCAGAAGTAGAACAGCATCTGGATTATAATAACAAAAAAAATATATGAAAAAAACCGGTCCTTCTAAGAGCCGAAAGAAATTTGTTTCTCCTGACTTTGAAAAACGACGTCCTATTAGCGACAGGGAATCTAGGTTTCACGTTAACACTCTCAGTTATAAAAAGGCACCTAGTAAAGATGGTATTAATAACAAAAGTATGAAAAAATTGCCGAGTGAATATGTGCAAATCCTCACAAAAATTTACAATAAAGCCACTAAATTAAATTACTTCCCTGATGAATGGAATTCTGCAGAGGTAATTTTACTTACAAAGCCCGTTAAGCACCCAGCTATACCAGAAACACACAGACCTATTTTGTTATTCCCAACTGTGGGAAAATGTTTGAAAAAATATTCTTATTAGAATGCAACAATTCTGTGAAGATAACCCAGTTATACCATTTGTTTAAGGTGGTTTTCGAAAAACACATTCCACGGTGCATCAGCTCTCTAGAGTAAGTGAAAGATGCCCAAAAGGCGCTCAAGCTGATAAACTTCGGTGTCAGCATAATGTATCCGGCATCTGAACATAAATGCTTAATAGTTCGTTATAATTAGAATCAACGAACGTAAAAAGCATGCAGAAGACGGAAAAATATTCACTGCCCTATCAAGAGAGTTCAAGATCAAGTCTGCTGATTCAATCTGGAATGATATAAATAAGTAAGTATCATAATCCACATCCAAATATACTGCCATTCGCGAAACCATGGAAATCCTGACACCATCAAGGCTTGCAATGATCACGTCTTTCTACAGTTGCCACGCATTTGGAAACAATTCTTCAGATAATGCTACGTTTTATACCACGGTACTGCGTGCCCAACGAACATGATTTCGTTCCTTCGAATGAATAATCACACTTGCTCCTATTCATTTATTGTCTAGTCAAATAACTACTTTCCAATTGTTGAAGTTTTCTATTATTTGAGAATTCAGTTAGCTGCCCACCTTTCAAAAAGAGCCGTCTGGTTCATGTGCGACCGCTTGGAAACGTTGATTTCTGTTCTACACCAAGAAATTCGTATTCCTAGTATAGCGTTACTATTTTAGTACTGTTGGTGTGGAGTTCCTTATTATTAATTAAGAATTGCTTTGTGTTCTACGAACTCAGCTTATTTTGACGCCCACAAAAGTATGCCGTGGGATATTTCAAGGTAAGCATGAGTTCACCTCGCCTAAAAGGGACCCATTCCTCCTTCTTGTCGGTGTATATTCCGGGGAAAGGTTTTCTAAATATTTTACAACTACTATGATCTTGGGAGCCCATAAACACTCTGAAAAGAAATATCCCTGTAAAGACTTTTACATCCAGAATTAATTGAATAAATCCATTTTTTTGCACATTCAGTCGATTGGACATTTCACATCTGAGAAAAAATCTTGTGCCATGTGGGTAGGCAAAAGCATAAGGCTTGTGAGTAGAACAATACTTCACACCTTCTGTCTTCTGAAATAACAGCCTGTAAAATAACATTCTTTAATTTTCTCACAAACTTATACTATAGCTCTCATGAGATAGACATATTTTAACGAGTTGGAACTCGCTTACATTTTTGCAGTGTTTGCTATATTAAAAATGAAACACATTATTTTGAATTATTAAAATAAATAATTTTTCTGATAAAATACTCACAATTCTTTTGTTCTTTTTCTCTTTTTTAGTATTGAATCTTACGTTACAGGGAAATGAAAATCAGAACTGATCAGAGATATATATAAACCTACGGTCACAGATAAGCAGTTTGCAAATACTTTAAAATAACAAAAATGTATATTATCATCCTGAACACTAAAGCAATAGAACAAAATTGAAATAAAAATTTTTCATATAATATCAATTATGATTTTCTTACGAGTTTTAACCTTAACTTACAGATATTGGTTTCCTGATTTGCACGCTAAGTCAAACTATATTAACGTATAATCGACGTTGAACTGTCCTCTGGGATCTCCTTTGCTCTAAAAAAGATTTCTACATACGTACATACTGTATTACTAAGCTGTTCTGTGAGAATTAGAGTTTGGCTCTACAAAGAAATACATGCTACCAGATAAATTTCTAATTGATTATTTACTTACTGTTCCCGCATCAAAGCTCCATTTACAGCGATTTTGACCCACAACTCGGGCTTCACTGACATCAATCATACGACGCACACAAGAATTTCTATACTGCATACTCTTAATCTTTTACTCATGCAGACACTGCTGAATCTGATTCTACAATGACGTCGTTGGCTTTCCTCTGCCTTTCCTTCCTACCACTTGGGCTGAAAAAAATTCTTAGTAAGCATCTCATCACTCATTTTTTCAAAATGGCCAAACCACCAAAGCATATTAGTCTCCACCTTGCTAATAATATTTTGCTTCATGTTACACAACTGCAACACATCCTATTACTCACACGATCAGAACATGTCTTGCCACAAGCACCTCGTAATTAACGTATAAAAACGTCTCATATGTTTCTTCAGTAGTATCCAGGTCTCTCTGCCATACATCAAAGTAGGAACAATTACACTTTCGTAAATACACAGCCATCCTGGCTTATCTTGAGAACCCACCATCTCTGTGAAAACCTCCTAAAGCAGGTATAACGTTCAAAAAATAATTCACTTGCCTACTGATTTAAACATCTAATTTGTTATCTCTTTCAAACGTGCTCACTAAATACACATACTCATTCACTTGGTGAATCACTGGGTCCTTTAGACTTACCTTGCATACAGTGCTAACGATTCCTAGCTCAAAAACCATAACTTTAATATTTCTCTTATTTATATTCAGTTTGAATTTCTTGCGAACTTCCTACACCCGGGACAACATACTCTGCAACTCACTTTTGCTCTTTACCAAAAGGACTGTGTCATCAGCATACAGCAATCTGCACCCACTGATATTACTCAAAGATAAACCAGTATTGTCCATCTGGGCATCAAGCATGCAGGCATTCATAAATATATCATACAGCCCTGGTGACATTACGCGACCTTGTCTGACTCCAGAATCGATAGAAAATCGTTTTGATAAACACCATTCCCAAGGGAAGAGTGTTCTTACACAAGCTCTATTTCCAGAATACATTGCTTTTACACTATTTAGTAGATCCCCAGTAACACAATATTTATTCAATACCCACCACAAATGTATCCTATTTACTCGTTCGAAATGTTTCTCTAAATCTATGAAGGCAGCAAAAACTTTTTAACCAAAACCCAGACACTTTCCAGACATCATGTGCAATGCAGAAATTTGGTTAGTGTAGCCTTTACCATGAAAAACAAATCACTCTGAGCATCCTACCCTTTCTCTGATGTAAAATTTCGCCCTTTTTCAATAATGACTTTACCAAACACTTTTCTTGGCGAACTCATTTCTTGACTTCTCAATTGAACGTATATTTTTCCCTAATATGTGTCATCGAGGGCAAACCTACGATGTGTATGCAAATCGAAGCAACTTCAGCTAAACAACTGTGCGTATAAAGGTCTTGGAAGGGTAAAAATAACACTATTTTGTGCTCTGTTTATCAGAGTTATTCTTGTTTTTCAGATCAGAAAGGCAGCACATTCAAACGAGTCTTACAGAGACCAAATTGTATTTGCCAGATGACAGGTTTCGATAATTTCTATAACAGCATGGCTTGCGGTGGGCTCATAATCAACCGTGATTACTGCTTTGTAAAAGTGGTTCTAGGTGGGATAAACCACGAACTTCCGGCAAATTGTGGTCCAACCACCACGGGTCGATACTAGAAGCGATAACAGACTATCGAATATGCTGTCATCAAACAGAAGGTATTAAACTTTAGCTGTCAAATTTATGGAACAACTCTCCGGTAATTTGAATGATGGTGATGGTAGTAATGGGCAAAAACACATCCCTGCTCAAAATGGGGTTGTGTAGTGGCTGGCCTAAAAATTGACCATGTTAACGTCGGTACACCTTCGACGAAAGCTCATACCATTGGTACGCTAGGATTTAAACTTGCCCTTGAGTTATTGGAAAAAGGCTGTGTGGTCTGATGAATCTCGGTTCCCCTTTTTTTTAATTGAAGGTTTAACGACCACCATGAGCAGCTCGACGGGCTACAGGCAATCGCTCTTCCTGAATTTAGGGTCACTGGCTCCAGGGAAGGGAGAGAGCCAGTGCCGTAATACAAACACAACATCCAAGCCTGACCGGGATTTGAACTCCGTCCCTTCATGGGGGAATGATCATAAGCGATAGCTTAGACCACTCCGCCACCGGGGCAACAGGTTACTATTGCACCAGGTGGCCTTCCTTTGTACAGGTATATCGTTCGCCTGGAGATATGTTGACACTAGGGTGAACCGTAGGACGAAAACCAGCCGGGGAGGAAGTGTAATAAATTGGGAAAGGTTATGCTGAAAACCCGTGGGTTCAGTCATCCATTTGGAGAAACTAAGACGTCTACCACCTACCTAAGCATTATTGTAGACCAGGTACATCCTTTTATAACAACGGCAATCCCCTCTCGTAGTCTTCTATTAGCACGATTATGCACAATGCCTCAGTGCCAATATGGGACAAGAATGGTTCACGGAACATGAAGAAGACATAGAGGTGCGGCATTTTAGCCCAAGTTCTTTAGACATCAATCCAATCAAGCATCCGTGTTTTGTGTTGGAACAGCGAATCCGATCAGTTGTGGTTCAACCATGTAACAAAGAAGAATTATAGGTTATGCTTGTTGAGTGTTGGCTCCAGATACGATGAGGCACCTTTAGAACTTATTCATTGTCATTTTTTAAAGCTAGAAACAAAGTGAAAACCGAATCGAAAATTTGCGTCTTCAGGACTTCTTCTTCCACACTGCACATTAAACATAGAATGCGATACTAAGAAATTCGGAAATATTATTAAACAGCAGCTGTAAAATTTTAAACATATTTTTTTTTACACAAAATAACATCTAAACTTCTGTTGATGGGTTTTTTAACATTTAATTTATATCAATTCAGAATGTTTGTTACTATTGCGAAATTATACAATTTACTGTTTTCTCATGAGGTATTCAAAACTTCAAGAATGGAGTAATAAGAATACAATAACAAAAGAACGTATTTTAACTTTAGTTTATTTCCATGCCCAGAAATATCAGAGTTTGTTTTGAACACATTTTTTAAATAGAAAATACGGAAATCTTAAATTACTAAGAGTTGCAGATTTCTTTCGAGGATTTAAGAATAATGTTCCGAGCCCTCCTTTATATTGCATTCAAGTTGATATCCTTGTTGCCGGAATTGCAAATACACCAGTTTCGAGTTTTATAAATAAAAATACAATATGGTGAGTGATTGAATTTATCGTTATTTATTCTAATACTTTATTGTCACCTATTTCAACGTGGATAGGCCTCAGAAAATATCTTTGAACATCATGAAAACCCGTTTTCTCTGTTAGTGCTAAAATAATATGCTGGAATTTCGAAACTTGTTTTAGAAAAATATCAGTAAAAATATCCCACATTGTAAATAAAAAACTGTTTTCATACCATAAAAATTGTGTCACAGGTGACTGCAATTTTTGCGTCTTCAAATTTCAGAGATTTTATATAATAAGAAACGGTTGTTTCACAATCTTTAAAAAAAGTTCAAATAATTTTCTCCTTATATAACATGAGATGAAATAGAAACAGACAACGAAATTACGGAAAACATTTGCAATATTTTTCTTTGTATTTTCTGGCTAAAAATCTGAATTATGTCCTTTGAGCTTTGTAATGAGTGATACGCAAATGGACACTACATCAAATAGTTTTAGCATCATTTTTTTATTTTCTTAGTGCTCTGTTTCTTTGCACTTCAACAATAAATTATCATTACTTCATAAAATTGCTGAATTCATTTTGATTTATTTTGTCTTAAATTTTATAGATTACACTTTATAAGAATTTCGTATGGGAACCTGCTTCTAGTTAAATTAATTGCCTCAAGTTATAATGAATATCTGCAGGAGTACTCTATGAAGGCCACGAGAAATTATGTTCCTGCGAAGCCAAAAGTCAGTTTTTTTAAATGGTTCCCTTGTTCTGGTCAAAAATGTACTTCTCCATTTGCACTGCAGTATATTTTGCGTATCAAAGTTGCGCTCAACTTTCAAAGATAAGTTACAGCAAAACATACATATTTTGCATATCCCTGTGTGAAATCCCGTTAAAAGTTAAAAAATCACATATGCATTGTGTAAACTATTTGGCAATTCGTAATTTCACTTATGCTTACCGATCTATTCATTTATTTATTTATTTTACATTTTCTCCTGAATGATGGTTGGCAAATATTCCATGCACTTTTTATTTAAACTAACTACAACAGCTCATGTGTTTTGCAGAATGGAACAGAAAATGGATTCGGAGTGAATGAAGTTAAATATTACTGGAATCTTCTTTAAAGCTCAGCTCATATGATAACTATTCCACCAAAACCTGAATGAATCAGTCATGGCAAGTTGGGGAAATATCGTAGTGACCACACTTTTTCCTTATTTGACAATGGAATTTTCAACAGTATAAAATACCTCCAAATCAGCTTTAAAAACCGCAAACTGGGTCTCACGAGTCTCCTGCCAAATGGGGGAGAATTCGTGCAGAACGTACATTTACCATAATTCCCGCAATATCATATCCATTCGTACAAATCGCTCTGAGAAAAGAAAAGTAGTTTCACAATTTCAAGAAAAAATAAAATAAAATAAAAGAATTAGAAACGTTCAAACATTTCTGAGTCGGAATTTGGGAGCCTCATGACGGAAATACAGAACAAGGAAAAAGTATAGCAGATAAATAAAAAAACCAAAAGTAAAATGTGTGTTCAGCAAGAACACCAAAAAAATTATATTTAAAAATGAGCAGGAAATCTCGTAATCACCCCTCAAACGGAAAAAAAAATTCAAAGGAATATCATAAAGGCCTATATTTTCTTTGGAGTACCCCTAATCCTTTCTGCCTACAACTTCCGTTAGGTATCATAAAATTCCTTTTGAAATTCCTGGTCTACTGAAGCTTTCGCGATTTATTTGTTATTCAAATTCTCTTAAATGTGGTAATGAAATTAAAGCTAATTATTGAAATATTTTGTTTAAAAACAGGATTGTCTGTATTTCTTCAGGAAACAAGAACTCTATAGAAAATAATTATTATTGACGATTAGCTTTTTTCTTTAATGCAAAGTAGTAACCGATTTATCTCTTATCATAGACTGCAGTGTACAATCATAGTTGGAACTCATCTCATCGACATTAGCTGTTTATCCTCGGAAGTCGAACTGATAGCTCACAGGAGAGTATAACGTAATCACTGAGGGATTTGAAAGGCTCAGAAATGTAACACAAAACTTTCGTTTCTCATTTTTGTCTGTAACGTCACTGCATAATTTATTTACCACTATTTAAAACAAAACTTGAGCATCACTGCCTGGTCCAGTTTGTACTGCTTATTCAAAACAGCTTGCATCCATCGATTAGTGCTGTTGGCACATTATTGTAACTTCTCCAAATATGTGTTTTAACAAACGTGACACATTAAACTATATCATCGTTCCTCAGTCGTAAGGAGCTTTATTATCATGCTGTCGTGCACAATGCAGACGAATTTACGGATGTTTAGTATAGACGAAGGTTATAGGAAGCGAACGTCTGCGGTCAAACCATTTTTGTTCTGATGTGCGGCAGCCTACGTACACTGAAATTATGGTCACGATACCTTTCTTTCAATATGCAGTTACCAGAAGCAATTAAACTATTTCGTTATCTTGTAAAATACTCTGCAACCACAGCTGATTTTGAACATTGGCAAGTCGTTTTCGCCAACAAGATGACGATTGACTTCTCGTTTTACATCCTCTTTGGAGATTCCATTATGACATTGAGATGGTTTTGTAGACAACTCATTGCAAAAGATTCGGACGTGTTCGAAGCGTAAGAAACCGCAACATTGGAACGAATCCGGATTTAAGCGTTTTTTAAAATGGGTAGAAGGGAAAGGGCAAGCATTTCAGAAATGAAAAACCTTCTCAGTTACGAGATAGTTGTATGAGGGGCGTACAATGAGTAACGCACGAATAACAAAACAAGCAGTCCGGAGATTTTCCCATAAAATTAAACGGATACTCAATGTTCGAGAGAAACTGTCCTTAAAGAGAGCTGTACTAGGTAACAAAACGATCCCTCGTGTCAAATAACCACGCAATAAGAAAGTTGGTATTGATATTATAATTTCAGCATACACAGCATGCCGCGTTTTGATTTGCATCAGCTATAGCAGCAGACCTACGCTTTGTGCACACATCACATTTGATAAAAATCGACAAACTAGTCCGCAATGGTAACGGTAGCACTAGAGCCTTACCTTAGAAAATTGGGAAACGGTAGGCTGACCCAGTAAATCAGGATTCCAGTTAATACACACGGTTAATTGGGTCTGATTGTTGAATCCATTGCAGGAATCGATGGAGCCCAGTTCTCTGACGCTAACTGTACAGGCTGAAAAATAGGTGTGAAGGTCTGGAATGAATTTTGTCGGCCGGCATTTGGTATCTTAATACTTATAGTACAGCATTTGGATACCACCTGGTATTTTTAAAACAATACGGAGCAAGTACACCCCTAGATTTGCACGGTGTTACTTAAACGAGAAGGCTATATTCAGCAGGACAATGGACAATGTCACTAGACCGGGATCGATATAGAGTGGTTTTAGGGGCACGACAGGTATATCAGTTTCCTAAAGTGGAGCGCACATTCCTCATATCTTATCCCAATTTAACACTTTTCGGATGATATTAAGACAGCCCTTCGTAACAGAGGTACTTCTTCGCCAAACGTTTGGTAATTTACAGACGGCAGCTTAGCAGAAAATACCTGAAGAAAGAAATCATCGCATCATTGAATGATGACAGAGATGACAGAGTTATGCTTCTTCCAATTAACAGGCAGGAGCTGATGTTTTTGTCTATTAATATGTGTAAGATTGGATGCAGGGAAATTCGCGTTCTCTGCTCCTCTACTGACCCTACACCATTGCGAGTGCATTGCACTTAAGTTTAAACTTACTTCTGAAAAACGAAATGATAAGAGAATTGTCGTCAAAGACACGGCTGGGCAGTTTAATGCTCGTTTTTCTGTTTTTCAGAATTTTATAATTTGTATTTTCCTATGTTCACACCAACAGTTGATGTACGCAGACGGAAGTATAATTTTTTCCAGACAGAAGGGGCAACTTAACCAACTCTTCCCTGTTTAAAAGCATAACTGTCAATCAAATGCACCTTTAATTAATGGCCAATAACTTTATAAACTATATTGCATCTTGTTCTTGGTGGCAGGAAATTTCTTAAATTTCCCGGTTTAAATTTAATGTTAGTGAACTGATTAATTTCTAGGTGTTTAAAAGTTCAACGCAGGAATTTAAAAATAAAATTATTGCTTGTTTTACCTCGGATGGTGAATAAACAAATTCTACATATCTATATTTCTTCAATTCAGTAAAACGAATATTTTCTTATTCAAGAATTGTACATTAAAATATTATGCTTTCACTTTCTTCTTGGAAAACTGAAATTTATAAATTATCTTCAGCATTTGCTGTTGTAATGGCCCAATCCAGAAAGCTGATTTCCTTTGAAGCCGATTGCAATCGGTTCCCACAAGATGGCTTCTCAATAAGACGCAAATGTTTTATCGACAAACAGAAATAGAAAAGCACGGATAAAGTCAGTGTTAAAGCAGTCGGAATGTAATGAAAATTTAAAAGGAGCTGCTAAAGTTCCAATCCTTCTGATTGTATACCATACTAGCGGTCAAACAGGAGATGTTCGTAAGAAGAAAACACTATGTGGGCTCAAATAGCAGAGATTTAAGAAAGTTCGCTTTGAGGTGGGAATTGTATTTAACTGATATTGTTCCTATTCTTTTCGTGTCGCAGTTTTATCTCTGGTGAAATTCTTGCAAAAAAACTCTTGTTCATGAATGGTGATATCGAATTGTAAAAACTTTAAAAATAAAGGCGAAAATATCAAGGCTATCTGGGTAAAAACAAAAACAAAAAACGAAGGAACATCGTTTTAATTATCAAGATTGAATGTTGGCTTGCCTTTTTCGTCATTTATCTGCAAATTTTTTGTAAAGTTGAAAGCTTTGTAAGTGTTACAGAGCATGGATTTTTTTAATTTCCTTTTACATAGTTAGTGACTCGTATAAACTCAGCAGTGGATCGCTCAGGAATTTTTTTTTCCAAAAATAATCGCAGTTTAAATTATAAAAATTATGTAGTCACCTACCTTTCCTCACCATAAAGCAGGTTTAGAGAAAATAAAAGGGGATTTAATTGCAATAAAAATATCGCTTTTTGTATAGTAGCTTATTTCCTGCCGAAATTTATACCAGCTACTTCCTTTGTTCTGTCCTACACATTTGGTTCAAACTTCACTTTGAGAAATTAACTTTCGCACAATATTATAACCTTTTTTAATTAGTTCTATAGGATTTCGCTATTTTGAACGTAAATTGAAATAGTTGTGAACAGAATTCTCTGCTGGTTCAGCAAGAGATTTTTATTACAACCTGTATTCTGATAACCCTGTAATAGCTTTTTAATGGTAATACATATGGGTTTCGTCACGTAGATTTTGGATGAGCCGTTCATACCACTTCGGTGTACACTATATTGACCAACGTCACCAGAAACCACTTCAAAAGCAAATGAATGGATCAGCTGTGTTGTTAAGATGCTCGTTACAGCTGCAAACGGTATAAAAGCCAGCCTGCAACTGACCGCGATCATATCGCACTGTGAGGTTAAATAAAAATGTCGCGGGTGGAGAGAACGTACTTTGAGAAAAGAAAGATTGTTGGGTGTTATATTAGTGGGTTGTCCATAAGAGGAACCGAAATCCATTTAAACATACCCAGGTCAACTGTTCTGGATGTTCTGAATACGTGGAAGTCACATGGCGTGCCTGAAGCTGTAAAACGTACAGACAGACCGAAGAAAATCAGTGGTAGAAGAGGTTGAAGCCTCAGGAGAATCGTTACAGCTAATCGACGGAGTACTGCACAAGACCTCAGAGTACCGGTGAGTAAAAATGCTGGAACCTCGGTATGTACACGTACCATTTGCAGAGAACTTCATTCCATGGGTTACCGTGGACGTGCGGTTGCTTATAAGCTTTTCATCTCCATTCGGAATGCTACTCCTCGTTTAGCATGGTGTAAACGAGGAGTAGCATTCAAGGGAAACGGGTCTTATGGACTGATGAATTCAGATACGCGTGAACGAGGAGTAGCATTCAAGGGAAACGGGTCTTATGGACTGATGAATCCAGATACGCGTGAACGAGGAGTAGCATTCAAGGGAAACGGGTCTTATGGACTGATGAATCCAGATACGCGTAAACGAGGAGTAGCATTCAAGGGAAACGTGTCTTATGGACTGATGAATCCAGATACGCGTAAACGAGGAGTAGCATTCAAGGGAAACGGGTCTTATGGACGGATGAATCCAGATACGCGATCCATTGGTCTGATGACGTTGTGTGGGTACGGCGGCAGTCGGGGTAATGCCATTTACCACAGTGTACTGTTACTAGGGTCAAGTTTGGAGCTGGCAGCGTACTCATGTAGGGGTGTTTTTCGTGGTATGGCCTCTGCCCATTGCTTATCGTAGACAAACCTGATAACCAGCACCTCTACCTTTTATTCTGGACAATACCAATACTGTGGGAATACTATGAAACCCAGCCCTGCTGGTACCAGCAGGATAAAGCACCAAGTCATAAAGCAAGGACTGCTACGGCGTGGTTTGACTATAATTCCGTATCGTGTGTAGACTGGCCACCACATTGCCCTGATCTAAATCCCATAGAGCACCTATGGGATGAATTAGAGCGCCACATAGAAAGTTTGGAACCAAGGCCTACTACTAATCAACAGTTAGCGGCAACATTATGTACTGAATGCGAGCACATACTTATTGCTGTGTTCCAAAACCTTGTCATAAACATTTGTCGAAAGGGTAACGCATGCATTAAGGTCAAAGGTGGACCGACACAGTACTAATATATGTCCATAAATGCTATGTTGTGTTTCTCTTCTAGGTGTCCGGTGCTTTTGTCAATATAGTGTATGTTATAAAAGATGAATTTTAGGTTGCAAATGTTATGGTCTTTTCAAGGCTAGGATTTTCCCTGCACTTAAAGAAACAAAATATTGTTTCATTCCTGAGTAACAGGAGTTCGCTGTAAACTGCTTCATTTTTTAAGAACTCCAGCTTTGTCAATATCGTTCCTAAGTTGGAGTTACACTACATTTATGAAGGTACATGTTAGAGATATACAGTATAGTTATTTGTGTCATCGGGTTACAAAACCAAACTATATGTCCAGTCCCCGAAATTCAGCACATAAGTATTTCAATTTATGGGAAAATAATATTAGATTCGGTTACCTATCAGTTTTTTGAGAGCACTCTAATTCGAAAACGATTCAATGAACTAAGACATTTCCTGTTCATTCATGCACATTACATATTATTTTTAGTATAATGTGGCACAGGAGATAATATTGCTAAATTCAATAATGTTCAATAAATATTTCTTCTTTGTGGCTGCTTAGAGGAGACCAATGTTAATCAAAACATAGTACGAAACTTTAGCGCTTCAAAGTTCAGTGCACGTCTTCGAAAAGTTTGCAAATTGGATGAAAGGTATGGGCGTGAAATGGGTTATTTCGTATTCGCTCCGATTTCTAAATATCTATGGAAGACGCACAAGTTCAGTCATGGACTGATTATTTTAAGGATCATACCTGCAGGAAAATGTTAGACTCGAAAACTTGTGTTCCATGACGCTTTAGTGAGGCGTATCAGGACACATGAACCGATATTACCAGGGAATAGACATATCAGAAAAATAGAAATCCTGGTTTGACTTCAGTCTCTGACGTGACAAAACGGGATCCTTCAAGGAAGGTACAGCAAGGAGCAAATGACCTTTATTGTAACAGTTCTGCCTAATGCGCCGGGTGAGACGTCTTAACGAGGTCATTCAACGCACGGTTGATATTTCGTGGTTCAGAGAAACCCAACATACCTTGAAAGGAAACCCGCACCGCTGCTCTATGAAGCAGTGGTCTAACACTGGCTTATGTCTGTTCTGCCGAGTAGGGTCTGGGTTCGAATTTCTGTAAGGTATGGATGTTGTATTTGTTTTACGACATGGAATCTTTCCCTTCCCTGGAACCAGTGACCCTAAATTAGAAACGGGCGCCTGCTTATAGCCCACTGAGTCACTCACGGTGGTCATTACACCCTCAATAAAGAAAATCGTACCAATTGGCCGTAAGAAGGCTGCCCTAACCACAACGCTATCCACGGTGCTAGGTAAACGTATCGTTGTATCACCGGACACATGGCATCTGCATAACAACTAAGTAATCTCGGACTGTATAACGTTCCTTTCGCGAACATTCCCGTGAATTGCAATGCCGTACCATTTTATGTAACACGGCATATCCTCGGGATAGAGTCAAGTGTGTATGTGGTCGTAGAGCAGAGACAAAATGTCTGATTTGTAAAAGATGGTAAACATATTTAAGAAAAAGTGGAGCGAAATTTCCCATTTCAAGAAAAATGAAACGAATAAAGATAACTGACAGATTGTTCTAGAAACTAAGGGTGTACTATGCAAGAATCCTTTTTTAGGCGTGGGAGGTGTAACGTCCAAGATGCGCAATTTGATGGATTTATACAAATAAAACTTACCTTTATTTATACCAAATAAAACTTACCTAAGTATATCAGTTACGTGCAGTTTTCCGTCCCTGATTAAACGCCTTCGTTTCCAAAGACAGGTCTTAGATATTTACAGCCCAATATTTGAAAAATTCAGCAAATAGTTTCGATAATTTTCGGGAAATAAGGGGATACGATGCGGACTTGATGATCGTATCCCATTTTTTCATGGTAAAACGGATAGTTTGAAATGCAATGCCGGAAACAAATTTACAAGTTATGCCGTCTTGCTAGAAATTGTGGATATTACAAGCAGCATTTGTGTAAAGCACAAAAACTTGAAACGAATAAGGTGGCAGTCATAGAATGAGAACTTGGCATACAGCTTAGGTATTTATCATAAGACGATTCTAACACCTACTGGGATTTTTTAAAAGTTGCTCACGTTTAACGCTTTTTAATTTATACCAAATAAAACTTACCTATCTATATCAGTTACGTGTAAAAATTCCGTTTTGTTGTATAACATCAGTACAAAACTGTTAGTGACATTAGAAGGTTTTCTAAAATTCGGAACGATTCCGCCTTAAAAAAATTGAACAACGCTCAGATAATAATGATAACGCCTATTACGAAATTTATACTGCTTTGTGTGCTTTGAAATCTGCAGGAATTATTTAAAAACTGCAGATAATATAAATTATATTGATCGTCGTGTATCTCTTGCATAATTTGAAATAGAACTGTTAGTCATGATGGAATGTTTAATTTTTAGTAATTTCTATAAACAGATTAAAGATACATAGAAAAATATTATGCTTTCCCTAGGCCTTTGATAATAATTTACCAGCTTATGTGAAACTCTTAGTACTAGCATCAGGTGAAGGCAGAAACATATAGATGTTTTGGTTAGTTATTGTCGTTTAGTAAATCCAAACGATTTTTTTATTGGAGGTTTAACGACCACCGTGAGCAACTCAAATGGGCTATAAGCAGTCGCCCGTCCCTAATTTAGGGTCACTGGTTCCAGGGAAGGGAGAGAGCCAGTGCCGTAAGACAAACACAACATCCATGCCTGACCGGGATTCGAACCCGGACCCCTTACGGACGAATGGTCAGAGGCCAACGCCTTAGACCACTGCGCCACCGGGGCGGCCCAAAACGATTCGAACTGATTCTTAAGTCACACATTTTATACATATCTTGAACCTACTAGAGTATTTTTTTTAATTCCTGCTCTTCACGTTTGTTAGGCATCATAAGTTTGACGACTGAGATTTGAGCTCTTGAGAGAATGTTTAATAGCAGCTACAGGCCTGTACCCAGATTTTGTATATAATATCCCTTTCCTTTCATTCTCAGGATCGTCCTTATAACGACTTCCTGCTTCTTCGCTTTCCTTCCACAGATACAAAGTCAGGAACAAACCTACAACACCAGCTTGTTTGTGAGCCTCTATCTGAATCAGAATATTTCTGTCCACCTTACATTACCGTATCCTAAAAAACGCTGAACATAGAAAAATACCTGAAAGCATTTCTGCAGGGACAGAGAAGCCATATTTTGCCAGATTACTTCTTAACGTGAGGTGAAATTTCTTCTTCGTGAGGAATTTCGACTACTGAGGTTTACGTGACGCTCTTCCTCTCAGGCTGGTATTTTACCCTTAGATTTCAACGAGCGCCTGAGCTCTTTACATTCTCACACGCACATGCATAAATCTGTAGTGGACATTGATTATATGCTAATTAGTCGTTTAATTTAATCGGTGACAGGCTTCTTAAAGTGGAACGGATAAATAATTATAATTGCAGTTAATGCTCGTTATGCACATTTAAGTTAGGCACTTTTACAGTTATGTGCTTTTTGTGGGATAGGTAGCACTTTTATTGTTATCAACTAATTACTAGGTGTTTCAGACCCAAAGCACCCATGTAGTCTGCGACCATAAAAGATAGTTTTTGCAAAATTTATTTGTATTGGATAAGGTTTTTTCACTAAAAGTCTATCTAGAGATTTCTTGCTGATCTTAAAAGTTATCCTAAACCGGCGAATGAAAATAGTTTTTTTTTTTTATATTCAAGACGTAATTTTGTTCTGTTTTTCCAAAATGTACATGGCACCGCTTTGAAATCTTGAGTGGGTACTTGAGCACCAGTGCACCCATGAATTTAATATCTGTACATGTAACAAAAAACGAAGGTAGTTGTATACGCACACTACTTTGATGAATAAAAATGCAAACCCAGGATACTTTTAATCTGGTTTGAGTCATGATTTATTGAGCTTACAATTTTTTCTTAACATAACTAACGTTCATATCCGACACCATAAGAAGTTATTGGTTCCAAGCGTAGATGATGTAGTTTGTGGTGAGCTAGGAATGCTGACATAGTAAATTGATTTCGTGAGATGCCATATTTTTTTAGGGGAAAAGGAAGAACCTTGAGATTAGTGTGATGCGGAGAACTCAACCAAGGGATGATCATAGACTCTATAACTGACTTCTCTGGTTCGGTAACAAAGGTAATGTATTTCGAGCGTTTAAAACCCTCACATTGTCAAGCTTTGGATGACTGGGACATTTAATTTTTTATAGTTGGCAATTCTGAGTTGGGCAATGCACACGCACGTAGTGATTCCTTTTTCAGGGATATGGAACCAAGTAACCATTAACTTCGAAGGGAAATACTACTCACTTTTGCATCATCAATTTCTATGATTAATCGGTTATTTAGTCTACACCTCTTTATTCTTGAGCTGTGTGGCATCAAAAAGTAAGTATAAGATAAAGTAAACTGATTCATCAATATATTAAAATTTATTTTTTTGTCTTTCCTTTAAGATGTAAAACAGAAAACAGAAAACTTTTGGATGTGATAAAAATGAGGCTCTAACTCAGTAGAAGTACCTGGTGAAGGAGCAAATGCCTGACTTAAGGAAAGCTACATGATTTTACCTCGGGAAAAACAATCTTATTTTGGCTTCAAAATATAGATGATAAATGTTTTTACAGAGATCGAATTTTCACAATAAGTAAAGTTCACTAACCTTCCATTGTTTCGCAATAATATTTTTTTAAAGTAGATAAAAAAACTAAGATAACAAACAAGCTGATAAACATAATTTAACATAGATTAATGAAACACAAATTGAGACAAAACGTGATTAACATGCGTGTCTGATTCAGTTGCTCTGGGCATTCCTGTAGGTTTGTAATCAGTGGCTCTCTGAGGATTTTTTATGAGGGTTAACCAAAATATTGAAGATGCAAATGGAAATACACACATAAAAAGACATCTCCGAAAAATACTGGGGTGCGATAAAAATATCTGCGCCATAGTAAATTATATTTCCAGTGTTTCATAAAAATTTATAATTTAAAGCATATTCAAATATTTTAAAAAATAAGCTCCCAATAACAAAGAAAGAAAAGAGGAAAACAAAATTATCCTCATGCAGATGTCCAGCGTGCCTGAGCCGCTAAGTAGTGAATATGAGGTCCGTGTGCGCTCATCGAATCTTAAAATTTTGATCAAAAAAGGACTGGAGAAGGTTCGTTTTGTTTTACATAAAATTTAGGACAATGTTTATGGTTGATTCCTTCTTTCGTATATTCGTTGTACAATGGAAAAGGTAAACAATCTAGACATGATGCTTAATATTGGGTGATACAACTGTGTGTAGACATGATGCATAACATTGTTCGAGGAACGGCAGGTATTTCGACCAATAAAACGTAAAACATAAACTACAGTTCTGAAATATTAAGGACAATGAAGGGAGATTTGGTTTAAGTGTCTAGAGAAACATTGTAGAAAGTTGAGGTAATAAACGTAAAACATAATGTTCATGTAATTTAAATTTAACATTAGTATTTTTCATGATGTCGTTTCAAAAAAATAGTGTGAAAGGGAAAATAGTTAGCCATGCAGAAATGGCAGAAAAACAGGGCCGCCTTGGTGGCGTAGTGGTCTAAGCGCTGGCATATGATAATTAAACAGTAAAGTGTCTAGGTTCGAATCACTGTGAGGCGTGGATGTTGTGTTTGCCTTACAGCACCAGCTCTCAAACTTCCCTGGAACCAATGACCCTAAATTAGGGGTGGGCGACTATTTATAGCCCATGAATTGCTCACGGTGGTCGTTAAATCTTCAATCAAAAGGAAAAAGCCAGACTATGATTTTTTTTTTTTTGGCTTTTCGGTAGCAGTAAACTCTGAAAAATCCATGGTCTTAAAAATAAAATCAAGTGCATGTCATGAGGTAAAACTGAAAAATATCATCTCAGAACCGAAGGACTCCGAAAACATTTAGGCGGTATTGAGCGGAGTTAAGAATTTATTATTATTATTATTATTATTATAGCTTTTTGAACTTTCCATGCACAAATGCTTTCTTCGACGTTCGCAGCTGACTCAAACTCATTTCAGCCAGATCGTAATACAGGCAAATTGGATCGTCATACAGAATATACTTGATAAGATTTAGGGGAAGAAGCAATTATGAGGAAGTCCACAGTAACTTAACAGTCATAAAAGACCAATTTTGTTAGGTGCATCCACGCAATTTGTTTTGGGAATGTGGTAGAAGGGAATGGAATGATTCCGAATTAGATCTTCGGCACTGAAAATTCAGGAGAACAACTGTCGCTTTACCACACAGGCAAAAGACTAGCAATTCGCAAATTCGGCAATGCCGATAATCATGAAATTAACTTACCTACTTGAATTATATATAGAAGCTTAAAAACATCAATCCATGTACTTTTTTAACTGTTTACGTACTACGGTCGTTCTTACAGAGTGTAATAAGTGTAATATGGAAAAAGTGAAATCAATATATATACAAATAAAATTAATTTCATAATTACCTGGCACTGGGGATACGTCGTTCAGCATGGGTGCTTCCCCGGACAGAGGCCAATCATTGCACATTGGTTGGCTAAAGTTAGACACATCTGCTAACTGCGGGTGGTTTGGGTGCATACATTTTGGTAGCGGGGTTTGCTTTCGCGCAACCCTTATTTAAGACCAAGATAAGATTTGACACATTCGCACAAACCTCATGTTATATTCTCACCTTGATTTTGAGTATATGAAAGTGATTTCTGTTATTTATTGGCCATACATTCTTTTCCGTTCTAATTATTTCTTCGTTGTCCGCTCTTTCTAGGAGGACGAAACAAATGAGGAAGTAACAAGTAAAAGTTTGATCTATAATATCCAGTTATTTTTAATTCAACGGAAAACAGTTCGCGCTAACTAAGACTATGCTTCCTTCTAAACCCCAGAAAGTTTAGAAGGTCAGTCTAAGTGCGCATTGAAGACCTTTCAAACAAAGGCCTTTAACACGTAATTGGACTAATTATTTCAACTTGCTTGACTTTAGAAGGAGATATAGCATTATACCTTGGTGTTTTTTGTTGGATGGATGGTTTTGTAGCGCATATAATTATATTGCCGGTTTTCCAGTTATATTCTCAGCTGTGTCGCTTCCCGGAAGAGGACACGGTTGACAGAGCTGAGGATATAACTTATTTTTAAATTTAACAATCCGTGGATAAAATGCAAAAGACACGATCTAAATCCAGCGGAGCGATAGTAGAAGCACTTCAGAAACTTCACGCACCTATCAATTAAACAAAAGATATTTCAAGTCTTACGTTGCAAACAAAGTTAAATTAACCAGCGGCCGGTTAATTCCATTAGTTAGAAAACCGTTTAAGCGTACGAAAAAGTTACAGTATAGCGGGAAAATCATGAGTACGCTCATAAGCATACAATAGACAAAATTAGTCACCCAGACAGAACTGAGCCATCCGTTATTGATAACAGGTACGCTGATAAGCACACAATCGAAATAATTAGTCACCCAGGCAGAACTGAGCCACCCGTTATTTATAACAGGTACGCTCATAAGCACACAACAGAAATAACTAATCACCCAGGCAGAACTGAGCCACCCGTTAAGAGAAAAATTTAGTCACCCAGGCAGAACTGAGCCACACGTTAAGAGAAAAAATTAGTCACCCAGGCAGAACTGAGCCACCCGTTGTTGATAACAGGTACGCTCATAAGCACAAAAGACAAATAATTAGTCACCCAGGCAGAACTGAGCCACCCGTTATTGATAACAGGTACGCTCATAAGCACACAAGAGAAATAATTAGCACCCAACCAGTGACTGAGCACCCCGTTACTGATAACATTGTGAATCAGGTGTTTTAGAGATTCCACGAGGTTGTGGATGTATTGAAAATCGATTAGCAGCAACTCGTGCGTCAACTGGTCTCGAAGTATTTTCAGAGTACGTGTCTTTATTCCGGCGTTTCACCTTGTGTTCCAAATGATACCACAGATTTTCAATAGGATTTAAATGGAGATTCGGAGGGCCAGCCGAGGTGAGACAGTGTTGCTGATTGCCGTCCTGCCAAACAGGCACAATGTTGGGCCCTGTGCAGACAGCAATTGCCGTATTGGACCATAGGAGTGGCAATGTGATGCTGCTCCTGGAGATTTAGAGCGAAGGGCAACATTTCTTCATTCAGAAAGTGGAGGTACGCATGCTGGTTCAAATTCATAGTCACTGCAACGAGAGGGCCTACTTCGTGGTACGAAAAATATTCCCAAAACATCACAGAACTACCTACAGCATGAAGAACATCTTCAACACAATCATAATTGTGGGCTTCATTAAGTCTGCAATTCACTCATCACCTGCCATCATTGGAGTACCAACAGAAATGTGACTCATCAGACCAAATTATCCGTTTCCAATTCTCCAGTTTTGATGCCTTTGACCCATTGATAAAGCACGATATTGTGACTTGTTAAAAGAGGCCTCTTCCATGGTACTCTGCTCCATATGTCCATAACATGCAGTTCTGTCGCATTGTATTTTCGGAAATTGGTTGGAGTGGACTTCCACAGACTGTTTGGAGTAATTGTTGCTGGGTTTGAAAACGATTTGCAGTTACCAGGCACTAAACATGGCGGCGGTCCATACTGGTGAGAATCGTTTTCTAGATACAGTTACGTCGCCGATTTTCAGTTGACCGCGAATTACACCACTGTTTGTAGACCAGCTTGACATTACACTTGAAACACCAATAAACTGGGTGACTTCATTCACTATGTGTCCATGATCACAGCCAAACGCAATGGCTCCTTTTTGTCATTCAGTAACGTCTGTAATACGACGCATATTGCAGATTAAAATCAATACACACGTTGCTCTTCACCACTGCACGAGACAGGAGGGACCCTGTAAACCACGTCAGTGCTATTTATCTGCCGACAACGCTCTGACGGCGTACCTCAGTACAACCGGTAACTTCCTGCTGCCATTTCTGTTTTGGTTAACTAATGTTTTGTCCTGTGATCTTACCAAACTGTTTTTTGTAGAATCAGAGTCCACTTGGGTAAACCCGTGAGCAGAAAGAATAAATAAAAAAATCGGTACGACTGGAATTTCTACTGCTGAAATTCCAAGTATTTGCGCGGAAATAATATCTTAACACAAAGCGTTTGACTGAGATAGCGGAAAATTCTTGTAAAGACATATATAGTGACTTCTGTTGATTTGATTCAGCAGATATTTTAGTATCACCCTGAAGCACTGGTATAAAGAAAACGAATTACAATCTACGTATCGGACGCAAAAAGTGTGTTATATTACTTGCAATAGAACGATTAAAAACGTCTTACGAATTTTCAGGATTCAACGTCAGTTATTTAATCACATTATGCCACATAATGGTAAATCACTGAGTATGCAAAACAGAAGCTATTGGGTGCTCAGAAAATTCCCTTAAGTCGAACAAATAAGGCCGTCAGTCTCTTTACACAAATGATGTCCACAGTTTTTATGAAATTTTCACACAAATTATGTCCTCATTAGATTGCAAGCTGAATCGTTAGATACGTTATTTTCTGGGCACTGTAAAAAAATTTATCGTTAATTTCACAGTTTTGGACCGTTAACAAGGTTGCTATCCTTTGACTGTAAAAAAACAGTTTTGTACTGTATTAATTACGGAAAACAACTGCGAAAGAACAGTCAGGAACCGTTATTTTGACAGTTTTGTACCGTATTATTTACGGAAAACAACTGCGAAGGAACAGTCAGGAACCGTTATTTTGACACTTTTGTACTGTATTATTTACGGAAAAAACTGTGAAGGAACAGTCAGAAACCATTATTTTTACAGTTTTGTACTGCATTATTTACGGAAAACAACTGTGAAGGAACAGTCAGAAACCGTTATTTTTACAGTTTTGTACTGTATTATTTACGGAAACAACTGTGAAGGAATTGTAACTTTTACAGTTTTGTACTGTATTTTTTATGGGAAGGAACAGTCAGGAACTGTTATGTTTACAGCTTTGTTTTGTACTGTATTATTTACAGAAATGAACTGTGAAGGAAGAAATATAAACAGTAATTCTTACAGTTTTATACTGTTATTTACAGAGAGAAGAAACAGTCAAACTGTAAATCTTAGTTTTAAGATTATTAACCTAGCAATCAGATATGCCTAAATCGTGTGATTTTTACTGTTCAATATGTAATATCACATCAGAAAACTTGAATATTACATCTCACTCCAGGGTGACATAATTTCTAAGTTTTCGTTCGATATTACATATTGAACAGTAGAAAACGGGCAATTCAGGCATATCTGATAGCTAGGTTGATAATCCTGTGACCTTGTTCCACATAATAAGGGAAAAACGCATCTTCAGCTGAATGAATAGTAAAACTTGCTTTATATAATGTGTTATTTTAATACAAACACTTGTGAAACAGGTGAAGTAAACAGTGTGCTCCCAAAAAACTTTAATGATAATGTATAACAATGAATACACACTTGTTTTATTGTGCTTATATTAAACATATGCTACTTATAAGCTTACTTGTTTTGTGTGCTGGCAAATTCATCAACATCAGTCAGTTCTGAACATGATTCAGTGAAAGTGGTCTTATAAGTAGGATATGTGTGATATAAAAGCAATAAAAATGTGTTCTCTGAGAACAACTGCAGTCAGTGTGGCGATGTGTGGAAAAACACAAAGGTTGAAAAAGCAGCTGATGCTCAGATTTTCAGACAACAACATGGAGGGAAAGCACAAACGAATATTGAGCTGCCAAAGGATAATCATTGATTACATCTGAAATGTTAGAAGTATCTAACTTGCTACATAGACCACAGTCACAGCATGATGCAATAACACAAGATAATAGACATATCTTGTCAGTATTGCATTACAATTTGGCAGCCTGAACATGGTTTCCCTCTTAACAAAATAACACAGGAATGATAGGGAATTGTTGGCCCTCGACAACATAATACAGGTTGCTTTATGGTAATAGGGACTTCATTCTTTCTATTCTCCAGACCTTGCCACAACTTACCTTTCAGAATGTTTCAAAGATAAAGAGCTTTTCAAGAAAGCCACATAGGCATGGCTATAAGAGCCTCATACATATTTTACTGCCACATAAAGTTAAAGAAAATATTTTAAAAAATTGTCCCAATGGTTTCCCTCTTTACAAAATAAGATTTTTAGCTGTGTTTTCTTATTTATATACTGTCATTCATAAAGAGCAATAAAAGGGCTACTTTATTAAAAAAATGGCTCTTTACTGAGAAATTCTTTTGAATTTTCATCACCAAATCATAAAGTTTGTGATTACCATCCAAACCATTATAACCATGAGGCACAGACTAGCGTCTGGGGACAGCAATGGAAATCTCGTAGGAAGATCATCATTAGTAGGAATAAAACACAATCAACCAATTGGCGTGCGTGATGTGTATCACTAGTGCCAGGTAAGTATGAAATATTTAGCAAACTTTCTGTATTTAATATAATTTTTCGAATTTTTTACTGAAAGGCATTGATCAAATTACTGGGTAAATGTGTAGATTATCGTTCTAAATTATTTCGCGAGAAAAATGTTAGTACCTGGAAAAAGTGCGACGTACGGATTCAGAGTATGGATATTAAAGGCAAATGGTACAGAAATTTCATATTTTAAATGTGTTTTGAAAATTTTAATCGGAATATTGACCGGAAAGTTCGATGCTGTGAAGAGACGCTGCGGTTGGCCTAATGCATCTCTACTGCGATGATGTCAACTGTGCTCCGTTAAAAGGAAGGTTCGTTGCTGAACAGAAATGACGGGCGGAAGAGTACGAGAGAAAGCGGTTACTTTTTGGCAGAAGAGCAATACATTTTGTAGTGTACACTACAAAAAATAGGTCCAAATTATGCACACTTTATTGGTATCCCATACGTTGTTGGCAGGAAAACCCGGAAAATAAGATCTTTGATTAGCAAACGATACGTGTCAGTGAGAGAGAAATTGACCTGCGAACAAAGTATCAACACGAGAACCAAAAGTACAGTGGTACAGCAAATCAGCTACGAATGGAAGCCGTTCAAAGTAGAACCGAAGTTATGCGATCTTTGATTAGCAAACGATACGTATCAGTGAGAGAGAAATTGACCTGCGAACGAAGTATCAACACGAGAACCAAAAGTACAGTGGTACAGCAAATCAGCTACGAATGGAAGCCATTCAAAGTAGAACCGAAGTTATGCTTCCCCAGTTTTCTGCACAACATAGAAAGGAATATTTGCACTTTCTATTTGGAATTAGGGAATGATGTGTGAAAGAACGAAACATTTCTGAACATGTGCTTCAAAAACAATGACAAAACATGAGCGAACTATATTCTGTAACGTATGAGTACATGGTGCTTCGCTCTCCTGGCAAGAGCATATGCAGCTGCACTTGTAGTCATCCGCGCGTGAATTACTCGCTGCAGGGGATCTTTCTTTCAACGGATTAAAACTTCACATCGTCGTGGTAACGGTGCGTTCAGCCTACTGCTGCGTCTCTTCAAAAATCACACCTACAGGTAAATATTACGATAAAAATCGTTAAAAGGCATTTAAAACATGAAATGGCTACACCATTTGCCATTAATTTTCATATTTTAAAATCTATACGGCGCCCTTTTTCGAGGTAATTTTCCGACGAAATAATTTAGGACGCTAATCTACAATTCCTTTCTATGTTGTGCAGAAAACTGGGAAGCATAACTTCGGTTCTACTTTGAACGGCTTCCATTCGTAGCTGATTTGCTGTACCACTGTACTTTTGGTTCTTGTGTTGATACTTTGTTCGCTGGTCAATTTCTCTCTCACTGATACGTATCGTTTGCTAATCAAAGATCTTATTTTCCGGGTTTTCCTGCCAACAACGTATGGGATACCAATAAAGTGTGCATAATTTGGACCTATTTTTTGTAGCGTACACTACAAAATTTATTGCTCTCCTGCCAAAAAGTAACCGCTTTCTCTCGTATTCTTCCACCCGTCACTTCGGTTCAGCAACGAACCTTCCTTTAAATGGAGCACAGTTGACATCATCGCAGTAGAGATGCATTCGGCCAACCGCAGCGTCTCTTCACAGCATCGAACTTACAGGTCAATATTCCGATTAAAATTTTCAAAACACATTTAAAATATGAAATTTATGTACCATTTGCCTTTAATATACATACTCTGAATCCGTACGTCGCACTTTTTCCAGGTACTAACATTTTTCTCGCGATATAATTTAGAACGATAATCTACACATTTACCCAGTAATTTGATCAATGGCTTTCAGTAAAAAATTCGAAAAATTATATTAAATACAGAAAGTTTGCTAATTATTTCATACTTACCTGGCACTAGTGATACACATCACGCACGCCAATTGGTTGATTGTGTTTTATTCCTACCAATGAGGATCTTCCTACGAGATTTCCATTGCTGTCCCCAGACGCTAGTGAGGCGCAGTAGAATTCCAGAATTTCAACCTGTCATCAGTACAGCTTGTTCAAAGGATTATGCATTAAAAATTACTTTTATTTTGATTGGTTACAATTTTAAAAAGGTGACAATGCTGAAAGGCCCAAGAAATCAGCAAAGATCATTGCTTTTTATTGCTGTCAAAGGTATGTTTTTATTACCACAATAAAGATGTAGATTACAGAACTAAAATAGTTTCTCTTTTAGAGAAGTCGTATAACATCAGTAACTAAGCAGACTAGATATTAAACATGAAATATACTATCTTTTACAAAGAATATTTTTATTAAATAAGTGGTAAAGAAGTTGTGGTACATAGTTGAAATATTTGTGTTAGTGCTCATTTAACAATATTGTTGTGTCCACTCAAAGTAAGTCATTCATTAACAAAAGAATGTTTGGACTGTATGGGTCATTTTATCTCTCAATTTTGATTAAATGCTCAGGGTTGATGTTGAGAAGGCACCTATACAAAAAAATTATCAAGTTTAGGAAACATATAGAAATATATATATCATCATCATCATCATCATCAACCATTATCAATCCACAGCTGGACGAAGGTCTCCCCAAGTTTCCTCCACAACGGTCTGCCTTGTGCCAATATCCTCCATGTCACTCCCGCATACTTTCGAATTTCATCCACCCATCTTCCATGTGGTCTTCTTCTGGGTATTTTCCTGTCCCTTGGAATCCAATCTAAAATTTCGGCTGTCCATCGATGGTCTGTTCTTCAGGCAGTATGTCCAGCCCATTGCCATTTCAGGGATTTACCTCTGATCATGATGTCTTCCGCTCTTGTCATTTTTCGGATCCACGTGTTCCTCTTCTTATCTCTCCTGGTTACACCAAGCATGCACCTCTCCATGCTGTTTTGAGTTGTCTGCAGCCTTTGTATGTCTCTTTTAGCTAAGGTCCACGTCTCTGCACCATACGTAAGCACTGGAAGGATGCATTGATCAAACACTTTTCTATTTAAGACATAATGGCATATTGCTCTTGAAAATTATGCTGTTTCTTCCAAAAGCTCTCCAGGCAAGTTTTGTACGCCGATTAATTTCTTCATCAATGTGACCCTCACTTGATATCTGCTGTCCAAGATAAAGGTATGTGTCTGTTATCTCCAGCTTTTCTCCATCAATCGATAAATCTTCATTTCTTGTAAAAGCATTGAACATCACTTTTGTCTTCTGAAAGTTCATTTTTAATCCCACTTCTTTACTCTTGTCAGCAAGTTCCTGGATCATACTCTGTAGCTCTGATGGGGTAGTTGCAAAAATGACTATGTCATCAGCAAAACGAAGGTGGGTTAGATAATCTCTATTAATCTTTATCCCTTTGTTTTCCCAGTTCAGTGATTGAAAGACATTTTCCAATGTGGCATTAAATAGCTTCGGAGATATGGTGTCACCTTGTCTCACTCCTTTTCCAATTTTTATGTGTGATGTATTTTCAAACAGCCGAATCTTTGCACTTGCATTTTCATAGATGTTATTAATAATATTAATGTATGCATCTTCAATACCGCAGGATTTCAGAGCCATTGCAACTGCTGATGGTTTCACCGAATCAAAGGCTTTTTCATAATGGATAAAAGCCATGCACAATGGAAGTTCATATTCCCTCGCTCTTTCAATTAGTTCTCTCAGTACGTGGATATGATCTATTGTGCTGTAGCCACTCCTGAATCCAGCTTGTTCTCTCGGTTGAGCCATGTCCAGTGTCACCTTCAAGCGGTGTGAAAGAACTTTAGTGAAGATTTTATAAACCACTGATAACAGGCTGATAGGTCTGTAGTTCCTGAGATCCTCAATGTCACCTTTTTTATGTATTAAGATCATTGTAGCGTTGTTCCAATCCTCAGGAATTTTCCCTTCATTAAGGCATCGAGTGAAAATTTGGGCGAGTACTGTTTCGATTTATCCACTTGCTTCTTGTATGATGTCTACAGTAATTACATCTTCTCCTGGAGCTTTTCCCCGCTTCATGTTCTTGATTGCACGTGCAACTTCTGTTGGAAGGACTGGAAGAACTCTGGTACTTTTCATGATGTCTGGAGTACATGTATCATCCCTTTCATATAATTTGGGGTAGAAATCTTTCACTCTTGTCAAAATTTCGCCTCTATTTCTTGTTACAGAAACATCTTCTTTCCTCAGTGCCATAATCTGTTTTTTTTCCCTTACTGAGATGTCCCTTTGCTATCTTTAGGCTTTGGTTGTTTTCAATTACTTTCCTTACTAGTTCACAGTTGAATTTTCTTACGTCTTCAGTGATACTTTTTCGTACTGTCTTGCATAGCTCTATATATTCCACTTTGGAAGTCACATCTTCTTTAGTTGTCCTCATCTCTCTTCTTTTTTGAATCAACATTTTGGTTTTTCCTGATAATTTGTTCACATACAATTTATTCTTAGACCCAGCTAATTTTCTTGCTGTTTCCATAAGAGCTTTGGTTACTTTTCTGTTAACTTCAGAAATGTCCACTTCTTCCAATGTTAGGCCTTCTAAAGCACAGAATCTGTTCTTCAGTTCCAATTTGAAGGTATTATGTTGTTTTTTAAGGTTGGTTATGTCAATACATTTTGTTTGTCTTATGAGCTTGCTACGTTCGAGTTTAGTGTTGAGGTGCATCTTACATCTCACCAATCTATGGTGACTGCCTGTGTTGAACTTGTTCACTGCAGTCTTCTATGACGAATTTTTTGTTACACATAATAAAATCAATTTCACTTGTCGTCCCATTTGGATGTCACCATGTCCATTTCCTGTGTGGCTTTTTCTTGAAAAAGGAGTTCAAGATGAAAAACCCTTCTGCCTCTGCAAACTCTACGAGAGTATTTCCACGCTGGTTTCTGTTGCCGTGACCGAATTTACCTACTGAAGTTTCATTCTGTTGCCGTTGCCCTATTTTTGCATTGAAATCTCCCATAATTATTTTCAAGTGCTGCTTACCTTTATTATTTAGATCAGGTAAGCAGCACTTGAAGATAATTATGGGAGATTTCAATGCAAAAAGAGGGCAACGGCAACAGAATGAAACTTCAGTAGGTAAATTCGGTCACGGCAACAGAAACCAGCGTGGAAATACTCTCGTAGAGTTTGCAGAGGCAGAAGGGTTTTTCATCTTGAACTCCTTTTTCAAGAAAAAGCCACACAGGAAATGGACATGGAGACATCCAAATGGGACGACAAGTGAAATTGATTTTATTATGTGTAACAAAAAATTCGTCATAGAAGACTGCAGTGTGCTAAACAAGTTCAACACAGGTAGTGACTATAGATTGGTGAGATGTAAGATGCACCTCAACACTAAACTCGAACGTAGCAAGCTCATAAGACAAACAAAATGTATTGACATAACCAACCTTAAAAAACACCATAATACCTTCAAGTTGGAACTGAAGAACAGATTCTCTGCTTTAGAAGGCCTAACATCGGAAGAAGTGGATATTTCTGAAGTTAACAGAAAAGTAAACAAAGTTCTTATGGAAACAGTAACAAAATTAGCTGGGTCTAAGAACAAATTGAATGTGAACAAATTATCAGGAAAAACCAAAATGTTGATGCAAAAAGAAGAGAGATGAGGACAACTAAAGAAGATGTGACTTCCAAAGTGGAATATATAGAGAGATATTGATATATATCATCATCATCATTGTCAACCATTATAAATCCACTGCTGGACGAAGGTCTCCATAAGTTTCCTCCACAACGGTCTGTCTTGTGCCAGTCTCCTAAATGTCACTCCCGCATACTTTCGAATTTCATCCAACCATCTTCCATGTGGTCTTCCTCTGGGTCTTTTCCTGTCCCTTGGAATCTAATCTAAAATTTCGGCTGTCCATCGATGGTCTGTTCTTCTGGCAGTATGTCCAGCCCATTACCATTTCAGGGATTTAACTCTGATCATGATGTCTTCCACTCTTGTCATTTTTCGGATCCACGTGTTCCTCTTCTTATCTCTCCTGGTTACACCAAACATGCACCTCCCCATGCTGTTTTGAGTTGTCTGCAGCCTTTGTATGTCTCTTTTAGCTAAGGTCCACGTCTCTGCACCATACGTAAGCACTGGAAGGATGCATTGATCAAACACTTTTCTTTTAAGACATAATGGCATCTTGCTCTTGAAAGTTATGCTGTTTCTTCCAAAAGCTCTCCAGGCAAGTTTTGTACGCCGATTAATTTCTTTACCAATGTGACCCTCACTTGATATCTGCTGTCCAAGATAAACGTACGCGTCTGTTATCTCCAGCTTTTCTCTATCAATCGATAAATCTTCATTTCTTGTAAAAGCATTGTAAATCACTTTTGCCTTCTGAAAGTTCATTTTTAATCCCACTTCTTTACTCTTGTCAGCAAGTTCCTGGATCATACTCTGTAGCTCTGATGGGGTAGTTGCAAAAATGACTATGTCATCAGCAAAACGAAGGTGGGTTAGATAATCTCCATTAATCTTTATCCCTTTGTTTTCCCAGTTCAGTGATGGAAAGACATTTTCCAATGTGGCATTAAGGAGCTTCGAAGATATGGTGTCACCTTGTCTCACTCCTTTTCCAATTTTTATGTGTGTTGTATTTTCAAACAGCCGAATCTTTGCACTTGCATTTTCATAGATGTTATTAATAATATTAATGTATGCATCTTCAATACCGCAGGATTTCAGAGCCATTGCAACTGCTGATGGTTTCACCGAATCAAAGGCTTTTTCATAATCGATAAAAGCCATGCACAATGGAAGTTCATATTCCCTCGCTCTTTCAATTAGTTCTCTCAATACGTGGATATGATCTATTGTGCTGTAGCCACTCCTGAATCCAGCTTTTTCTCTCGGTTGAGCCATGTCCAGTGTTACTTTCAAGCGGTGTGAAAGAACTTTAGTGAAGATTTTATAAACCACTGATAGGAGGCTGATAGGTCTGTAGTTCCTGAGATCCTCAATGTCACCTTTTTTATGTAACAAGATCATTGTAGCGTTGTTCCAATCCTCAGGAATGTTAACTTCATTAAGGCATCGAGTAAAAATTTGGGCGAGTACTGTTTCGATTTCTCCACTTGCTTCTTGTGTGATGTCTACAGTAATTCCATCTTCTCCTGGAGCTTTTCCCTGCTTCATGTTCTTGATTGCATGTGCAACTTCTGCTGGAAGGACTGGAAGAACTCTGGTACTGGTACCTTTCACGATGTCTGGAGTACATGTATCATCCCTTTCATATAATTTGGAGTAGAAATCTTTAACTCTTGCCAAAATTTCGCCTCTATTTCTTGTTACAGAACCATTTTCTTTTCTCAGTGCCATAATCTGTTTTTTTCCCTTACTGAGATGTCCCTTTGCGATCTTTAGGCTTTGGTTGTTTTTAATTGCCTTCCTTACTAGTTCACAGTTGAATTTCCTTACGTCCTTAGTGATACTTTTTCGTACTGTCTTGCATAGCTCTATATATTCCACTTTGGAAGTCACATCTTCTTTAGTTGTCCTCATCACTCTTCTTTTCTGCATCAACATTTTGGTTTTTCCTGATAATTTGTTCACATGCAATTTGTTCTTAGACCCAGATAATTTTGTTGCTGTTTCCATAAAAGCTGTGGTTACTTTTCTGTTAACTTCAGAAATATCCACTTCTTCCGATGTTTGGCCTTCTAAAGCAGAGAATCTGTTCTTCAGTTCCAATTTGAAGGTATTATAGTGTTTTTTAAGGTTGGTTATGTCAATACATTTTGTTTGTCTTATGAGCTTGCTACTTTCGAGTTTAGTGTTGAGGTGCATCTTACATCTCACCAATCTATGATCACTGTCTGTGTTGAACTTGTTTAGCACACTGCAGTCTTCTATGACGAATTTTTTGTTACACATAATAAACTCAATTTCACTTGTCGTCCCATTTGGATGTCACCATGTCCATTTCCTGTGTGGCTTTTTCTTGAAAAAGGAGTTCAAGATGAAAAACCCTTCTGCCTCTGCAAACTCTACGAGAGTATTTCCACGCTAGTTTCTGTTGCCGTGACCGAATTTACCTACTGAAGTTTCATTCTGTTGCCGTTGCCCTATTTTTGCATTGAAATCTCCCATAATTATCTTCAAGTGCTGCTTACCTTTATTATTTAGATCACGAATTTCCTCATAAAATTCTTAAATTTCTTCTTCAGCATGACTTGTGGTGGGTGCATAAGTTTGAATAATCTGAGCCTGGTATCTTCTCGAGAGTTGGATAACGAGTCGTGCAGCTCTGTCAGAGGAACTTTCAACTTCTACAACTTTATCCTTCAGTTTCTTGTTTATTATAAATCCAACACCACTAGTTCTGCCAGTATCTGTCCCACGATAGTAGAAGAGATGTCCACTTTTCAGTTCAATGAGATCTTCTCCTTTTCTCCTTACCTCACTTAGCCCCACGATGTCCCACTTGATCCTTTGTAGTTCTTCTTCCAATTCAAGAAGCCTTGAATCAGAAGATAGGAGGCGTCCGTTATACGTAGCCAAGGTCAGCATCAGATGGCAGCCTAGTCCGGTCCTCCGGAGATTCTTAGCACCCTCTGCCTTCATGTCGCACTGGCCGCTGCCTTGGCCAAGTACATTCCAGCTGCCGGAGACTGAGGGCCAAGATTTAAGTTGTTTAGTCATTTTGGAGGGGTTTGGCCATAACTCACCACGCTGGCCAAGCGGGTTGGTGAGTGTGGGATAGCATTTCCTCTAATCCCGATGGTATAGTTATACCGCTATTGGCGGTCGTCAGAGCCCCTTTAGTGGGAACAGGATGTACCACGAGAAGGCCTTGTTGATATTTGTCAAGGAGAGGCTGTGATGTTACGCATCACCTGACCTTACATCCCATATATATATATATATATATATATATATTCATTTATTTTATATCTAAATGCTTACATCTAGGAAATATAGCACATAAAACATTAGCAAATGTATAAGCATTGCAATCTGCGCTGCACACTTGATAACAAAATGAATTTGTTTATCAAGGTCAATTAACAAATATTTAAATATTTATGCCCAATTATATACTAAAGAAAGAAAAAAAATATGAAAATCTCAGGAATACAATACCCTTGCAACTACACTCACGGACAATGAAATTTGTGCACTTAGAAGAAAACATCGGATTGAACTGAAATTTTATGGACTTAATGATACAGATGGATACAAATGGCAGAAACAGAGCTGCAGGACAATTACAGAGGGATCTGTGGCACGCAGTCCGACCTCGAATTCCCGCCAGGAATGGGAGCACATGGGGTGGTAGGATCTCATCCACACACCGCTGGCACGTCAATGATCCATATACTAGCAAGGCTTGAAAAATACCATGCCAGAGATGCCCGAGGCATGTAAATTATTGGCCTGGGTAAGTAGAAATGAAATCTAGTAGCCCGGTCGGGCAACTAGGTTTAAAGAAAAAAAAAGTTTGGAATAGAGAATTTTCTACTCTAGAAAGAAAAAAAAAAAAAAAAAAAAAAAAAGACTGTCGTCGCGTGTTTTTCATTTTACTGCAAAAATCACCAGAATTTGTTTTACTATTATGGGAGGAAGTGCTTCTTCAATTATATTATGCTCTACATCCAGAAATTGGGGCCACACCTAGTTTTGCTCCAGAGGTCGTTTACAGTTAATGACGGGATGCATGCCTGGATTGAAACTAGCCTCCGGTGTTAAGTGACAAAATGCGTAAACTGCCCTGAAACAGGAGGACGCAGACTGATGGCCAAAAAAGCCGTGCTTTATGAGGAGGAAGTGACAACATAATATTTATTGCACAGCCCCGGGTGGGGTTGAATCTCTGATACAACTTGCGCGAGTGAGGGAGGAGAAATAATGGAAGCCCCCCCCCCCCACACACACACACAAAGAACAGCGGTACTACTGAAACAAAGCCTAAGTTTCGTTTAAGATTTAAGAATGAGCCTGTACACTTAGCCGGGAGAAGAGCGAAAATTACCGACACCGATAACTTACCTAGTTTGTCTGAGAGAACAGTAGTTTGTGTTAGCTGCGGACATAAGTTGTATTTAGAAATGGATATGATTTTTTTGGGGGGAAAATATCCAGCAATGACAGCATATTTCATAGTAAGCTATTATGTGGAATTTCCGATCTGTCAGCGTTTGTTACAAATTCGTCTTCTGCATTGTTGAGTAATGTAATTTCAGGATCTGAATCTGTGTCGTTGGCAGAATTGAAACTTACGCAAGCGGACTATGATAAAGTGTACGCAAAAAAACACCGTTGGACAGTTCAGGAATCTTGGATAAAAACATTTAATTGGCTAAAGTCAAATTATGACAAGACTATTATGTGGTGCACTGCTTGCCAAAACCATCACAAAATTGCCAATTCCACCAGCAATTTTTTCAAGAAATGTGTGTGTGGGGGGGGGGCACACAGGAGCAGCTACATTTGGCTGTATAGCGGACCAGGTCCCCGTGGAATCCATTTGTGCCTGGCGCATGATCCGTCGATCATCTCTACCAGTGGTCCCCCTGGTCCGCCCGGAGCCACTCTACCGTGTGGAAGTGCTGTCACGTGTTCACTGTTCCCAATACAGTCAAAACATATGGTCAGAATGGTCCAGGCGGTGTATTTTTTAACATTTCAAAATAAAAATTCTAAAACATAGAATTGAATTCACTATTACACAAGTACAATGTCATCACGGCCCCATAAAGACCCAGTGAGTTAAACCTGACCTTCCAGTGTGCAAGGAACACTTTATTTCAGATTACTTTGCAGTCATCGTTGAAAATTTTCTTTAAAATTTCACCTAAAATAAACCCCTTCTCTAGGTCCCAGGGCTTGACAAATCCCAGGTGCCTAGAAAACTGGCACTCACATTCGTTTTTTTAAAAGTTCCGTAATGTGCACTACATACCATGATTTTTGTCATATGATCCACAGAGCATCTGTTAAAAGGTTTTTAACCCTACATTGCATACATTAGTCCCCCCCCCCCATTTTTTTTAACCTAAATGTGTATATACAGTATAATGCTTACAAAAATCACATGAAATTCTGAAAATCATTATTGAGTCGATAGATTAAGAAATATAGGTTGGTGACAAACTTTACACTTCGTACGACTAGGGTCTCCATCCAATATACTGTAAAAGAAAATGAACGTCCTTTTTACTTAAAAATATTTTTACAACATGTTTTGAATATCATTTTATTATTAAGGTATGTATGCATTGACGATATTTTCCAATGCAAAGCAATCAATAAATCACTTATATTGTCATAAAATTCAATCAATAATCATTGTTTGAGCAAATAACATGAATTGTAAATTACTAAAGTCTTATGATGCATGAAATTCAACAAAATAATTACTGTGCTTATTTAAATAAAAATGTAGATTGCATTTTATTATATTTTTTTTTGATTGGAGGTTTAACGACCATCATGAGCAACTCAATGGGCTATAAACAGTCGCCCGTCCCTAATTTAGGGTCACTGGTTCCAGGGAAGGGAGAGAGCCAGTGCCGTAAGACAAACACAACATCCATGCCTCACCGGGATTCGAACCCTGACTCCTTTTGGATGAATGATCAGAGGCCATTGCTTAGACCACTGCGCCACCGGGGCAGCTTTTATTCATTTCACTGCCAACTTTAATTTCCAGTTTAGGAATTTACATTTTTGTCGATCATTGGGATTGACATCTAGACAGTTTCCATCACAACAAAAGCTCATTGCTAGTACCGCACATCTAGGGCCCTTGTGTTTCTTTAGCTGGAGTTCCTGTTTTACACCATTGCTTGGCCTTCCTGCTGTAGCCCAGGGCATGCGCCGTACCACTTGCTTGCTCAGGATGCTTTGGCTTTCGATATTTAACCTGGATGTGATTTGCTTTTAAATAATTAAGCGGTCAGTATGTATGAGCTAAACATCACCTCATTTACCCACTTTTTTTTTTGATTGAAAGTTTAACGACCACCGAGAGCAACTTAATGGGCTATAAGCAGTCGTCCAACCCTAATTTAGGGTCACTGGTTCCTGGGAAGGGAGAGAGCCAGTGCCGTAAGACAAACACAACATCCATGCCTCACCGGGATTCGAACCCGGACCCTTCACGGACGAATGATCATAAGCCAGCGCTTAGACCTACGCATTTACCCACGTTCATCAATTCCAACGCACTGTTGAGAAGCCCCGCTGACCACCTATTAATTGCCTGTGTTTGGTTTGGAACTGCTTCACTTCGCGCGATGGATGCCTACGTCAACTGCCCATCACCCTTATCTCTAATGTTTTGTCTACTAAGAGGATATTTAACACACTGAAAGCTCTTCTTAGTGAAAAAGTTGCACGGTATTTGTAATATTACAAAATATTGCTGTACAGAAAAATCCCAACTTGGAATGTCTTCCCCCACACATAACAAAACAAGCTTTGTCGATACTATCAAACAGCTGATTATTACACTATTTTAAACATGTGAAAATGTTTAATACTATAAAGCCAGCCTTTATTAAAGATTTTAACTTTAACAGTTACAGAGTTAGTCTTATTAACATTCATTGAAATCTTCAGTCAATTTCATTGAGACCATTCTCAATTTAAGTAATTTAATGTCTTTGTATAACAGTACTGTTAGAAAACATAGATAACGTACATTTCTAAGACTTCAAACCTATAAAATACAACAATATTATCTAAGAGAATTTTGCAGATAAGATTTTGAAGATTTTTTTGGGGGTGGGGGGTGGGGGGGCTTGAAGCACAAAATGTTTTTCAGACTCATCAGAAATAACTTTTCTGAACACACTGTAAAATGTTTTCATCAGCAAAATCTATTACCCATTTTGAGTATAAGAAGTAAAAATAAAATGGGCTGAACTTAAACACAGAAAACCTGTTCACTAAATGGAATTTTAGAACATTTTTAAAACTGAAGCCCCCTCCCCCCCCCACACACACACATTACTTGCAAAATAAATTTGCTAGCAGCTTCACTGTATAAAACTACGAGAAATTTTAGTACCGGTTCCACAACTGATGTACACATCAGTGTGCATAGAGCATATATTTCTGCAATCTGATTGCCAACCTAGATGAAAATGCTGTTTGCTCACTACACAAGTTTGAAGCCAACTTAGTGTTTACATTATAATGGAATTTTATTTCCACACCAAAACATTTCCTCGTCTTGGCTTTCTGTTCAAGAACAAGAGATACCGTTTTTTGAAAAAATGCTGAATGATCTTCGATTTTTTTTTTTAACATCAAAGCTATTTTAGTTTTATTTATTGCAATTTTGCAAGAAGGATACCAGACATTTTTAGACTTAATTTTCCAAACGACCTTGAACATATTTTATTTAAACAAAAGTTCCGAAAACAATTTCATATGAAGTTGGCAATGAACTATTCATTCTATAATAAGATGAGCACTAAACTAGCCATGCACACAAAACTAACAATTCAAAACTAAGTTGAAGCCTCAACTCTAAATAAATTCCAAGTTGGCAGCAGCACAGCAAATTCCCTTTCAGAACTTGAAACTCCGTCTATTATTTTTTGATCAATGCTGAGCATGAGTGTTGGGTGAGAGTACAAGTTTCTTCTGAAATGGATTAAAACAAGAATCTTAAACATAAGAATTAAAAAGCTGTTAAAAGTTGACAAAAATATCCTACAAGGTATTTTTCTTAGTGTTCTTTATCTTAGCTTTTTATGCATTAGATACATCTCACAAGAAAAAGAGAAATATCTATTGTAAATGATGCTTTAAAAATAAAGCTTCCACCATGGAACTTATTTTAAAGCACCATTTACAATAATTTTGACACAAAAATTGATTTTAAATAATTTTGACACTTTTTGATAGAAAGAAATTTATACATATTCAGTTACATATGCATGAGGCTATCAGAGGTTTGAACTTTGGATTTGCTAATGATCTGTTGTTGGCATTAGTAAATAAATACTGCACAGGACCACTAAACTACTTATTTTACTGGTCCTGTTGGAGAGTTGTTTTTTTACGTAAAACTATAACTTATCTTCTCATCCAGAAATTAGGTAGCAGTTTTTGGCTGGACTTCTGAATCTCAATGTAACACGTAATTTCATGTATCAATTCTTGCAAGCATGCTTCGTAAGAATTTTGTTTATTTGGAGGTTTAACAACTACCATGAGAAAGTTGAATAAGCAGTAAATGTGAGCAACTTTTCCATGAGCAACTTAATGAGCTATGAGCTACATAATTTCGGGCCACTGGTTCCAGGAAAGGAAGCCAGTACTGTTAAATAAACACAACATCCATGCCATACCGGGATTTGAACTTGCACCCATTGTGGACAAATGGTCAGAAGCCAGCACTAAGCCTACTGCGTCACTGGGACGGCTATAAATTTTATGCTATATACTTAGAAAAAATTTCAATGCTGTCGTAACATTTTTAGTGCTAGCTTCCTTTAGCAGCTCCATATAATTTATCTGAATTTCTTTATAAAACTCATGTTTCCCATTATTTGTGATATCATGATACTATGTTTCTGCAGAGCATGCACTTTTGGAGTTTAAATTTGGTTGCAAAATGAAAGAAAATCGGTACTTACCCACTGCGATGCTTCGGCAACCACCATTTGCAATAGCACGTAAAGTTGTTTTCACAGCACATGTAATTCTTGGCAATTCAATTGCTGGTTGCCAACCGATCAGCTGTGGATGCGTAAACCTCTGAGCCGCACGCTGTCATATTACAGCTGAGCAGAAAGAGCTTTTGTTTTCTGTAATTTTATTTTGATTGGAGGTTTAACAACCACTGAGCAACTCAATGGGCTATATGCAGTCGCACTTCCTTAATTTAGGACCACTGGTTCCAATGAAGGGAGAGAGCCAGTGAAATAAGAAACTCAACATCCATGCCTAATCAGGATTTGATCTCTGACCCAAGTCGGACGAATGATCAGAAACCATTGCTTAGACCACTGCGCCACCAGGGCAGTGAAAGAGCATTCAACTACCAAAGGTCACAGGAAAATGGGTTGTTTCTCCCAGCTGAATATTAATCTATATATTCATCTTTTTGCCACGCGTGTCTGCTCTACTTTACGAATAGATCTTGCGAAGTTTAAGTAAGATAGGATCAATGCTTTTAAAAATCAGTAAATATTTCCTTTCGACTGCTGAAAGGGCGTGTGACTGTAATGAAATACTGGAATTTATGGTTGCTTTGGGAATTCTTGTTGTGCAAAAGATCATCTTCAAGTCTTTTGATTTGCGGTATTATGTGGCGCAGTTTGACTGGGCGATTCTCGCTTCCCACCAAAAGCTTCGTATTTTGTGGGCTGTATATTTAGCTACATTTTGTTTTGAGCTTTTCGAAATTCTGCTTCATTATGCCATCTTGCCAAGGTTGTTCGTGGAAATTGCTGCAATAACATGGAGCTTCGAGTTTTACCCATACACTGCTTATCAGTTGGTAACCAGAAGTTCCATGCAGCAGAAGACAATTATGTCGTGAAAACAACTTGATGTGCTATATAGCAAAAGATGGTTGCCGCAGCACCGCTGCGGGTAGGTACCAATTTTCAAATTTCATTTTGACAATTTTAAACACCAAAAGTGCGTGCTCTGCAGAAACATGTGCTATTATATGGCCACAAATAATGGAAAAACATGGGTTTTATAAAGAAATTCGGGTAAATTACACAAAGCCGTTAAAGGAAACTAATAGCTACCCGTTTTTTATAAATAGAAATGCAAGTTCTTTTACACAAAGGAAATACCGAACGATAATAGAACAGTTTGGTTTTATCCATCAGACTGCTGCTTATCTTCTGCTACACATTTAAAAAAATATTACTGAACTATGTTATTCACCAATAATTTTATTTCAAGAGCTTTCCACCTGTTCCAGGTGTTATTCATGGTTGGCAGAGGTAGGGTGCACTGAGGATATAACTGATAGTTCACAAATCTATATCAGTTATTATTAAAAGGAAAACAAACTACTTTGCAGCTAAAGAATGTCAAAACATATGGCCAAACGCAATTCGAATTTTTTTTTAAATAGAACTATTACAAACAAATACATAAAATGAAAAAAAACCTGAGGCATGAAGAAGCACCAGGCTGTGTGTGCCAAAAGTTTTGATGTGCAAATGTCCCAAATGCTTGCTTTAGAGCTCTCCAATTTAACATGATGTTTTGGGGGCATGCTGTTATTTGAAAAAGAACAGCTTTTTTTTGTTGTTTAAGAAACACATAACAGCACCTTAATTATATCATTCTAACAAATGCACTGCACAAAGTGTAACAGTGGAGCTCATTTCTGTGGCCCGTGATTGTGGGTGTGTAGAAGTCTAATATAAATGTAGACTACTCGATATACTAAAATTTGAATGCCTACCCCAGTACTTTACTGAGGTATGTATAGATTTTTTTAACTAGAAATGAGATATATATGTATGTGTATATATATATATATATCATCATCATCATCATTGTCAACCATTATCAATCCACTGCTGGACGAAGGTCTCCCCAAGTTTCCTCCACAACGGTCTGTCTTGTGCCAGTCTCCTACATGTCACCCATGCATACTTTCGAATTTCATCCACCCATCTCCCATGTGGTCTTCTTCTGGGTCTTTTCCTGTCCCTTGGAATCCAATCTAAAATTTCGGCTGTCCATCGATGATCTGTCCTTCTGGCAGTATGTCCAGCCCATTGCCATTTCAGGGATTTAACTCTGATCATGATGTCTTCCACTCTTGTCATTTTTCGGATCCACGAGTTCCTCTTCTTATCTCTCCTGGTTACACCAAGTATACACCTCTCCATGCTTCTTTGAGTTGTCTGCAGCCTTTGTATGTCTCTTTTAGTTAAGGTCCACGTCTCTGCACCATACGTAAGCACTGGAAGGATGCATTGATCAAACACTTTTCTTTTAAGACATAATGGCATATTTCTCTTGAAAATTATGCTGTTTCTTCCAAAAGCTCTCCAGGCAAGTTTTGTACGCCGATTAATTTCTTCATCAATGTGACCCTCACTTGATATCTGCTGTCCAAGATAAACGTACGTGTCTGTTATCTCCAGCTTTTCTCCATCAATCGATAAATCTTCATTTCTTGTAAAAGCATTGAACATCACTTTTGTCTTCTGAAAGTTCATTTTTAATCCCACTTCTTTACTCTTGTCAGCAAGTTCCTGGATCATACTCTGCAGCTCTGATGGGCTAGTTGCAAAAATGACTACGTCATCAGCAAAACGAAGGTGGGTTAGATAATCTCCATTAATCTTTATTCCCTTGTTTTCCCAGCTCAGTGACTGAAAAACACCCTCCAATGTGGCATTAAAGAGCTTCGGAGATATGGTGTCACCTTGTCTCACTCCCTTTCCAATTTTTATGTGTGTTGTATTTTCAAACAGCCTAATCTTTGCACTTGCATTTTCATAGATGTTATTAATAATATTAATGTATGCATCTTCAATACCGGAGGTTTTCAGAGCCATTGTAACTGCTGATGGTTTCACCGAATCAAAGGCTTTTTCATAATCGATAAAAGCAATGCACAATGGAAGTTCATATTCCCTCGCTCTTTCAATTAGTTCTCTCAGCACATGGATATGATCTATTGTGCTGTAGCCACTCCTGAATCCAGCTTGTTCTCTCCGTTGAGCCATGTCCAGTGTTACCTTTAAGCGGTGTGAAAGAACTTTAGTGAAGATTTTATAAACTACTGATAGGAGGCTGATAGGTCTGTAGTTTCCGAGATCCTCAATGTCACCTTTCTTATGTAGCAGGATCATTGTAGCGGTGTTCCAATCCTCAGGAATCTTTCCTTCATTAAGGCATCGAGTGAAAATTTGGGCGAGTACTGTTTCGATTTCTCCACTTGCTTCTGGTATGATGTCTACAGTAATTCCATCTTCTCCTGGAGCTTTTCCCAGCTTCATGTTCTTGATTGCATGTGCAACTTCTGCTGGAAGGACTGGAGGAACTCTGGTACTGGTATCTTTCATGATGTCTGGAGTGCATGTGTCATCCCTTTCATATAATTTGGAGTAGAAATCTTTCACTCTTGTCAAAATTTCGCCTCTATTTCTTGTTACAGAACCATCTTCTTTTCTCAGTGCCATAATCTGTTTTCTTCTCTTACTGAGATGTCCCTTTGCTATCTTTAGGCTTTGGTTGTTTTCAATTGCTTTCCTCACTAGTTCACAGTTGAATTTTCTTACGTCTTCAGTGATACTTTTTCGTACTGTCTTGCATAGCTCTATATATTCCACTTTGGAAGTCACATCTTCTTTAGTTGTCCTCATCTCTCTTCTTTTTTGCATCAACATTTTCGTTTTTCCTGATAATTTATTTACATGCAACTTGTTCTTAGACCCAGCTAATTTTGTTGCTGTTTCCATAAGAGCTTTGGTTACTTTTCTGTTAACTTCAGAGATGTCCACTTCTTCCGATGTTAGGACTTCTAAAGCAGAGAACCTGTTCTTCAGTTCCAACGTGAAGGTATTATGGTGTTTTTTAAGTTTGGTTATGTCAATAGATTTTGTTTGTCTGATGAGCTTGCCACGTTCAAGTTTAGTGTTGAGGTGCATCTTACATCTCACCAATCTATGGTCACTACCTGTGTTGAACTTGTTTAGCACACTGCACTCTTCTATGACGAATTTTTTGTCACACATAATAAAATCAATTTCACTTGTCGTCTTATTTGGATGTCTCCATGTCCATTTCCTGTGTGGCTTTTTCTTGAAGAAGGAGTTCAAGATGAAAAACCCTTCTGCCTGTGCAAACTCAACGAGAGTATTTCCACGCTGGTTTCTGTTGCCGTGACCGAATTTACCTACTGAAGTTTCATTCTGTTGCCATTGCCCTATTTTTGCATTGAAATCTCCCATAATTATTTTCAAGTGCTGCTTACCTTTATTATTTAGATGACAAATTTCCTCATAAAATTCTTCAATTTCTTCTTCAGGATGACTTGTGGTGGGTGCATAAGTTTGAATAATCTGAGCCTGGTATCTTCTCGATAGTTGGATAACGAGTCGTGCAGCTCTGTCAGAGGAACTTTCAACTTCTACCACTTTATCCTTCAGTTTCTTGTTTATTATAAATCCAACACCACTAGTTCTGCCAGTATCTGTCCCACGATAGTAGAAGAGATGTCCACTTTTCAGTTCGATGAGATCTTCTTCTTTTCTCCTTACCTCACTTAGCCCCACGATGTCCCATTTGATCCTTTGTAGTTCCTCTTCCAATTCAAGAAGCCTTGAATCAGAAGATAGGGAGCGTCCATGCATTGAAATCTCCCATAACGTTGCCAAGGTCAGCATCAGATGGCAGCCTAGTCCGGTCCTCCGGGGATTCTTAGCGCCCTCTGCCTTCATGTCGCACTGGCCGCTGCCTTGGCCAGGTACATTCCAGCTGCCGGGGACTGAGGGCCAAGATTTAAGTTGTGGAGTCATTTTGGAGGGTTTGGCCATAACTCACCACGCTGGCCAAGCGGGTTGGTGAGTGTGGGATAGAATTTCCTCTAATCCCGATGGTATAGTTATACCGCTATTGGCGGTCGTCGGAGCCCCTTTTGTGGGAACAGGATGCACCACGAGAAGGCGGGGTTGACATTTGTCAAGGAGAGGCTGTGGTGTTACGCATCACATGACCTTACATCCCATATATATATATATATATATATATATATATATATATATATATATATATGCATACAGCACTTGACAAATATGTTTCAGATCTAGAAGCCAGATGAATGAAGTCAAATTTAAAAAAATAATGCATTATGTTTGTTGATGATGCTGGGCCAAAGAATAATGACTACATCTGTTGTCAATTTCCTTTTTTAAACCCAAAGCACTTATTTGCAAAACAAAGTTCCAATTTGCTTCATAATTTTGTTTTCCCACTCATCCATTGCTGATCTCAAAAAATTAAAATTTTAGATTTTGATTTTATTAAAATACTATTTGCAGAAGTCATATTTTGTACATATTAATTCAAAGTACTGTACTTTTACCTTTGTGTAACCTGCAGACCACAAAATTCACACAAAAAGTTTCTTTCTAAGATCCACGGTGGTGTATAATACACAAGGCTGTGAAAAAAATGTGACGTATAATCCATAGAAAATGTGCCACCATCTGTCGTGTTAATCATGAACCATAATTTCCGGAAGAAAAGCCACGATTCACAGGATGACTGACTCAGAAGTCCAAAGATGAAGAAAAAAACTATCAGCTTATAAAAAAGTAACTAATTTTTAAGTACTTTTGAGTTACTTTTAAATAAACAAAGGAGCTCATATCCCTGGGTTTTGCAACATTACTGTAGTTCATTAGTTAGACCTAATAAATCTGTAGTATTTATCTTTTTTTATATATATGTCTCAAAATAACAAAAAAAAAAAAAAAAAAATGAGAATGTGATATGCAAAATGGTTAAGTGCCATGGAATAGCTCTGTGTGCTGCTCACAACACATAGACTCCCACATCACAAATATATAGACTTCGTTGCATCATATTTTATGTCAGAATGCTTGTAACTAAAAAAAAATCTTATATCTCTTGGCGGTCCTCTATTGCGTCGTTTGTGTTACGTTTTTCCTGTTACATTTTTGGTACTTTTCCAATCACACCTCTCCTGACAATACCCTCACAGATTTTTTTAAATGCTGTACCAATTTTTGTTAAATTATTTTACTCTACCAGTATTTGCAGTACCTAATTTTATAACTTCTTAACAGATAATCTGCAAATTATGCAACACAAATTACATTATTTACTAGAAATTGTAAAGTCTGAAATAAAAAATATTTGCTGCCAGGGACAAAATTCTAAGTGCCTGGCACCCAGGATATGTCAAGTATGGATATACATATATAGCAACTATGTTAATACTAAGCAGGGGTTGCACTGGCTTTTCTAACGTTTTTGCCAATTTAGTCGCCAAATTCAATTTTTTTCGCCAAAGTGTTATAACATAATGAAACGGCAATCGCCAAAGGTTTTTTCCATCACCAAAATGATTTCGTTTTGTGCAAATTGCTAAGATGGCAATCGGCAGTGCGACCCCTGCTAAGTTTACATTATAAAAAGGAACAGATTGCTCTAACTATTTAAATTTGCACGTGGTCAAATCTTTATAAAACATAGTTAAGGCACTAGGATACCATATCAGAGGTTCCTGGGTCAATTTCATCTAGAAATAGGATTTGATTTTCCTAGGGCACCACCAGACGTAGACAAAAATACCCCTCCTCTAGAGGTCTGCAAGGGCTTAATTTGGTGAGCCTGGCCCAAGCACTGGTATTCAAGGCCCAGCCCGTTTCAAATATTAGACATTCAGCCCGGCCCCATCAATTGCCTCTCTTATTTAGGCTTGGCTCGGCTTGTGATGTGCCATTTGGTATTAATTTGTTTTTCTATTGTATTTTATGAAAATGTGAAAATTAAGTAATGAAATGCGATATTATTGAAATTTTTAAGTTGAATGTAGTAAGCCTAAAACTATTAACTAAACTTTAACAATTACCGAAAAATATAATTAATTAATAACAAGGAACTGTACACCAATTACAATTAAAATAGTACTAGAGATCCGAATTTCTTGGTTTAGAATATAAATCAAAGTTTCCAAGCTTTCGCACATCAACCAGATGGCTTTTTTAAGGAAAGTAGACAGCCATAAACTTTAAAAAGAGAGAAAAAGGAAAACTAAACGCATTCAGAATATTAATTTCTCTGAACTAGTAAGCTGTAACACTACAAAAGATCAGATTAGGGATAGGAGAAAAAATCCATGCCGTCCCACCGTCATAGAAAAACACCCTCACCCCACTGCAGACACCCTCTGCCCCCCCCCCCCCATTCTACACAACACTCACAGAGTGTGGCAAATCTTTTGCTGTCAACACGCCCCAAAATGGTTTTACCATCTTAACTTTAGATTTGTGAAAACACTGTGCATGCCTCTGCCTCTTGTTGCTTTTCTTACGACGCCCTGGGCTGTCATGGAAGTAAGTAAAACCTTCGAAACAGTTTAACACACCACGAAATCCAGGAATTTTTTCTTCCTTACCATTGCGATAAAAAGAATGGGTCGACTTGGCACAGCCCGTTGCTTTGTTCTCTAAACTACAAAAAGGCCTGACCCCGCCCGATTAGACCTCTATCCCCCTCGCCCCAATTTGTGCCACAGGGCTCAGTTTACAGTGAACTCTAACTTCACAGTCTGATTGCTCACTAAGCATAAATACAGAGAGAGCTCCCCCCTTATTATACACAAAAATCAATGGTTCCCTTTTTAAGAGCTAGTACATTAAGGACAAGCTTTTTTTGGCTAACCTTCCTGAAGTTGCCCGCTCCGATAGATGGCGCTCTGGCTACGCACATTTCACAGTCAACCACTCCCTCAACTTCTTTGATCCCATCACAGGGGCGCATACACAAGGAGTAGAGAGCAATTGGCGTCCCCTTAAGCATCAGTTACCACAGGGCAACCACAAAATGTAATTGGCAGACCATATTATGGAATATTTATTCCGACGGAATTGCCCAATTTGCTCAGAACATTGCTTTGAAGTCCTGATTCGTGCGATCAGGCAGTTCTTCACCGGAAGATAAAGGTGTTCTGGCTTTTATTCTGCTAAGTAGACAGTTTCAGATTCATGAGGAAAACTCACTCTTCCGTCGTAATAAATATTTTCCACATATGCAAAAATGTACATTCATAAAGGCCCTTTTAAGGGCCACCTAAAATCCATATTATTCACTTCCTTTGCCTATTTCATAACGTTACGCTACGCTTCACAATTTAACGATAACGTGTCGCCATCTATCGTCGCTTCAGAAACTACTTTTGGGCCGCTTTCGGAAGGTTTACCCTTTTTTCCACCCGTGGGGAAGTAAAGATTTTTGTGTACCACTGATTAACAAAATCTGGTGGTCCAGTATGAAGTTTACTAATAATGCTAATTGATAGTTCACTCATAATACTAATTATCAGGTTGTTCAGAAAATAATGGCAGATTTTCTGAGATGCCATATTCAACTTTCCCACAATGCTTGCAAAGTTTCATTCCAGTGACATTAGCCAACGAGATAAGGAGGGCTGAGGAGTAAGGACGGCATTCGGTCACTGATAACAACGCTCTGAAGGCAAATCCCAACATCAGTCAGTGAACTCGCCAAACAGTACAAGGTGTTGGTGCCAATCATTTCCATCAAATTGGTAAGGCCAAGGAGCTCGATAAGTTGGTCCCACACAAACTAATGGAGCATCAGAAACAAAAGTTCAAAAAGTGCAGTATCCTTCTGCTTCACAACAAAAAGGAGACCCTACTTGATCGCATTGTAACTTGTGTTGAAAAGTGGGTGCTATGTGACAACTGTAAGCAATCTGGGCAGTGGCTGAATAATGTGGAACCACCAAAACATTATCTTAAACCAAGGTTGGTGCAAAAGGTCTTGACAGTGTGCTGGATTGTTTAGTGTCATACACTAAAGGTTCTGGAATGCTGATGAAAGCATTACCTCAGTTACATACTGTAAAGAAATTGACCATGTACCAGAAGTTGTGTTCCAAACAGTCATCTTTTGTGAACAGGGAGGTTCCTTTTCTCCTCCATGATAAGGCAAGACCACATGTGTCACATATGACAAAACAGAAATGATACGAACTGAGGTTCTAACCCTTCCCACATCCTGCCTACGCCCCAAATTTGGCACCTACGGATTTCCACCTGTTCATGCATTTTAGCAATTACGTCAAGGACAGGACCTTCAGAATCCGAGAGGAGGCTGAAATTGCATTCTGGGAATTTCTTGTATCCAGGAGCCAGATATCTTTTGGACTGGCATTAAAGCACTTGTTCCACAACAAACGCTTGCAAAATGGTTACTTTGGAAGGTGCAGAGCAAGCATGTTGTGTGTTTTGGTTTGAGGAAGCAATGTCTGCGACACAAAGTTCAAAGAAATTTTCGCACACAATATGGCAAATAACCTCTGAATAGGGGTACATTCTGTGTGTGTGGCACAATAATTTTGTGGAAACGGGCTGTTATATTCGTCATTTGATGGCGTACCCAAACACCTGTTTTCCAGATGGGTGGATTGGTAGAGGTGAGCCAGTAGCATGGCCACCTCATTCCACAGTTATTCCAGATATGCATAGTTGTATAGCCCCATTCAAAACACCCTGTATTTTTTCAACAGAGTAGTTGAAACAAAATACAGTCCTAGCACTAGGAAGTAATGAGCAGACTATAAGGTACAAAAGAAACTGCAAATGGTGGCATTTTTTTCCTTGATCAAAATGTCAGTTAAGGAACAGTTATTTCACTTTGTAAATATTTGTTTACATGCCCCATGAAGGGTAAATGTCTAAGTAATTGCACACATGTATTTGTATTCAGATATTTTTATTAAGCTTTTTACATTTAAATTATGTTTTAATAGTATAGCAAGGAAAAATAAAAAAAAAATATTAATCAGCAATGTTATTGTGTGCCTCCTTTATTTAAACAATCAAGTTTTATAAACCAATGTTTTTCTTTCTTCATAATGATGCCTTACACAACAGAGTAAGAAAATATGATTTATTCACTTATTTCATTAAACTAAATGTATTTTCTAATTCTTGTAACTTTCAGTCATGGTAGTGTCAAACGGGAAGTAAAACAGGAGTGTTTCTAAAGTGTGATAGTTTTTCTATGTGCCTACATTTTTTCAAGGTAAAATTGCATGTTGAATGTTTAAATTCTCATCTACATTTGATCATATACATATATATCTTACGATTTATTCAGACTCTTACAACTTGTGGTTTTTGTAATCGTTTTTCTGCTTTTTGTGGCAGATGACGAGCGTGGGTTGGGCAAGGAAACTTATAGATGCATGCAAAACTATATGATTCATCATGCAACTCTGAGAAAGTTATGATAATAAAAAAAATTTTGGTGGGCTTTAAACTTGCACCTATGGCTTTGCAGAAACCAATTTCCAAGTAGGTCTTTGTGGAAGTGAGAAAATGCAGAGTTTTGTTGGTCCTTGATAAAGCCAAGGCTTGGCATTCTCGACACATTCTACATTCAGGTTGCTATTAATTTATCTTCTATTTTACTCATACCTGTTAGTTTATGAGTTTTTCTTTGTTGTTTTAGTACCTGTTAAATAATTTTTTTTGCTGCTGTCTATTCTTAATAGTATGTGAATTCTGAATATTCACAACTGCTGCGTTGCGAGTCATGATCTTCAGGTTTTTTAAGCAAATTTGGTTTTAAATTCTTAGGTGTAAAATTTTGTCTTTGACTCTGCTCTTTGGTGTGTATGTGTGTGTGTGTGTGTGTGTGCATATATATATATATATATATATATATATATATATATATATATATATATATATATATATATACAAGAAACTGAAAATCATTGAACTGTGAAAAATGAGGAATAAAAAAATGTAATGTGTAGTATGAATTCCGGGTCCTCACTTGATTGTGCTATATGCAGCAAATCATTACTGAGTCCCTATACACCTAAAGGTTTTAAAAAAAGCACAAGCAAAATGTCTGCATAGCTGAGCAACATGGATCCCGAGGCTCAGACCCAAGACAGTAATTTTTTTTTTAACTTTTATAATTTTATATTTATATATTTTGTGATTGGAGTTTTAATGACCACCGTGAGCAACTCAATGAGCTATAAGCAATCGCCCGTCCCTAATTTAGGATCACTGGTTCCAGGGAAGGGAGAGAGAGCCAGTGCCGTAAGACAAAGACAACATCCATGCCTCACCGGGATTTGAACCCGGACCCCTGTCGAATGAATGATCAGAAGCCATTGCTTAGACCACTGCGTCACCTGGGCAGTGAAAACAGAAATAGAGTCAAGTAGCACAAATTGTGTATGCATCTGCTATCGTGGTCACAATATCTAGAAATATTGATCTCACAATAAATTTATCACCTGAGTAAAACCATTTTTCAGATGGTGCATGTTATTCAATTGCATTAAAACCTTTTGTATTTTGTTAAGTAGGTTTTTCTTAGTTTGGAACTGAACATATAATTTTGATATTGAAAAAAAAACACTAAAAGAAACTATTTTAATAAGGGTATATTTTTAAAAGGTTACTAGACAAGCATACTAAAATTTAGAATTGTTTTAAGACATGAATAAAGTACTTTCTTCAGAAGCTTTCATTCAGCAAAACATTAGGCATGTAACTACATTATGTACAACATTTCAAAAGTTTAGCAGCAAAAACTATGCTTACCTGTATCATTATTCCAGGCTTTGACTTTTTTGGAAATTTGAATTCCATGCATTCTTCTTCTTCTAATAATTTTCACATTCAACTAATGAGTCACGTAGAAAGCAAAACTACATGGCCATGTTATTATACAAAGCTGGTATTTGAGACTAATTTAAAATTCGGACAGAGCAAAAGTAAATTTCCGTCTTTACTGGGTGGTATGTAAAAAGATTATGAGAAGTAAATACAAAGGATCAACAAGTTGTTTTTTTCAATTTTCCTTGAATAAGCCAGTTGCCTGGATAAAGCAATTTGTCAGATGATGATCATGCATCCCATAAACAAATGCACTGCATCTTGGAGAATTAACCAAGCAACACAATTATGGGTAAATGTGTACTTTAGCGTCCTGCAAAGTTACGTAGTAGAATTCATTTGTTTCTCACATACAATCCAAAATGTCACCAGTCCAAAAGTTATGAATTTATCGTAAAATTCCATCGCTTACACGATAGTACCATTAATAGTACAGGTAGTTGTTAAAAGTACTTTATATCTGTTAGCGGCAAACATACGCTAAAAGCAGATAAGTGCCCAGTCTTAACTCATGCCTAGACCAACGTGTAACCGAATAGTTTGCATATGTACACATGAACTTTCCTGTTAAACTGTAATCAAAAAGTTTCCAAATGAAAATAAGCACTAGTCTCCTACAGTACAGAAAAACTTTGGACAAACAGATACAAAACGTTAGTGAAAGATATTGAATAGGAATAAAGTGAAGTGATATGCAGCGAACTTAACGTAGAAATTAAGCCTAACATACAAACAATCCGGCGAAGTGCTCAACGCCAAATAAAATTAACTGAAATTGAAAGAAAAACAAAGAATGATAAATCTCGGAAGTGGAACACGGAAATTCTAACCTCGTTATAATTTAGTGGAACTGAGAATGATTAATATGTCTTGTAATGCTGAGATTACAAATCCCATTTGCTCGTTATTTTGCTAGTTCTACCAAACTACTTCGAAACGCGAGTCTAAGTGTTTCAGCATGCGCGTTAGGTAGTTCAGTAGCTCGGCGCGATGCCATCCCCAAAACAGTAGATTTTACAGTTTTAAACTGTTAAATGTGGTTACGGCATTTTTCTGTAGCGATTTACAGTAATTTTAAGTAAAAACTACAACATTTTTTTACAGTGTGTCGACAGTTGTTTTTCGCACATGGAAATTGATTAATTTTTAGAAATTTCTATAATGAAAAATAAATAATAATGTTAAAAACGTCATATAGATTAACCGCTATTAAACTGAAATTGATTTTAAATTAGTACGCATTACTTTAAATTAAAGATTAGTTGTACTTACAAAACATGAAACGTTTTTAAAGTTACTTTGCGTCGAAGATGCTTCACTGAAGGATGTGACTCCTCTGGGCGATAGCCTCTCATTGCACTTCGAGAGGTTGAAACCTGCCACGTTCACCTAGTGTGGACGGTGGGGCGTGTAATTTTTGGTAGCTGGTTTTATGTACGCGCCGACCATATTTCTGCAAAAATAGATCAATCAAATTCGGAAGCAAGGGAAGTGTCACATTAGCTGACAATTTGTCCTAATTTTCTCAGGAGAGGAATGGCAGTTGTAAAGAAAATGCATGATTAAATACATATGACAGTGAGAGAATACGACACAAGATGCTATTTAAGTTCTGGCCGGCACCTCGCCATTGAGGAATTAGTACTGCCAGCTGTTGGCCGATGTGAAAAGTAAAAAAGCACTTTCCTTCAGTAGTGATCGCGTTTTCTTATATTAAGTTTAGAAGCTTTTAGATCCAGTCTATTTGTAGTTCGTGTGTTTTTTAGGGGTTTCTGAAATTTGTTTTGACGACTTTTTTGCTTGTGAACTCTGTATGGATCGTTTTGAATTACTGATTTGGCTGGTCCTGAAAAGAACTCTCCGGAAGGTTAATACTAATACCTTCTAGTACCTTCTAGCTCCGGTTTGCTTGTACTTCATGTGGCTCCTAGCAGGACTCCGTAAGGTGTTTAGACCCCTTTTGTTTACTCAACTTACTTGTGTTCCTTTACAGTACAGGGTGGAACTGTAAGAGGTTTTTGATAAAATTGGTAGGGACCAGGATACTTCTATTCCGTTGTGTGAACGACAGAGGTTGTTTATGTCGTGAAGATGTTCCGAGAGCATCCAGTGGCTCTCTGATTGGATTTGTGTCACTGTTTTGTAGAATTACAGGGTAAGAAGAAAAACGATACAAAGAGGCATTAAATGCGTTTCCTTACACTTGAGATGTGGTTCCATAATTGTTTCATGATATGGTTCCATGGTTTTATGATATGAATATTATAATTCTCATATCATGGAACCAATTGGCTTCCACTCAAACTTAAGCTTCTTCTCTTCAATATAAACAATTTGAAAATGTTAGTAATTACTATCAATAGGTTGTTGAAGTTTTGCTAAAGCATTTTTTGATTAATTAAGCGTAGTTATGTTCCATCATGTGGATTCCCCCTATCATATACCTGAGCTTATTTCCTGATTTCGTAGGACATAGTTAAAGTAATAAGAAGCCAATGACATAAATGAATAAAAACAACAAACATTCAAATCTGTATTAATTCCGTGGTTTCTTTCCTGTCATCCGTAAATACATATTTTTAACGTAGCGATTTAAAAATCGCCTTTCTTTAAATGATGTACGAGTGTCTTCAGGACAAGAAATATTATTTATATAAAATTGTTTCTAGGTATTTTACCGCAAGCAAAATTAAAAGCATGTGACATTTAGCATCAGCATACGATTTTTCGGACAATGATTAAATACTCCTTCGACATATTTGCTAAATTCAAAGAAATTTGCTGAAGTTACAAATTCTCATGCCGCCTTTTTATTCTGTTTTCGAACAAATAGTGTGAGTAATCTGGAAAGTGATTGTATTTTTGTATATGTCCATAAGCTATGCCTGGTAAGCACAAAAGTATGATGTTTGGAATATGTCTTCGAAGTCGTGTGGATTTGACTAAAAAACTGAGAAAAACAACGCGACTTTCTGTTTCTTTCTTCAGCAAAAACCGAGATAATAATAATAATAATAATAATAACATTATTTTGATGGTAAATCTACGTTTTTAAATCACTCTAGTAAAACTGCCAAAATTTTGGAAAAGTCATGAAACTTTCCCATGCATTCCATTTAACTGTCGCTGCATTTCGTTGTACCTCCTCAATATCTTGAAATAATTTTCTTTTTAAAGGGTATTGGACTTTTGTGGAGAATATAAACTTCCAGAGAGCGAGTTCTGGTGAATAGGATGACTATCGGTCCTGCAAAATGCGGTGCTCAGCAAGAAACCGGTGCACAATTTGCACTGATTCACCGGCGCGTTGTCATGGAGGAGTTGCCACTTGCCACTCTCATGCGATTCCAGACTATTGCTTCAAACTGCTCCTCACAAATGCGGCAAAAATTAAGAGTCGTACCATTTGTTGATTTTCTGATCTGATGGAGCATATTCATAATGCACACTTCCTCTTAATTAAAATGAAACAGCCAGCACCGTCTTGATATTGCTGCCTTTCTGAAGCGCATTTTTGGGTCTGGCAAAGTTTGGGTTCTTCTACTGTGAAGACTGAGCGTTAGAGACCGGGACATGCCTACAAATCTACGATTCATCACCATTATCACCATTATCACCATTATTTACAGCTTCTAAAAAATGTTCTCCGTTTTCGTCGCATTCAAGTGGGCTACTAGCAGCTGAAACACAGCCGAGTTTTGCTCGGCTGAGACGAATTTTGGCGCAAATTTATCTGAGACGATCCTCGTACATACATCATGCGTACGAATCGAATAAACTGAAACGAAACTAATGTTAAAATCTTCAGATGGCTCTCGAATAGTGATTCCACAATTTTCCAGCACAGCGGTACGCGTAGAACAACATTTTTACCACTTTTGCTGAAGTGTTCTTGATCATTCATCAGTCTCATAACTTTCACGTTCATGTTGAAACACTTTTACCACTCGTACACTTGTGCACGACCTATGTAATCATCGCTATATACTTTCTGTAAATTGAAGTATCTTTCTTTGTAAGTTCTGCCAAGAGTTTGACAAAATCTGATGCAAATTCGTTGATCAACTTCTTTTGATAGGGCAAATGCGACGAACAGCTTCACACACGTGCGAACAACACTACTGAATGAAAAAACCTGATGAGCAGGCTAAACGTGACACAAGGCACCTGCTCAGTAGGTTCTAATGTTAATCTGTGCTAAATCGGTTCCTATTGTGTCAAGCGATTACCAACTCATGCAACCAGTCTTGATACTTTTGAAGCACACCTCGTATATTGTAGCGTCGAGTTTAGGGTCGTGGTCTCGCCATTATTTCCGCAGTAGATCCCTTGTAGACAGGTACTACATGAGCGGGTTCTAGAGTAGGTATGCGTTCTGCCGTGACGTGTGGTTACCCGAAAACGGTTTCTCAGTTTCCAGTTAATTCTTTTTCCTTCTCGGAGACGTGAATCAAGTTCGGCGGCTAACCAACCACTTTATGTGATCACAAAATCAGAACATGCCAACTTTCAAAAGAAATATTCTTCATTTTTATTATTTTCTTTCGATTATTTTACTGGATCATAAGAGAAATCGAAAGTGTACCTAAAAAGTCTTATAGTTTACGCGTGATGGAACGCACATACTTATAAATAATATTTTGTCAGAAGCACGCAATTACACTAGCGTGCAAAAATTAAGAACGAGACGGTTTTTCGAATGTAACGTCGTGCAGAAGTGTTCCACATCGACTCAAATCATACCATAAGATCACCAAAATGTACGAAAATGGGACAAGTGAGCAAAACCGTCCAAACAAGGAATCGAAAGGATACAAAGGCATTTTATTGAAAAGGTAGCTTCGAAGACAACTGAACAGCAGACAGAAACGTCCATGTGACAGCCGGCTGCCAAGAAAAATCCAGTCTTTAGTAGGGTATATAATCACCCCTGACTTCTGTGCAGGATTTACAACGTCTGTCCATGCTGAGGACAAGGTTGTCAAGGAGCTGTTGAGGCAACAAGGTCCATTCCTCTTATAGCGCCAATCGCAGCTGCGGAATCGTTGCTGGCGGCTGGTGACGTGCTGCCAAGCGTCTCCCGAGAAGGTCCCACAAGTGTTCGATTAGATTTACTTCCGGGACCTTGCGGGCCAATCCATGCGTTGAATATCGTCACTCTCCAACAGCTCTGCGACAGCCACTGTACGATGAGGTGTAGCCTTGTCGTCTATGAAGAGGAACACAGGACACACAGCACCTTTAAACAGACGCACGTGATGCAGGAGAACCTCGGTACAATAGCGGACATCAGTGACTGAACCTCCTTGGAAGATGTGGAGGTCAGTACGGCTACCAAGCATGATACCGCCACAAACGAGAACTCCGCCACCTCCAAACCGGTCCCTTTCGATAATGTTGGAAATGTGATTCGTGTTCCCTGCTCTCTCCAGATGTGTATACGTCCAGAATCGCGCGTCAGACTAAATCGGCTCTCATCCCTAAAGAGAACTCGACCCCATTGCTGATGTGTCCAGTTCTCGTTTTGCTGGCACCACAGAGACCGCCGTCTCCGATGAGCAGGCAGGCGTTATTGGCACATACCGTACTGGTCGTTGTGCAAATAAACTACCTTTGTGCAGCCTCCTGGCCACGGTGAAACGCGATAACAGACGTCCAGTTTTCTGTTGCATGTAGCTTGCGATTTCTCCCGCAATCTGCCGTCTGTCTCTTCTCACCTGTAGGACAATATACCGGTCGTCCGCCGCCCTAGTTGCTCGTGGACGACCACTGCTAAACTCTCGGACAGCTGTTCCTGTCGTTTGAAATGCTCTCCAAGCTCGTGAAACGATGCTGTGAGCGATCCCGTGCTCCTCGGCCACACTAGTCACACTTTGACATTCTTCCAACTTCCCAATGAAGCAACCTCGGGAAAAGTCATCCAGATGTCGTCTACTGGATTGCCTGTTGGCCATATCACACGGTGACAGCAACTAGACGTCGTTCAAACCGATGTACACAATAGCTTTCATCGAACTGCTGAGCGTACACCACCAGTGTGATTTATACCCTTCCCATACTACCCCCCCCTACGGCACGCTGCATATATGCACATGCCCTACCGTACCGGACCCTAGTCTATCTCCTGAGTGGTCTTTCGGTCCGTTCTGCCGGCTCGTTCTGCTGTTATGCTAATTTCTCCTCTTTGACCTTAATTTTTGCACACCAGTGTATAAGTATAGAAAAAATCCGAATTTACGTTTTCAATGGGCATTTTTAGAAGAGTGATTGAGTGCTTAATGATATCTTTCTTGAACACAGGTTTATTTCCAAAGCCAGTGTTCTGAATTAGAGGCCCCGAATATCAAACAAGTTTGTAGAACTTATTTATTATTTTCTAATATATTTTAGAAGTCTTCCGAAGATATTTGATTATTCACTATTGTAATCAATGTTTTCGAGTGTATCATGAAATTTCTTTTTTTACCTGAAACGTCAGCTATGTGTATGATTAAAAACAACGGCACAACGCAAGTTTTTTACCTTTTCATTTTTAAGTACGAATTTCGTTCCATTATAAAGTATGTTAACGCTATATGAACTGCATTGCCAGCTAAAGTATCTGCTTCTACTGCTTATCATTTAGCATTATTTTCTGGAAAAATAGCTGACGCAATAAAACAAATTCAGTGTCATTCATACTATACTAACTTTTTTATTAAACACTACAATCTGCGTGGAGTGATTGATCATAACATTCATTAATGGTAGTACGCAACGTCATGGCGGCAAAGCAGAAAAATTTTATTTGTTTTGAAAATGACTTCTTCCATATTGTCTAAAGAAAATGATCCAAATGATAAAACAAAATTCTGATATAGTGGCATGCATTCTTTTTATCTATTTTGCAGTATCGTTTCGCACCATGATTTCTCAAGTTTGTGGCAACACTGTTTTTGTTTTTTTTACAGGACACAGATGGTATTACCATGGTTCAAAACTGGAACAGGGCGCAACACTTACTTGCACACTAAGCTTACTACATCGTGACGCCGTCAAAGTAAAAAAACATGAATTTGCGAAGAAGTATCTTTCACCTTTAAAGGATTGCATCCATCCACACCTCGGGCATTGTAAAGACTGTAGGCTAAAATTTGCTGTATTTCTCACACTGTTCCACACAATTTGTCTTTTCCGAAATTTGATTAAAAAAAGGAATATGCTTACAAAGTGACAAGCCTCTAGCCTCAGGTTTTTGCCACTGTGGCTGTTTGTTTGAAAGACAAATATAAAATCTTCCACCAAACTCTAGGTACTACAGAACAGATACGATAAGTGCGATGCAGTCATTATGGAATTATGTATAGAAAAAAAAACGAATTACCTTTTTCATTAAGCTGCAAATTATAAAAAAATTGCGCATACTTACCACTAATAGCTTGCTTTCCATTAGTCGTTTCTGTTTCTAAAAGTGATGACCTGACATTTTTGATAACTAATTTGGATCGAAACTCAAAATCAAAATGCGGCTATCATTACAAGGATCCGGAATTTTATGACTCAATCTCCAACCACACAGCGACCTAAAGATTGCCACAATTGTTTTGTGATTTTTTATAACAATCCTGATTATTAGAAATCCACATTTCTTAGCGTTTTTAATAACAATTCGGATCCAGGCAGAGAGCTCTTTAAAAGTCAGTTGTTTTGAGAAATAGTATGTATGCACATTACATTTTATAATTTATTGATAAACCACACAAAACGAAGCATAACAGGCGATTTGCAAGAGGCTATTTCACATTTTCTTTGTATCTTTAACATTTGTTTTTTTGAAAAAAAAATCAAGTGTTTTGTCAATACATACTGTGGTTTTATTGCAACTGCATCAATCATTAGAGATGGGAATTTTGCATATGAATTCAGGGTGCACAGGTGCAATATCAACTTCACTTGTCACGGGTACAACATATCTTTCTATACTGTTGTCTTGTGAGGTAGTTTTACCAAATTTGTTCGTAAAAATTTATAGCCTTTGGAAGATGTTGCATTCCAAAGTACACATTCACTCAAATTTCTTTCATTACATGCGGTTTTTTCGGGGAGGGGGAGGGGGTTAAAAAAACGTAAAACTGACATGGTAATTCTCTGTTTGATCCATAAAACTCACATGGTAATTCTCTGTTTCATCCATAATAATAAGCATTTCAAGCGTTGAGTTGTACACATTTTCTTGATAATAATTAATCATTTGCTGTATATTCTTATTTTATTGCTTTTGTCGTTCTAACATACGTTTCTTTCCCCACAGAGAAGATCTCGAAAAGCATAATTCTTTATGACTTTTTTAAGTTTGCCACTCTAGACGGTAAATATTGGCATTGTAATTCATCTACAGCAATGGCAGTACCTGTAGAGTGGGATCAATCTTTTTTTTCTGATCTCAAGAAAATGCAAAACAGTTTTGCTTCAAACAAAATGCTTCCATCTTGCTTTGTTTCAGACGAACTTTTATTACATCTCATTATTTGAACAAATATTTCCCAAATCTGGTATTGTTTCTGCAGCATTCATTTTTGCTTTCTTGTTAATTCTAAGAATATTTCCAATTTTCCTCTTCTGAAATTCTTTTTCAGAATGCTAGTCAACTTTACGGTCAACGGCACGTCGTTCAGCAGGTGTTGTGGATTTTATAGGAGGAATACCTGAGGAAAACAGTGGGAATTGTGCCGTTTTTTAGTTTTTTAATTGTGATTCCGGAAATATAGTCTTTTGTATCAAAGTCCCAGCTGCATACAACAGATGAAGCAGAACTTTTATTCACCGAAAATTTTTCACGCGATATTGCTTTCAGCCATTCTGTCCTTAGATGAGGATCTGATGTAAACTGATTAAAAGAAACTGTGCTTTTGTTCTTTTCATCAGTTTCTATCAGATCCTCATCTAAGGACCGAATGGATTTTCTTAATTTTATTTATTTTAGACATCTAGGCTCACCCATTATTATTATTTTTTATTTGCCGAGTGTTCCCGCTACAGCTGCTCATCAGCCTGCTCTAGTTATATTATGTTTTGGTAATTCTGGGGATTTGTATGACTTTGTTTTCTAGTGGCGATGGGACAAATTTATTTTTTTCTATTTTATTTAAAAGTCTAAAGTTTATGTATGACATATATTCATACTGTATCTGCGGCATACAATTCATAATTCACATCCTGCTTTCATATATTCACTAAATTCCGTCGAACATGACTGCTTTCTAAATGACAGTTGCGGAAGGTTACGACAGAAATATGGGATATTTACCGGTCAAAATATATCAATGGATCATGATATTTCTCCTTTGATCAAAAACATCTGATGAAACTATCTGACTTAAAGAATGACCTTCGAAATGTGGAAATACAATTTTCTACGTATTTTCAAATGTTTATCATTAATGAATTGTTTTTAATTAACATGAATGCGCATTCTTGAAAGTTATACATACTAATCAAGTCCCCAGTTACTACATTTGAAAAAATTTAAAACACTAAAATAGCGAAATATTGTTTCATATTCCGTACTCTGATAAACACCATTATTTGATAGTATTTTTTTTGCATCCAAGAACAGTGTACTATGATTTTACAGTTGTTTGGTCTCACAAAGTTTTCAGGAAACTAATCGAAAAATTAAACATTTAAATATCTGTCAAGATGCACTTTAACCAAAATGTTGGAATATGTCCTAAAATTAACTAAGCGAATATTTATTAGCAGGTTTATCATAAGAATTTCAAGTTAAACGGCTGTAGTTAGTACATAAAACAGTCGTTCGTCTGAATTTGAATAAACAATGATCTGCAATCAAAATGTCAGCTTCCCAGGCATCATTGATACTAGACGTGAGGGAAAGCTATCCTGCATGGTTCGGGCCAACAGGATGGATACTGTGGTGCACCTCGACGATAATATTAATGCTGGTGACCAGAGTAATGTGTCGTAACACACAATGCAACGAATCCTGATGTAAATGTGGCTGCGTAGTCGCATACCACTCCAAGTGTCCATGTTAAACTCATTTCACCATCTAAAGCACCCACAATGGGCACGCAATCATTAAAATTGAAATATGAGTGATTGTAAGAATGTCGTCTGGCCCAATGCAGCAGGTTTCTTGTTGTACCATTTGGACGGTTGTGTGCGTGTGCGTCGTTTACCTGTGAAAGTGTTGGCGCAAGAATACAACGTGGGCTGGAAACCAGCCTGTTGAAGAAATGTAATGCTTTGGGTGATATTATCATAGTATTCTCCAGTAATTAATGTGCTGGAAACTATATGGTCTACTTTCAACTTAAACATAATTCCACAGCAAGTACATATTTTAAAGGCAACGGTATTTCCCTCTAGAAATGTTTTCTTTCAGAGAGGTAATGCGCCTTGCCAAACTGTCCATATTGCAAGCAAACGGTCCTCCGAACATGAGGAAGACTTCCAGATATTTTCATGGCCTCCAGATTTCCCACACGACAAACGAGTTGAGCATCTGTGGTCTGTGTTTGAATTGCAAATCCGATCTGCGGCGTCTCAGCCACGTAACTTACCAAAGTTAAGATATTTCCTGAAGGCGTGTTTGTATCAGATACCATAAGACGTCGTTATAAATGTTGTAGTGTCCATGCCTCGCCGGATAGATGGTTCTTGGTTGCGCATGAAGAACCATCGATATATCTGGAAAAGGGTCATAAGGTTTCGACTCTGCTGGGTATTATTTTATATATAAAATTGATCGTTTGATACAGGAGAGATGATTTCTTCTATTAGAATTTGTTTGAAAACAATGCATACCTTTATCAAATGAGCACTTTAGGTCAGGCTTGCTCATGCTTTCATATGTGAGGAAGTGTTTCAGTTTTAATTTGAGATATTGCTTCCCGTAGTTGATCTCTAAAATACCTTTTAGAAAGGCGACTATGACGTAGCATATTATGTATAACTATAATTCAGTTACTGTTTTTCATTCAAATTGCCAATTATGATCTTTTATTTAATAAATAGAATTTCTTCTTTGGTTCCTATCTGGAAAATTACTTTTATGTGTTAATACTTCTAAAATGCAATCCCCAAATAAATTAAGGCTTTCGTTTATTCCATAAGGATAACATCATTATATTGAGGCATAGATGAAAATGTTGGGTAAAAAATAGTTTTATCAAACTGAAATATATCTCACATGAGTTCTGTGAAAAAAAATTCATTTCCTCTTCCGGTTTCTTGTTTCAATATTTGTGTTAAGTATTAGATGTGGGCAAAAGTTCTTCCCGTGCTTTTAGTAGAAAGGAAAAACAATTGTTTTTGAAAAAATAACAACTTTCTTCTTCAATAATTGTCACTATTATCTATGACCATTGGCCGTTATTCTGGTTGTTCTGTATTCCTCTTCGGTACAGCTCCGTCTTGGAGTAAAAAAACTTGTAATGCAATTTCGACATTTTCAATTCCATCGATGGTTAAAACACGGTTGTTCTGAATAGGTCGAGAAAGGTGTTTTGCCGTAGGTGCAAGTTCTGGGGAATACGGGAAGTGAGGTAGCACTACTCATCCAATGTCCAGTAATTTTCTCTAAGTGGCTGATACTGTTTAGGATTTTGCGCTCTCATATTGCCAGATAACGCTTTTACGATTAACCAATGTTTAATGCTTGTATTTTAACTTTTCGTTCAGCCTTTCCCACTGTTGGCAGTACTTGTTGGCTTTTATCCTTTGATTAGGTGCAAACTGTTCCCCGTGGATTACTGCCCCCTCCCCGCTGGCATCCTACTATAAACTTAAGAAAACCTTTCTCGAATGCAGTGCTCCACTTGAAGTCGATGAAGCAGGCTCTCCAACACGGCATAGTCTTCTAACGCTTTACATTTCTTTAAAGGGCTTACTTTTCGTCACCCGTAAATAATCGTTCCAAGAAAGGTTCCTTTCTCTGACGCGCAATAAAAACAACAGAAGGGAGGGTCATTGTGTCCTGTCGATTTCTGAGGATAGGTTACGTCGTGTACTCACGTCGAATTTTGTTACTAACCCAAGAATGTGTATTACTCTTTCTACAGTTGTTCTGTCTGCCGAAAAGATTTTTGATAGATCAATGCAAAAATAGGGCAACGGCAACAGAATGAAACTTCAGTAGGTAAATTCGGTCACGGCAACAGAAACCAGCGTGGAAATACTCTCGTAGAGTTTGCAGAGGCAGAAGGGTTTTTCATCTTGAGCTCCTTTTTCAAGAAAAAGCCACACAGGAAATGAACATGGAGACATCCAAATGGGACGACAAGTGAAATTGATTTTATTATGTGTAACAAACAATTCGTCATAGAAGACTGCAGTGTGCTAAACAAGTTCAACACATGCAGTGACCATAGATTGGTGAGATGTAAGATGCACCTCAACACTAGACTCGAACGTAGCAAGCTCATAAGACAAACAAAATGTATTGACATAACCAACCTTAAAAAACACCATAATACCTTCAAATTGGAACTGAAGAACAGATTCTCTGCTTTAGAAGGCCTAACATCGGAAGAAGTGGATATTTCTGAAGTTAACAGAAAAGTAACCAAAGCTCTTATGGAAACAGCTACAAAATTAGCTGGGTCTAAGAACAAATTGTATGTGAACAAATTATCAGGAAAAACCAAAATGTTGATGCAAAAAAGAAGAGAGATGAGGACAACTAAACAAGATGTGACTTCCAAAGTGGAATATATAGAGCTATGCAAGACAGTACGAAAAAGTATCACTGAAGACGTAAGGAAATTCAACTGTGAACTAGTAAGAAAGGCAATTGAAAACAACCAAAGCCTAAAGATAGCAAAGGGACATCTCAGTAAGGGAAAAAAACAGATTATGGCACTGAGAAAAGAAGATGGTTCTGTAACAAGAAATAGAGGCGAAATTTTGACAAGAGTAAAAGATTTCTACTCCAAATTATATGAAAGGGATGATACATGTACTCCAGACATCATGAAAGGTACCAGTACCAGAGTTCTTCCAGTCCTTCCAGCAGAAGTTGCACATGCAATCAAGAACATGAAGCGGAGAAAAGCTCCAGGAGAAGATGGAATTACTGTAGACATCATACAAGAAGCAAGTGGAGAAATCGAAACAGTACTCGCCCAAATTTTCACTCCATGCCTTAATGAAGGGAAAATTCCTGAGGATTGGAACAACTCTACAATGATCTTGCTACATAAAAAGGGTGACATTGAGGATCTCAGGAACTACAGACCTATCAGCCTCCTATCAGTGGTTTATAAAATCTTCACTAAAGTTCTTTCACACCGCTTGAAGGTGACACTGGACATGGCTCAACCGAGATGACAAGCTGGATTCAGGAGTGGCTACAGCACAATAGATGACATCCACGTACTGAGAGAACTAATTGAAAGAGCGAGGGAAAATGAACTTCCATTGTGCATTTCTTTTATCGATCATGAAAAAGCCTTTGATTCGGTGAAACCATCAGCAGTTGCAATGGCTCTGAAATCCTGCGGTATTGAAGATGCATACATTAATATTATTAGTAACATCTATGAAAATGCAAGTGCAAAGATTCGGCTGTTTGAAAATACAACACACATAAAAATTGGAAAAGGAGTGAGACAAGGTGACACCATATCTCCGAAGCTATTTAATGCCACATTGGAAAATGTCTTTCAATCACTGAACTGGGAAAACAAAGGGATAAAGATTAATATGGAGATTATCTAACCCACCTTCGTTTTGCTGATGACATAGTCATTTTTGCAACTACCCCATCAGAGCTACAGAGTATGATCCAGGAACTTGCTGACAAGAGTAAAGAAGTGGGATTAAAAATGAACTTTCAGAAGACAAAAGTGATGTACAATGCTTTTACAAGAAATGAAGATTTATTGATTGATGGAGAAAAGCTGGAGATAACAGACACATACGTTTATCTTGGACAGCAGATATCAAGTAAGGGTCACATTGGTGAAGAAATTAATCGCCGTACAAAACTTGCCTATAGAGCTTTTTGAAGAAACAGCATAATTTTCAAGAGCAATATGCCATTATGTCTTAAAAGAAAAGTGTTTGATCAATGCATCCTTCCAGTGCTTACGTATGGTGCAGAGACGTGGACCTTAGCTACAAGAGACATACAAAGGCTGCAGACAACTCAAAGAAGCATGGAGAGGTGCATGCTTGGTGTAACCAGGAGAGATAAGAAGAGGAACACGTGGATCCGAAAAATGACAAGAGTGGAAGACATCATGATCAGAGTTAAATCCCTGAAATGGCAATGGGCTGGACATACTGCCAGAAGGACAGGCCATCGATTGACAGCCGAAATTTTAGTTTGGATTCAAAGGGACAGGAAAGAACCCAGAAGAAGACCATATGGGAGATGGCTGAAAGAAATTCGAAAGTATGCGGAAGTAACGTGGAGGAGACTGGCACAAGACAGACCGTTGTGGAAGAGGCTTGGATAGACCTTAGTTCAGCAGTGGACTGATAATGGTTGACAATGATGATGATGATGATGATATTAGTATATAATGCACATTGTTTATGTATTTATATCGAGTGTAGACCCTTCGGGATCTTAGCTGTTTTTATAATATAAAGAGATCATTTTAAAATAAAAAATAAAGTGATTGATAAGGCGTCCGAGGGTCGCATAAAACGACAGGGCTGGACGCATGAGGCTCTCGGGTTGCCAACCCCGTGGTCTACAGTATCCGGGCCATAAACCTCACAAATGGTAGAGCCGGGTTGAGCCATATGTTGCCTTTGTCGAACTCATAAAACAATGTCTAGTGTGATCCTTATAGCTTGACAAGTTAACCTTTGTATGACCTGTTATGAATGAGTTGCACCTGCATGCTTGGTGCCACTTCATTACCTACTCTGCGATGTAATGTTCTCACCGCAGGCACCATCTTTTATTACACTTCTTACTTAAATTGTTTACTTGTAAATAGCATCATGAAAAAGGGTGAATTTTTGCACACACCATTTACACCTGTGTGCAACAATTAAGGACGAAGAGGAGAAATTAGCATTACAGCGGAACGAGCAGGCAGAACGGACCGAAATACCACTCAGGAGATAGACTAGGGTCCGGTAGGGTAGGGCATGCGCATATATGCAGAATAAAGTACGGGAGAGAGTGTCGGAAGGGTATAAAGCACACGGGCGGTGTACGATCAGCAATTCGGTGAAAGCTATTGCACGGTGTACATCGGTTTGAACGGCGTCGAGCAGCTGCCACCGTATGATATGGTCAACAGGCAATCCAGTAGACGATATTTGGATGACTTAACCCGTGGTCGCGTCATTGGGAAGTTGGAAGAAGGTCGAAGTGTGACCGGTGTGGCCGAGGAGATCGGGATCGCTCACAGCATCGTTTCACGAGCTTGGAGAGCATATCAAACGACAGGAACAGCTGGCTGAGAAATAGGCAGTGGTCATCCATGAGCACCACGGCGGCGGACGACCAGTATATTGTCCTACAGGTGAGAAGAGACAGGCGGCAGACAGGCGGAGAAATCGCAAGGCAAATGCAACAGACAACTGGGCGTCCGTTATCGCGCATTACCGTGGCAAGGAAGCTGCACAAAGGTGGTCTATTTGCACGACGACAAGTACGGTGTGTGCCATTAACGCCTGCTCATCGGAGACGGTGGTTTCTGTGGTGCCAGGAACACAAGAACGGGACACATTAGCAACGGCGTCGAGTTCTCTTTACGGATGAGAGCCGATTTAGTCTGACGAGCGATTCTTGACGTATACACATCTGGAGAAAGCAGGGAACATGCAATCACACCACCAACATCATCGAAAGAGACTGGTTTGGAGGTGGCGGAGTTGTCGTTTGTGGCGGCATCATGTTTCGTAGCCGTAGTGACCTACACATCTTCCAAGGAGGTTCAGTCACTGGTGTCCGCTATTGTACCTAGGTTCTCCTGCCTCACGTGCGTCTGTTTAGAGGTGCTGTGGGTCCTGAGTTCCTCTTCATGGACGACAACGCTACACCTCATTGTACAGTGCCGGTCGCAGAGCTGTTGGAGAGTGAAGATATTCAACTCATGGATTGGCCTGCAAAGTCATCGGACCTAAATCCAATCGGACACTTGTGGACCTTCTCGGGAGACGCTTGGCAGCACGTCACCAGCCGCCAGCAACGATTCCGCAGCTGCGATTGTCGCTACAAGAGAAATGGTCCGCGATGCCTCAACAGCTTCTTGACAACCTCGTCCTTAGCATGGAGAGACGTTGTAAATCCTGCAACGCAGTAAGGGGTGATCATATCCCCTACTAAAGACTGGAATTTTCTTGGCAGCCGCCTGTCACATGGACGTTTCTGTTTTCTGTTCAGTTGTGCTCGAAGCTACTTTTTCAATAAAGCGCCTTTGCATCCTTAGGATCCCTTGTTTGGACGGTTTTGGTCACTTGTCCCATACTCTTACATCTTGAGGATCGTATGGTATGATTTGAGTCGATGTGGAGCAGTTTTGCACGACGTTACCTTAAAACCGTCTCGTCCTTAATTTGCGAACGCCAGAGTAGTATTGATGCTTTTCTGTGAAAGTAGTATGTGGGATTTCAATTTTTGTAACGTCTCTTCAAAATCCTGGAGTTTTTCTACCATAACTATTGCACACGCAGTTTGTAGATGTTTCCCAAATACCTCCCAGCATCGACGGACGACAATGAGGAAGTCAAGCATCTTGGCCTAAGTTCTAAACCACGAGAAGTCGCTCATCTCTCCTTGAATTAGAAAATCCCTTGCATTACGACATTGCCCAGTAAATACAGAATGGAAATTATTCTGTAAAATAATAAGTAAATTAATGATTTCCTGACATTTTAAAATCTGTTTATGTCTTTTTTATTCGTTTCAAAGTTTCGCTAGGTTTCTTATACAGTATATATATACACTGGCGGAAAGTGAAAAAAGAACACCAAGAAGGAATTGGCGGACGATCATGAAATTTACATATGTAAATGGGGTCGAGTTTACGTAGGTGTGATGTTAATTTCGGGACCAACCAGTGAGCGCTTACGCCACAGCACGGCATAATATGCAAATTATCGTCGGTGGTATTTAATGAGTACGCCGAAGTGAATGTAATCAGTCGTCGGCGTACGGACACGTGCGAAGACCCTGAAGAAGCTGCAATGCCTGGACATGGAAGACGTGTTCGATTTCAGCAGTTATCGGACTTTGAGCGAGGTCGTGTAGTCGGACTCCGCGAAGCTAGGTTTTCGTATCGTCGCTTCGCGGAGCGAATTGGACGGGAAATATCGGTGGTGGTACAATGGTGCCGTAGATGGTCCGAGGAACATTCCCACACGAGTAGACGTGGAACTGGGAGTCACAGAGGGATTGATGAGCTGACCGATCGACGCATAAGGAGAGCGGCGTTGTTAAGCAGAACATCCACTGCGACGCAAATCTGAGCTGCCGTTGCACCTGAGGTGACTGTGCGAACAATCCACAACCGTCTACTGGATGCAGGACTACGTGCACGTGTGCCTCTGGTATGTATACCTTTGACTCTAGCCCACCGTCATGAACGGCTGCGGTGGTGTCGCCAACGTCTGCACTGGAGAACGCAATGGCTTTCTGTCGTGTTCAGCGATGAAAGCAGATTCTGCTTGGGAGCGTCCGATGGCCGTATGCGTGTTCGCAGAAGCACAGGGGCGCGTCTGCACTCTTCTTGCGTCCGCCAGCGACACACAGGCCCTACACCTGGTCTCCTGGTCTAAGGAGCGATCAGCTATCACTCCCGTACACAAGTAGTGTTTGTACCGGGTACGATAAACAGCACCTCCTACATCAACAACATCATTCATCCCGCCGTTGTGCCATTTGTAAGATCGGTAAATCGTGGTGTTTTCCAACAAGATAACCTACGCCCACACACGGCACGTGCAACGCAATATGCACTTCAGGGTGTTAGACAACTTCCATGGCCTGCACGTTCACCGGATTAGTTCCTCCATTGGTGACGTGTGGGATTTTATGGGCCAACGACTTATCCGGTCTCCACGGACAGCCACGACCATCCCCGATTTACTCGTCCGGGTTGAGTATGCTTGGAACTCAATACCCCTAACTTACATCCAACATCTGTACGACAGACTCCATGCCAGAATTGCACAGTGTGAAGCAGTTCGTGGCGGTTCAACCTTGTACTAACCATGTTACATGGAAATGTTATTTTTCAGTTTACCAGCAAATACAGCTGTATTTTGCCATAATGTTTTGATCACGTTATCCTATGTATTTCGTTATTATGCTGTATAAATTTCGTTGGTATTCGACGTCTCCTTCTTGGTGTTCTTTTTTCACTTTCCGCCAGTGTATATATGTATAAGTCAAATGTCTTCACCTTCAACCAAGAACTTCCCGTAGAAATCCCTGGATCTTACTAAATTCACACACCAAAACTAAAACTAAAACTCTCACAATTCACATACAACAATAATAAAAATAGTAATTTTAAACACTTGGGTTCGGGGACCGGGAGCCACTCATCAGGGAAAGACTCCCCCTGCCCACGAACCCTGGTTCAGGTTTCATGCAGGTGTCTTTGAAATATCTGAGTTCCGAAACAAGGATTCAATTTTTTTTATTGTTATTCACCTGGTCTTCCCTACCTGAACCAGAAACACACAACTTAAATACAAAAACTTACCTGAAATGAAACAACTATAGACTTTATAACTCCACGGAACACCAATAAATCTAAACTTCGATCCCTACACATCCCCTCCATATCATGCGAAAGCTTAGCAACAGCTGCCGATCCCACTCCCAGACTTATCTTGAATTTTTGAAAGTAACCATATGATGTCCTATGGGGACCTCCGTCGGAATTGAGAAAAAACTATAACAAAATTAATTGTTTTTGTGTTTTAATGGATGTCAGCAAATGTTAAGTTAAATGCTCCGGGGCGACTCGGAGGAAGATATTTTAAATTGAGGCAAGAAAAGAAATTAGTCCATAGCTTAAAAGGTAGTAATGTTACATAGTCTGATTTTATAAGATTTTCTGGAATTAAGAGATGTCAATAATTTTTCGGAATGAAATAAACAATATTTTAACAGATAATTATTTTTTTTTAAAAGAAGAAAAAAGCATTTTTAACTGCTTTGTGGTATTGGACCGATTATTGCATATTCTTGTGACTCTGATGAATTGGGAAATAATGGTGTTTCTAAGTACGTATTTAGAGATATTGGAATAACAGCTACTTGAAGCATTGGTATCAAAACAAAAATGAGTTCTCTTATCGAAAAGATCCAGAATGATACCCTGACTTAGGGGAAGAAGGTCCATATCGAGGAAATGCACATGATCTTTTGATCCCCTTTCACAAAGCACTAGTCCTGGAGGATAGATGTCATTAATTCGGACACAAGAGGTACCAGAAAAAAATGTTATTTAATCGTCAACGTATCTGAAGGAAAAATATGTAGGTGAACTAAATTTCTCCTCGTAGTGATTAAGATAAAGATTAGCTAACAGACTGGAGCAACAAGAACCCATTGGGACACCTTTTATCTGTACACACAATCGTTTGTTGTCATAAATGTAATTATTCAAAATGCAAAAATTACATAAGGTTCCCCAATATTCAAATGTAACATCAAGCTGCAGACCAAACTGTTCAAAATAAACATACAGAATTCTCCTTAGATCATTCAAATTAATTGAGGTAAATAAATTTGTGAAGTCATATGTAGTATAATCTGTAGTTCAGTATGATTAACAGAATTAACAAAATCCAGAACTTTTATATTGTTTTCAATCATCTATGAAGCATTTTCAATTTGGCCATAAATAATAGATATAATTTTACAAGCCTGATTATTATAACTGTTTATTCCGCAAGTAATAAATCTGAATTTTACTTGCTGTTCATGGAATATTGGAATTGCGAAAATATATGGAAATTGTAATTGCATTTTATTTATTTTTAGTAATTTATTAAAGCCGATCAACTGCTTTTTAATGTATTTAGAATACAGTCTGTTACTATTTTATATGTATCTTCATTGGATAGTTCTAAAGCAAGTATCTGGTGATAATAAAACAAGGTTTTCGTGACACAAAGACTACTCAGGGAAAGAAACTTGCTGTTAATGCACGATGTTCAAACTTGCTGAATGGTTCCAGTTATAGGCAAACTTTAATAAATAAAAACACACACAAGTTAAAATATATATTCATGGTTAAAAAAACATGAGTACTTTCGTGCTCGCTACGAGCACATCATCAGATGAAAGACCAAGTTGGAGTTCCAGAAACACATTTATATATGGGTGCCGTTGCCAAACGTTCTCAATGAGGAAAGAAATTCAAGAACGTTCACTTGCTTTAACGTAATATGAGAAAAAAGGCTTATAGAGTTCCATTAATGATGGGCAGAGTCTGCGATGTAAAAGGTAGAAACCGGAATCAAGGACAGTAAAGTTTTCCAGGCCTGAAAAATTTAGCTGGGTACTTCATCATTGCAACGAGTGTCCACGCGGTACAAAATGTGCAGACTCTCTGTAAAGAGCATTGTTTCCCTCGTTGTAGAGGTAGATAGAATGGAGACGTCTGTCCAAGATAGGTAATGTGTACCAGCTGAAGAAAGCCTGGCTAAAGCAGTCGATGGCGAGCCATTTTTTACACTATATTTGTGTTCCTTAATTCTTGTTTGCAGTCTCCGTAGGGTTGAGCCGATATATATAAGGTCATTGTCTTGAGAATCGGCAGATTTCATAGTAATGGAATAGATGCCACATTTGTCTAACAATTCAACACGAACCGACCATTTTTAATCAGAGAAAACATGTTTGGGGTTTTCAACCCAAAACCGACACCGTGACTGTGACAGATGTTCGAGAATTTACCATTCACATGAGGGACGTAAGTCATCGATCCAACATATTTGATATCCCTACGTTCACGTGTCAGGATAAAAAATGTTGAATTTTGGATTTTACGGTATATTCTGTAGACATTTGAATGTGAAAATCCGTGCTGATACGAAATGGTATATACCTTTTGAAGTTCCTCCTCACGGAAGGCTACAGAAGAGGAGTGGGTAAATGCTCGACGAATAAGAAAGTATAAGGGTGAAACCTTATATCTGGTCGGGTGGGCGGAAACGCGTGGTATCAAGATAGGTATAGAGGAATGCTTTCTGTAAACCGAATAACTCAGGTGTTGGGAGGTGGGGTTCCTACGAAGTTGGAAGTATAAAAACGGAAGTGAATTATCACATTCAGCCTCCACGGTGAAGGACATAGAAGGATAAACAGATGAAAACGTGGTCGCAAAAGAGAATAAATTTTCAACTGACAAAGGCCAAAAGACCAACACATCGTCAACATACCGAATGTATAATAAAGGTGTAATCTGACAAAAGACCAAAATGCGGTTTTCTATGTTTTGAAGAAGAAGTTCAGCCAACAGAGGGGAGAGTGGGGACCCCATGGGGGCTCCCTCAAGTAGGCGATATAAAATGCCCTTAAACCTGAAAAACGAACGTTTCTGAATGAGGCGTAATGCCTGTTGAAAGGCTTGAATTTCCTCACGGGGTACAGACCCCAATTGGGAAACTTTACTTTCAATGATATTGTGTACAATATAAATGGGGACGTTGGGAAACAGAGAAACTACGTCTAAAAAAGCTAATGGAAAGGGTACCCAGGATGACTGAAAGTCTTGATCCGTTGCAAAGCTTTTACGGATCTAGAAATGGAATAATGTGAGGAAGAGATTAGAGGAGTAAGATTATTAACAACTGCTTTCTCGAAAGACCTGGTGGGTCTAGCATACCCAGAAACCAAAGGCTTAATGGGGTGATTTTCCTAATGGGTTTTCAGTTTCCCAAACAATTCCGAGACCCTAGGTCCATAAGGGGGTGCATGAAGTTGGAAATGCAAGGGGGTAAGGAGCCATGATTACGGAGTCTGCTTAAACCAGAAATAGTGGCAGAGGTAGGATTCCCGTGAATGATAGAATGGGGGGTATTATCAATCGCATTTTCCATTTTCATTAAGTAGTCCTGCTCACCAAGAGTTAAAACCTGGTTGGATTTGTTTGCTGTGATAACTGCCAAATTAGGGTTTGAGCGAAGAGCCTGCAGTTGAGTTTTTTCTTTAAGGTGGTTTTTAGATGCAGGGGAGATATTTTAACTTCTCCTGAATTTGATAGCTTTCGCTACCTTATACCTGGAGTGCTCTTGTTCAGGAATGGGGAGAGATTGAATAATATTTTCTTCCTGGGAAATAAGCTGAACGGGATTAGGGTTAAACTACGGATAAGCAAATTTGGGACCTCTATTTAAGGCATACTTTTGTAAAGAATTAAGAGGATGAGAACTGAAGTTAATGCAGGCTGGTTGTGCGGTAGAAATTTGCCTTTGTAGATGCGAAGAACAACGCTTTGCAGAACAAGAATCCGCAACTAAGTTGCGTAGTTTCTTAATCTGTCTGTTTTGAAATAGTTTTACTTCTGTATTGCAGGAAGCCAAAAATGTAATAAGAAGCCTATCAAGTACTGCAGGGTGAAAGTATAATGGTAAATGCAGAAAAGCGTAATATGATTTCCAGTGCAAGTAGTCTATGGAAGTACAATTCGTTTGGATCTCTGAAGTTAGTCTTTTGTATTTTGCAGAGGCAAGGACTGAGGCATCTCGGCGAGAGACTGGAAAACAGCCCAACTCCAGGTAGTTGAGAAAAAGATTATTCGATCTTTTCCCAGGCAGAAAAGATTATTCAATCTCTCTCTACTCCTGAACGAGAACCAAGCAGGTATCAGGTAGTGAAAGCTATCAAATTCAGTAGAAGTTCAAATATCTTACCGTCATCTAAAACCCACCTTAAAGAAAATACGTCAACTGCAGGCTCTGGAAAACTTTATTGTCCTTGATTCCGGTTTCTACCTCTTACATCGCAGACTCTGCAGATCATTTATGAAACTCTATAGGCATCTATTTTCTCATATTACGTTAAATCAAGTGAACGTTCTTGAATTTCTTTCCTCATTGAGAACGTTTGGCAACGGCACTCATATATAAATGTGTTTCTGGAACTCCAACTTGGTCTTTCATCTGATGATGTGCTCGTAGCGAGCACGAAAGTACTCATGTTATTTTCACCAGGTATATATATTTTAACTTCTGTGTATTTTTAGTTATTAAAGTTTGCCTATAACTGGAACCATTTAGCAAGTTTGAACCTCGTGCATTAACAGCAAATTTCTTACCCTGAGTACCTGGTGCTAATTTTTTTTGCAAATGAAGGCATAACTATTGCTACTTCTATCTATTGGGGTAGCTATGGAAACATTCTGCAGGTTTTTTTTAATTTGAGCCTTAATACCCCTCCAATCCTTAATATAACCATTTCTTTGAAAGTTTTAATCATAAGATCTTAATAATCCCTCCAGAACTGAACTCAGCCATTGAAAGGAAAGCTCAACGGCAGTACTAGTTCTATCAGTACTCCCGTTGGGTACTGCTTGTCTGATATATATATACACTATCTACCGACAAATAATTGGACACCACTGCAATCGACGATACTTGCCGTCCTGATACACGTCACGTCCGCCGCCGTTAAATATCGTGTGGGAAACAACAACGCAACCAGTCGCATGCAAGATGCCACGCAGTTCGGAGCTCTCTGATTTCGAGAAAGGTGTAATCGTCGGGTATCACAGAAATGACCGATTCATACGTGACAAATCCAGCGAATTGAAGTACCCAAAATCGACAGTGGCCTACGTGATTGGCAAGTGGAAGATGAGAGGTGACTGTCGGAATGTGCCCCGACCCGGCGGACCAAAAAACTGGGAGTTAGAGACCGACGGGTGCTGGCCAGAGAAATTCGGAAGAACCGCACAAAATCGATGGGCCACATCCGCGAGAAGTTTCAACATGCGTCCGGGAGTGTTCTTTCGATGAATACCATCCATAAGGAAGGCCATCTGCTTGGTTATCATGGACGTGCTGCCGCCCACAAGCCTATGTTCACCAAGTCCAATAGCGCTGCTCGGCTAACGTGGTGCAAAGAACGTCGCCAGTGAAGCGTTGAACAGTGGAAACAGGTTCTCTGGAGCGACGAATCAAGGTTCGCCTTCTACCGTTTGGATGGCAGTGTCTGGAACGCCTCCTGCCGGAATGTATTGTGCCAACTGTGAAGTTCGGCGGCGGTGGAATTATGCTATGGGGGTGTTTCTCCTGGTATGCCACGGGACCCTTAGTCGCAATTCCTGGTAAACTCAACGCCGAGACCTACTGCACCACTATGGATAACCACGCGCTTCCAACGTTGCGGCAATTTTACGGGACGGACCCATGTTACTTTCAGGATGACAATGCCACCTGTCATGTTGCGAGGTCCACCATGACTTGGTATGGTAACAATGGTGTTAATCGAATGGACTGGCCTGCGCAGAGCCCGTACCATAACCCTATCGAGCACCTCTGGGGCGAGTTGGAGCGTCGACTTAAGGGGTGCCCCCACCGTCCGAAATCAGTGAAGGAACTGACCTGTCTTCTCCCAGCCGAGTGGAAGAAAATACCGCTAGCCGTCGTTCAACGACTGGTTGAGAGTATGCCTCGGAGGGTCGCAGCTGTAATCGCCGCTCGTGGAGTCTCCACCAACTATTGAAGGTGAATAAACTTCGTTTTCCTTTGCTATGTCCAATTACTTGTTGGTAAATAGCGTATATATATATATATATATATATATATATATATATATATATATATATATATATATATGGGGACTATATTGGTTTTGTTGTTATTTTATGTGTTTACGAAATAAAGCCACTATATCATTGAGAAAAATAAATATAGTTGTTTAAGCATACATAATTCGAGATGTCTATCGGGCATCTCTGCGTGTCTCAAATATGTTCTAACAGAAGTAATCTCACTCTTTGTAGTTAGAGGTTACGGGTATTTGCAATAATTCAAACTTTTTTGTAATCTACTGATGCTGTATAACTTAGCGTTCACGTGCGAATATAATAGGTTCCAGATTTTAAAAGTTTCTACCTGATGTATTGTAATTCCTCTGTCATTTAAAATTTCGAGCTTTTCTGAATCTTTTGAAAAGAGTGTTTAAGAACAATTTGCATGAAACATATTGTTCATTTTATTTTTGACATTTTTTGAAGTAAATATGTTGCACACACATTTGTTTCTTAAACTCACATCGTTTTCTTTTCAAGTTTTAAAATTAAAAGATATTTCCATATGTAATATATATATAAAGCGAAAATAAAAATTTATTTCTGAGGAGAGATCGCTATTTTTTTGCAATTCAATTTTTCTCCATACAAGCCACTGGCCGTTTGTCTCTGGTAGTGTTATTTCCATCCAAAGCAGAATAAGTAAGAATCACTATTGCATCAGGTACCAAGTGTTTCCTAGTTTCTCTTATCGGACTCCGTGCGATCAATGTGTGATTAAGGAAAATCAAGGTTTGGGCGATAATGCACTGCAAACAAGAACATGGGGCTCTTCTCTCTTGTCTTCATTTGCGTGTAGAGCTGTCGTTTATAAATATCATTCGAAGGGATCTCAGTAGTATTCAAATTTTACAATGAGTTAATTTTTTTTTTTTTGATTGTAGGTTTAACACCACAGTGAGCAGTCGCCCATCCCTAATATAGGGTCACTGGTTATAGCGAAGGGAGAGAGACAGTGCGGAAAGACAACAAAATATCCATGCCTAACCTGGATTCGAACCCGGACCCTTTTCGTACGAATGATCAGAGGCCATCGCTTAGACCACTATGCCACCAAGAGTTAATCTTCAAATCGAGTGAAAGTCAACAAAGTGTCTTAATGAGGTCATATCACGAAATACAAAATTTATTCTTCTTTTCTTCATCCACGCTAAGATATCTTCGTTCTTAATATACTCCAACCTCCCTACCGACATGTAGTAAAAATGCAGTTCGAAATCTATGACATGTTTGAACAGCGGATTTGAAATGGATAATGAAACTATTGAGTTTTAATATACTTTCGAATTTTGTTTTACTTTTCAGCATGGCAGGAAAACAAAATTTAGGAAAATATCATGCATGGCAACATTTGTAGCATTTTGTTGCAGATATAAATTCCAGTTTACCTTTATGGAAGAATTCGCGTTTCCTGTGTGTCCTAAATTTTAAAATTGATGAGATACATTTTCAGTTTTTAATTCAAGTTATGATAATTTGTGCTACCTTTGTACAATTATATTTGGACAACAAGCAGTATTTCCGCAATTGAATCACATGGTGCCAGATTGTTTTTCGTGTGCTTGCAAATTCCATTCTTTAAGGCCTACGATTTTTCCTTATTAATTGTGATTTCTTCACTTTAAAGTTATTACCAGCACTTCAGTTTCTCTAGTAGATCTAACGCTTTTTGGAAGAGGCTGATTACTGGCTTGCTGAAAGATTCGCTTTTGTTGCTTCCGTATAGTTTTGTCTCCTCGTCAAGTGATTTTTACGATATTCAAAAATCTGGTTATTGCAGCAAATTTGTTTTCTCGCGCTTTATTTTACGAGTACAAAAGATTCATATACCTCCTTTAAATTAAGGAACACCACATACATGTATTTGAACCACGGATTTTAACACAACTTTTACAGATACATTTTTTCTGTAACATGGTAACACTGCATTGTGGACTTTCTGCATAAACGAATTGTCAAAGAAACAATTCTCACATCATTACTTGAAAGTATTGCAGAATATGTCACCTTAAAGCAAACCCACATCATTCTTCTCAATGCCATGATTGATCCAGATAATCGTAGAGAGTTTTACCCTTCCATTAGTTTAAATATTTCTATATTTGTTTTTATACTTTATTCAAAAAAAGAAAAGAAAATAAAAAGAAAAATATTTCCTACCGTCACTTGTGGCAACTTCAAAAATAAGAAATATAACTGCTCAAAATTTTGGAGTAGCCTTTCTGCCTTCAAATTCTCAGCACAGAGGTTATATATTGGAGCCGCCTAGGACTGAGATCTTGTGTGATTATTTATAAATAGTTTTCTATCTAAAAAGTAGTTTGATTATCATATGCTCCCTAATTACCTCAGAGCAAACGCTCTTCCGACAAGTAGTACCCGCAATGACCTCTGCATCACGTAGTGTGGGAGTCAGCAACATTTTGTGAACTCTGTACCAAAGCTATATTATGAAGTGTCGTAGAGTCTCAGTCCCTTTTTATATTTGTTTGTGAATAGACAAAATGTCAAAACGTAAACCAGTCGACTATACTTCAGTATATTTATTGATGGGCGGTTTTCTCCTGCTAATTGTTTATCTTTAAAAATCGGTTTGTCACAGTTTTCTTCCCGATCATTAGAGAGAAATGTTCGTGCAAATACAAAACACCATTTTATGAAGCAAATTTAAAAAAACATAAGTTTTCTTTAAAGTGAATTATGTTTTATAATATATCATGGATGCCAAAATCAAGGTAAAATATTTTTTCCAGAAAAAAAAAAAAAAAGATTATGCAAATTGAAAATTGAAAGCCAAATAATAAAAGAAAAGGAAATTTTACAAAACTTAAAAATTCAGTGTATTTCTGAACTATCTTCCTTTAGTACATTCATTATAAGTTTCATAGACTAGATATCTTACTAATAGAAGGGATTTAAAGGAAAATTGAATCATATTAACGGGGTCCTCTGTACTATATCCTTTACTATTTGTATTATATATTTCATGGGCTATGTATCTTGCTTACAAGGAACCTAAAAGGAAAACTGAACCAATGGTATTTATGAAACACTTACTCAAAACCATGGAATTTATGTACAGACTGTTAATAGGACACCGTTACGCATTATAGACAAACACTTATGATTTTACTTTATTACTTTTTAGCAACGAGCTAAGGAAATCGATTAAGATTGGTCAAAATATTTTTCAGAAAATCCTGAATTCGAATACATTTATATAAGTCTAATGTAGGGCTACAAGATCCAGGGAATCAAGAGAAGCAGTGCTGTAAGACAAACACAACGACCGTTGCTCACCAGGATTTGAATCTGGAACCCCTTTCTGACGAATAGTGAGAAGCCAACGCTTAGACCACTACGCTACCCGAGCCGCTGAGTATAATTTCCATTTATAAAGTAACAGAAATGTTTTGAATAAAAAGAAATACTAATGTCTGTTGAATTTTACCTTGCGGTTGTATGCGTAATCTTTTTTCAGCTGGAAAGCATATCAAACCACAATTCTGTAGATTGCTGTGCTTTTAAGCATAAAGCAAAAACATCTTAAATTTATTTAATAAATACCTTTACATTTGAAAATGAGAAAATTCAACCTATATACCTCTTGTACACAAATCGTTTCCAGCGTGTGAAAGGACTGTAAATAATATCTGCTAACCACTTGCCAGTAGGGTAATGGTTACAGGATTAGGAAAATAAAGGGTAATAAATAAAATAAAATGCTTTAAATTTTATTTTTAGTTCCCCAAAGGAAAATAAGAACACTGAATTTTTCTTTTTGAACTTAATTTTTGAAATCAGCCGAACCGAATTATTATTTCCTGCAATAAAAATCGTACAGGTGGTTGTCTCTCAGCATTTGCCGACAAAATTCGGTAACGTAATGAAAGCCGTAATTTAGCCATCTCCAGAGACATTACGACTCGCGGTGGGAATAAATACACATCTCGTAGGACTAAACCGAAAGAGGACAGATGTAGCTTTTTTGAGACTTAGGTATATTTAAACTTAAAGTCATCTTTTTTTCCATTCCTTTATTTCTTTCCATTCATGTTTTTGTAAAACTCTTACTGGAGAACGCTTCGCAATCATTATTACAGATATTCTTTGACTGAATGCCATTTTTCATTTTATTAGGTGTACGAAAAAGTTTCCGCAGCCCCCGCTAGTGGTCGCTGTAGCGATTTAACAGTCGGGCGACAAATGCTGTCAGTTCCTACATAAAGCCGAGCATGGCGGTCCGTAAAGTTCATTTACGGAACTGTTTGTTATTCATGTTTAATTTAGGGAAAAGTGCGAGTGAAACATACGGTTCGAAATGTAAAGCATATGGCAAAATGATTTTGGAAGAGCGTACGTGTCGTAAATGGTTTGCCAGGTTGAAGAAAGGTGATAAAAGCTTGGAAGACAAACCACGTGCCAATAAATTACAGGAACTGGAATCACTGTTGCAAGAGGATACCACACAATCGTCACACAAACGGCGAAGCGTTTGAAAGTTGCTTAATCAACGCTGGTACGCCGGCTACAAGCCCTTTGGAAGAGCCAGAAGATTTATAAGTAGGTTCCGCATATTTTAAAGGAGCGTAATATTGGTAAATGATTGAGTATCTCCACGTCGTTGCTGAATAGGTTTCAAGGCAACAATTTCTTGTGGAAGGTTGTACCGGAGATGAAAAATGGGTCTATTTCGACAACCCCGTACGCAAGCAATTCAGGGTCAACCCAGGCAAGCCATCAACATCCACGGCGAAGCAGGATATGCACGGGAAAAAGGTGATGTTTTGTGTATGGTGGAATATGCATGGAGTGTTGTATTTCGAACTGTTAAAACGGGGCGAAACAATCACTGCAAAACGATACAGCGATCACTTCATGAAACTGAACGCCGCAATCGATCAAAAACGCCCATGACAGGTAAAGGACGCCGTCTATACATGCTGTTACTCGATAATTCTAGACCACATGTCGGTGCCACTAGGAAATCATCCCTTAAACGGTAACACTGGGAGGTTTTTAACGCCCACGGCTTACTTCCCGGATGTTGCATCATGAGACTTTCATCTGTTTCGCTTTGTGCAACATGCCCTAGCCCAACAGCGGTTCACCACAGTCACAGATGTGGAAATTTTCGTCACTGCGTACTTCAGGTCTAAATCCGAGTCCTTCTATCACAGGGTAATTAATTTGTTGCTTAGAAAATGGCATAAGGTCATTGATGCTATTGGCCAATATTTCCCTGAACAAATGTGTTTATTTTTCCTGATTGTTCCTGTTCCCTTTCTCCTTAAAACGGCGGAAACTTTTGCATACCCATAATAAAACTCTTTCCATTCACTTGGACCAAATACTTACGCAAGATTTCTTTTTCCGGTAGACTGCAGCGTTCTTATTCAGCTTTTGTCTTGCTGGAAAAATACATAAGAATAAGTCGATTCCCATGACTTTTTCTGCAATTATTTATGTGTCTGTCTAACCTTAAAGTTTATAATAGTACTCCAAAGTATTATATCAAGATGGCATATATATATGTGTGACAACTCATTGGAAAAATTAGGTATTATTTTATATGATCCATGTGAGCTATTTCAGTAAAAGGACATTTTATACGAGCTATCAATGAGAAAATTTTCTACTATGTACGTTTAAGCATGATAAAAATTATCGTTAGTTTCTGATAGTTGTTATGCATATCGTCAGGAGCTCTTTCAGATTTTGTGCACGGATATTTTTACTGTGGATTGGTGAAAATGTTTCCTTCAAACCTTTCCTTAATTATTACACATGGTATTAGTAGGGCAAAAAAATAAAAGTACGTACATTTTAAGTCAATTTCGACTTGGATTACAAAAACAGAAGCTATGCAAGTACATACCTATAGTATTACCATTATTTCACGTAGTATATCATAGATTCGACATCAAACGTTTACTTAAATTACAGTGAGTCCAGTTTTCTGATATTTTACAGAACAAAAGCAGTAGTGATGGAGTTGAGGAGTTAGCACCGCAACCACAAACTGGTAATACAAACAAGTGTTCAGGTAAACCTTGTGTTCCTTACGTAATTAATATCCTAGGCATCTGTGCTTGAATTTAAAAAAAATATCAATTTGAAACGTGAAAAACTGCGTTCATGACAAAATACACGAGTGTAATTTTTTTACCTCCTGATAACTTCCATGAAGATGGAAGTCTTAAATTATATGCATTCTCAATCATAAAAAGGGAAGTAGACCTATTGCATACTTATTCCTAGGCAGAACAGAGCAATGTTCGGCACAGGACTATTTGACTTGGCAAATTCGAAAGGAGCCTTTTGTTTTTGCAATATCCATGTGAACAACTGCTCCCTTAAAGAAGGGTAAATAAGCATACACAAATCATTTCAGTTCAACTGATTCCTTCCACATATTTCGAATTTTCTGCACAAATTCCTGAAAGATAAGTGTCCATATTCAGTGTTTGCCAAATGAATAATTCTTCAAAACATAATTTCTTAAAATTGTTCATTATATAAATCGGTTTGTTTTATAATACATAATAGTGTCTAACACAAAAGTAATCATGTGAAAAAAAATTAATATTCAGTGGATGTCCTGTGAAATTCATTAGAATGATCAAAAATTCATTAAACTGAGCTCATACAGGGGATTTCTTTAAAAAAAATGGAACGGAATTCTATTTGTACGTCTATTTAACGCAGTTAATTCGAAAGCTCATGTCGAAAATGTTGTTTGTTTGCTAGGAAAAAGAAGAGGTTCTCTGATAACGGAAATTGTCTTCATTTCTTTGGATAAGATTTAAAATTAAAGTTTGATTATTGCGAATATTTATTTCATTTATTATTTACATAAGAATTTGTTAAAAGTACCGGTCTTGCTGTTCATGCTCGGGTTTGTTTGCAAGGAAAAAATCGATGTCAACAATTAGATTATGAAAAAAGTACGGTAATATTTACATTGCCGTGCTCTTTGTTTTTCATGTAGAAACCTAGAGGTTTTTATAACTTAATTAGTGGTCCTCATATGTCCATAAATATATAATTTATTTAACACGTGCTCATAACGTTGACGGCCAAAAAAGGATGATAAGCAAAGAATCCAAGAGCATGTCGTGGCTTCATGTAGAAAGAATAAAAACAGATGTGCAGGGCTCATGGGGAAATGTTCGCTGGTGGTTTGTTGAAGAGAGGAAGAATGACATTTGTGATAACGACCGCCTCGGGTATGAGCACCTTTGAACGGTTATGCATCACGATCCTGTAATTTTTTTCTTAGGTTTTCAGATAAATCCATCGTTGCAAATGAAAGCATCCGCCTTCACTCAATGAAAATTATTTCGGTGTCAGTTCAAACATTTACTTAATTGTGTGTGAGATTGAACACTACTTCGCATTGTGCAAAAACTACGTTTTATCTTTTTTCTCCCAAAGCCATGAGCAGCAAGAGAAAGGGGTAGGTTAAAGACCAGAAAGGCGATTTTCCGGATGGCTGAACCTATCTGTTCAGGCATTCCGACGACCAGACACAATATCTTAAGTGTAGTCAAATAGTGGGTTTGCTGAAACAATATGATACCAGCCGTCATTATGTGGAAGTACGATAAAGTAAAAAAGGCATGCGAGAGAAATTTTTGTTAAGTACCTTAAAATGAAATTCGACCATCAGAAGTAACTCTTTCTCATACTTTCCTGCTATCAGGAAGCTACTTGGAAAGTATAATTTTTTGTCGCACAATCAGTTAGGCAACATATGAAACCGTTCGGCGACGGTGAATTTGTGAAAACATGTGCTATAAATTTGACCAAAGCTTGTCAGGGCGAAAAAAGAGTAAAGTGTTTTGATCCCGTACCTTTGTCACACCAAACGGTGTCGTGCCAAATAGTCTGTTTCTCGAAATGTATTGGACAAACTGCTCAAGGAATTATCAAACACAGAACGTTTTTCAATTGCCTTTGACGAACGCAAGACGGTAACTACACAGCTCTTAATATTTGACTGTTGCGTGTGCAGCGATTGCGCTGTTTCTGAGGACCTCATAGGCATGTCCTCTCTTCTGGTAGGGCAAAACGAGAAGTTATCTGCAAAGAAGTTGTAACCGTACTACAGAAATTGGAGGTTTCAGGAAGCAAAGTTCTGTAACAGCAGATGGTGCACCTCCATTGACCGGAAAACTTCGGAACTTGAAAAGCACAGCTTCAACTGTCCTTCAACTCATTGTATCATCCATCAGGAATCTTGTTACGCCAAACACCTAAAAGTGAATGACGCCATGAAGACGGTCTTTAAAATCACAAATGCAGTTCGAGGTGGAAATCGCTTACTCCACCATCGAAGGCTACAGAGTTTTCTTGAAGATGCGACTTATGATGACCTTCTCCTTCACTCTAATATCATCTAGCTTTTTCAGGAAAATGTCTTGAATAATTGTTTGTAGTCAGTAAAGAGTTACATCTGCTCCTCTTTGAAATTACCTGCAATGAATCCCTGCAGCAAAAAAGTGGTTGATACTGAGGTTTTGGAAGGATTGACATTTCCAACCAATATCGCGAATCACCTTAACATGCTCAGTAAGTGTCTTCAGGGTACAAATCAGGATGTTTGTAAGCTGTACACTGAGATTGTTGGGTTTCAGCGCAAGCTTTCTTTGCTTGAGGAACAGTTTGAACTCCGCGAGTTTTTTCATTTTCCTGCTTGACAGGATATATATGATGAACTTGGTGATACTGTTGATAATGACTTGGCGATACTACTTTGTGATACTTTTGAATGTGCTAAAACGTTATTTTGAAGAACGATTTAATGACTTCGCTGGACTTCAACCATAGCTCATGCTATTCAGCAATCCCAGAACGACCGACATAACGACTGTGAAAAGCCGTTATCAGATGGAAATATGAGAATTTTAATCTAACCCATATCTTACGCAATGGACTCTTCAAATATCTTCAAAATGAGCTGTTTCCATTGCTTGGCAGTTCCAGGCTGCTATCGACGTTCGGCTCAACATGCCGCTGCGAACAAGCGTTTTCAAACATGAACTTGATGAAGTCAAAAACTCGAAGCAACTTATAAGACAGTTCACTAAGGAGTTGCCAGCCGATGTAAATAACCAATCTCAAACCGGGCATAGGTCAACTTATGAAGAATTCTTATGATCAGATATCCCTTTCAAGTTTCCAGTAACAAAGGCGTGCTTTTCACACGCCTTTTTCACACAAAAATATGTTCAACGGATGTATACAATTTCGTGTACATCTGTTTATCTATTATATTTGTTTAATAATAAAGTATATGAAATCTTTTCATTGTGTATTTACGATGTGGAAATTTTTTCAGTGTGTGGTCCGCGGGTTCCGTGTCGAAGTCCTCTTAGGGTCTACTTGATATGGAATTTGGGACCGCTCTGGTCTATTTAGTCTAAATAGGAGCCCATGCTTCCGAGATTTATTGGAAAATGTTATGCTGCTAAAAGTTATGTACGGGAAATACACGATCCGCGTACCGTCACGGTTTATTTAAGTTAATAGCTGAAGCTGCACTGAGAGGAATTTGTTCTGTGGAAGGTGAGGGAGCAGCGTTTTAAGAGCGGTAAGACTTTCGCTTCAACGATTTAAAAATGTGGGACTGCAATATTTAAGAAAATGCATGAACCTAGAGACCTTCGATGGAAAATTCTGAAGATGCACGCCAAGCCATAGTTCCAAATCCGTGCGCAATCAGTAGGAAACTACAAAATGAGCTGGGAGAAAAATAGCACACGACTGTCCAAGAACTGCGCAAACTCGCCAAGGATCACAGAAGCTCTCGACAAATACTCCATGAACTGACTGCTGCTCAAGATCAGGACGTGTCCACGTGTATCACCAATTAGAGTAAAATCCCCAGGTATACCGCTTCACCGCTTACATTGATGAAATGTGGATGTTTTCCCCGAATACTGACATGACAAGACAATAGTTTAGATGCCAGACCCAGTCCCAAAAGGGATGATTTGAGAAGAAAGTTATTATACGTAATACAAACAATGACAGCTTGCGGCAGCCGATTTTTCATTCAAGAGATGAACAGATAAAAATACGTTTATTGTTTCCAATAAATCTTGACACTTTTATGTATTCCTGGATCACAAAAATCCCATAAGCGTATTGATCCACTACTAATAATGACTCAGTAACATCGTCAGTTGCACCCCTATACATTAATTATTTTTCGGACCTTTCTCAAAGTACGCCGCTTGCTTTCTTTCTTTCCTTCTGTTTTTTTTTCAAGTGACGAGATTTAGTTGCTGACGTGATGATAAATTAAGTATTTCAGCTGGATTACATAAAAAAATATATCCCGACGTGTATCGTGTTTGAGCTGCTGACCTTTCACAAATGCTTAAAACACAGTTTTCAATTTAAGGTTAGCAAAAAAGTGAAATGCTGGAAGTAAATAGTTACTTCTCAAACATTAAAACACATAGGGAAGTGCGTGAGCACAAAAACTGCGCCTTATTATAATATATACACAACAAGGCTAGTTTTAAATATAACTGCCACAGTTGAGAAGAACGAATTAAGATTTGGCGTGATTCGTAAATCACCAACCTGGTGTTTGTGTGTTTAGCTAATGTTGGTCATCTAATTCCACAGGAGACCAAGTAGTTCGCTGTGTTCCAGAGTTCTGTTAATGTAAAGTTAATGGTCTGAAATTTACGCAAAACTCTGGCTCAGGGAATTCATCCAATTTTGGGGTTTTCCCTTTCATACCTGACGAGAAAGCCAATTGTTAGTCAGCCAACAATAACCAACATATCCTAGTATATTTTCTAGCACAAATGCGCATATTGTGGGGTATAATAACTTGCGACTTTGCCTTGACAAGAAGTATGCATATCAAAATCACAAAGCTTAAGAATGTAATGCAGATTCACTGTATTAAAAGAAATACAGCTCATTCGGTTATGATTTTGGTCCGATTCCACAAGCGGAACCTAATCGATACCCAGGAATGGATGGTTTCGTTCACCTGACCAGAAAATGAAGAAGTGAAGATTCGGTTTTGACTTATCACTGAAGAACAAATCGGAATTGCTATGCATTTACCTACGTTACAACTCTAAGAAGCAGTGATTAAAAGGTAATATGCATGTTGAATTTACACTTCCGTGCTATAGACGCAATTACTTCTACTTGACACAGGTTAAAACATGTTCTACGTTACTAAGAGTGGGATGATGCCTGCAAGATATCCAGTATGTAATACATTGTATTGACTGTGGATCACAACGGAACAAACAGTTCCCGAATAACATTAGAAACGAATGAAAACAAAGCAACATTTTTGTGTACATATATTTTCCGAATGATTTTGCCCGACATGATGAATACATGATTATTAAAACAAATTATAGGTTCTAATTTTGGTTAGTAATGCTCATAAAAGAAAAGAAAAATGCAACTATGGCTTTGCGATTTTGCAGCAGTTGAAATCCGCGAGCAAAATTCCTTTCCGAGAAAATTAATACAAAAAAGTATCTATATATTGTGTTAATGTTTTCTATTATTTATCTCGAAATTTACAGGGATGACGATTTAAAAAATAACAAAATTTTCTTGGTTTCTTTGACAGAATATACATGAAACGACTGAAAATTTTAATTACCTCATGTCAACCATAAAAATTGTGAAAAGGGTATATTTGCTTCAATATCTGAAATATTTGACATTTTACTTAACTTCGATTAAAGCAGAGAATATCGGAAAATGGCAATATTTATGTCATTGTTTAATATATTGTGCCGATTGGGTGTCAGAGGAGAAGACATTGGCTTACGGCCAGTCATCACAGACAGGATGGGTCAGAGTCCCTGAGAAGGAACATCGCGCGGGCTTACTAGGAGTTCTGCGCACACTTCCACCCGGCGTATTGCTTCAGATGGCGTCAGTTCGTGAGGTACAATGTGGCAGCTCCTGTAGACCTTGTCGAATGTGACGAACCACGATGATTTGCGATATGCTCAGCACTCCTGATAATCTTCGAGTGCTGGTTGTGGGATTTTCCTCTACTTCCTGGTGCACGGCCGCCGAATTAACGGTTAGAGGCCTACCTAACCTCGGCTGATCGTTGATATTTCTGTCACCTCAGCAAAATTTCTTGAACCATCTGGTTGCGGTGCTGGGATGCATGAAACCCTCTTTATTTGCATGACAAGTGTTTCGTGTTTCTTGAGCAGGGTTATGCCTGAGTTCTCACACTTAAAGCAAAAGTTCCCTAAATAGCCTGTTGTGCCTGTTCAGTCGTCCCAACCATAGACAGAAAGACGGCATGCAATACTTTTCACCGCAACGACTACCATTTTTTATGGCTTTTGACTGACAGCAGTGAGAGACTTCAATTAGTTTAAACACGTGACATACCCACCGCAGAACATGTGTTTATGCAAATATGGTAAAACTTTTAACTCACCCTTTTTAGGATCGTCGGATGTTTACGGTCAGACGTAGGTAATATGCACTGAGAGTTGATGGGAAGCGGAGCAAAGCGTACTCAGGTGTCAGTAATTAAACTGCTACTGTTGCTTACTGTTCTGATAGAGAGGACGCTGTGCCGTATTATACGTAAAACTATGCGTGATGAATGAGCATCACGCAAAGCTTTACGACCAAGGTCTGCAAACGAAGGGTATAGAACAGTATACGCACAGCTGCACTGCACCGAACCCACCAATGTCATGATCACTGTCTTATGTATAAACTCATGATCACTGCCCCTCATCACAGACAACAATTTCAGTTTGCCTGAGAATTTAAGATATTTAAGTGTGGATGTCTTTTAGAAAGGAGCGTTTTATGGTAAATCACGTTTCACGTACTTTCGATGAGCTGTACGCGAGCGGATAAGGCAAAATTCTTTGTAAATCTTGATAGAATACGTCGTGACCCTACGGGAAAACGAAAGTGATAAGCTGGAATATTCAGACAGATGTTTTGCTGTGATATTTTCTCTCACTGACAGAGAAGGACAATTCTCTGCTGGCCAGCACGTACCAGTTCACAACCGCAACCGACGTTCCTTAGATAATGATGTTACTCAGATACGGTGGTCCAGTAATGTACCCATGTATCGCCGATGACTCGTTCACGGAACATGCGGAGAATAACCACATTTTCGCGTCGCCGCCCGACATAAACCCAAATGAACAGATCTGGAACTATATGAACTGGAAAATTATACACACTAGGACAGTTAAACTTCAAACTATCAAAAAGTCAAAGTTCTTTCGATATTTATTTTTATTCAGTTTATTCGAAATTGACTGGTGCAATAAATGTTTAACTTTTTATTTGTTTTTTTCTTAAGAACTGAAAATGTGCGATATTAATAATTAAGTAAAACGCAGCTTTAGAATTTAGCTTTTTTGAAATGATGTTAAGCATAGAATAATCTGCCTCTTCTTCTTGTGAACAAATCATTTATCGCAAATTCAAGTTTCCCAACTGCTGTCTAGTTAAAACCCAGTGAGCTTTAAATTCAGAGTTTCGGCGCACCGTCCTGAACCAAATATGTATAAATCATATTTTATTTGCATCCAACATATTTGAAAATGTATCGGCTCCTAAGTTGGTAAGCCTCACTTTTCATTTCTCTTCATACATTTGATACACATGGTTTGTAATTTCAAACCATTGCTTATATAATTTTTAAGAATGGCCTTCTTGTTTAGTGCACATTCTCCATTTAAAAATATTTATAATGCTGGTCACACGCCAAAAGTTACATAAAAGAGAGCTGCAAGGGAAAATATATCGTATACCTGCAATGCTAATTCGTTCTGTATGCGATTTCTGAAAGGCTAATGTGTACTGTTAAATAAATGAAGTCCTCTGCTGGCGTATGACTTAGATGAGAAAATTCTCGACTTTTTTCTCTCACTTTACCTCAATCTGTGCCAAAATTGGAATACGTCTCTGTTGTTATAGATTCTAATTTAGGAAATTCTGATTGCATTTATAAAATAACAAGAGCATATATTAGCTAAGGAAGTTTTCTTTGTGGTGAAACATTTGAACACTCGAACACAATATTTTTATGGAAAATGTGCATAGAACAAATTTAGTTTGCAGGTATTGCGTAGGTTTGCTCTGAGTTCCTAAAGATGACAGACCCATTTAACATTCATCAATGCAGTTCAAACAATTACTTAAGTATGGTTACGTTCTTACTTCTTTGATTTAACATAAATGATATATTTCTGTTTTTACCCAAAATAGTGCAATATGTTGTCCTAAGATCACATAATTTTTAATACATATTTTTCAGCAAATCAGGAAAAAGCAAAGTAAATTGAGAAATTCCACATATTACTGAAATGAACTTTTGCACAACAATCGAAAGATTCCACATGATTTTAAACAGGTACCCTGTCTGACACAAAATGATTGAAAAGTGATAATTGCCTTTATTTGTACGGTTAGTGCTAAATCTTTCTTTCTTGCATGTCGATTTCTTTGTGTATGAAACAGGAAGCAAGGAACATGCGATGTTATCGCATCGATAGTCGCTTTACCGTAACAGTTCACGTTTTTGATTTTTATTCTTTTTTTCTTGTCTGTGTTCAACTTTTTCTACTATATCACATATTTAAACGAAATCATGTAATTACATAGTAGTTTATCTATCAATTTGTCATAAATTAAAAAAAAGAGTGGTTTTAAATTCGTGCGCAAAAATATCCAGCGTGAAGCAGCAGTCAGAGAACTTTGGGTTCTTAAAAGCGAATTGAAGATAATGAATTCCATATTCCATGAAAAATTCGAAAATATAATAATGATGTACTTAATTTTTAAAATTATTTTTTCAAATCCACAATGTGTTTGCATAATGTTGATTACTATGCGCCTCTAAGTAACTGGTATAAAGAATTTGTTTGTGTCCGCGTTATTTCGTCGCAAAACGAAGCCAAACAAAACATGTGAAATATAAGAAACTCAGGCGATAGAAAACCCAACAGGTGACTTTTTGAAAAATGGTGTAAGGCAGGGGAATTCTGTAATCTCAATGTGAAGCGTAAGATCAAAGAAACGGGACGTAAAGGACAGTAAAGTATACAACAAAAAGCAGACAATCCGAAGAATTGAATGGGAGCAAAAAGAAGTAATGATAAGTCAACTGCCTTTTTAATTTTTTATGGCAATATCATATAAAATGAATTTATGCAATATCGATCAAAATCATACCGCAAGTTATTTTATTTTTCCCAACATACACAATATACTTGAAAATGCTAGAAATGTTTTTAGCTTGCAGTAAACGAGTTAGAAAGTATAGTATAAAAATAAAATATAAATTATGCTTTGTCAAACTTTAATTTCATGCAAATCCTCAATAAGGTGGGTTTTGGCTCGCAGAATTCCTGTGTTTGTGATGCGAATATGTTGATGGTTCCCCTTGAAGTCAGCCCTGAACGCAATTTGTCCATTTGTCTTCCCAATTGGGGTTGCGCGGGGAGCAAACGTCCACATCTCCTAAAACTTCTCGCTACGGGATCTCACAGAAATACTCTTTAAGAAGGCCACGGCCCACCTCCGGGTGTCAAATCATTGAAGATGAATAGCCAGACCATTCATGTACGATTCTTCAGGACAAATAACAATTCATTGTAAAGGTTAGTTACTCGATTTTGTCGTTATTACTGATCAGTAAATACTTCGGCTCTCACTCGAGTCACGTGCATTTTTTCCCGCACTCAACTGTTTCACGGAATTCTCAATATGAACTGAAATGTCAAAATGTTTTGTGTCAGGAGTAATGTGTGTAAGACATTTTCCAGGACGTGAAGAAAATAAAATTGGGAGATGGAAACATAAGTGACCATGCATTCGAATACTGATTATTTCACAACAAACAAAGTTTTATGGCAAACGACAAATGCATCTTCATTTTCTGCTGTGTTATGTGTTACGTAAGTATGAGCTATCGCCTTGTTAACCCTTCTGGTTAATTTCTCTGCATCATTCTGCGATAAAATTTCTCATACTTCTTGCCTTCGTGTCAGTTGTAATATCCTTTGTGTTCCTTCACTGCTAATTGGTTTTCCTGGAATTGTATGCAGTAAATTTTATATTTTATATCAATCCTGTGTATCCTCCATTTCACCATACTTTCTCAAATTTGTGAACTGAAAATACTGTGTAGAATTTAAAGGGCAAGTTTAAACAAAGTTCGGCATATTCCAAATGATGTCAGGAGAATGTGCATTTTCTTGTGAGAAATATATTCAACAACGTTTAAATTACAATCTCCAGAATTGAAACAATTCGCTTATTTTAAGGAGTACATCCCTGTAGAAAGTTTGTAAATAGTATTTAGGCTAGCATCTGGTAATAATCTCAGGATTTCCAAAACTTTGCTTGAATTTTACTTACAAAGTAGCTAAAATTTCTAGGATGCCGTCCAGTGGCGTACTGAAAAACCAAGGTACTTCCTGCAAAAAGTAACTTCCACGCACTTTTAAGAACAGCTTTAGCTTTAATTATGGAAAATTTAAAATTCGATACGATTAACTTGGTCGTATGGGCGTTTTAATAAGCCAAATTCTTTCTTACCTACAAGTATGTTCCGTAAAATCAGAATTATGGCATTTTACAACATAAAACACATATATGTAGGTTATAAATGAATACTGCCGAAGTTCAATGACAACAGAAGGTGCTAGGAAACAGTTACTCCAGAGTTTTCTGAAGATGAAAATGTCCTTTACCGGCGGTCATCGTTCTTCACATGCTTCGTGATCACACACAAAACTCTTAACGGCATTATGATGGCGTCTAGTGTATAACAACCCTTTCAGATTTATACGACAATGTACGAGATATAGCTTATGTCCTATCATACAGAAGGTCAGAAAGCCATTCCGAAACTCGAATATAGTAATTCGAATTCTCTATGTGGGCAATGGTTATTAGCGGTGCACATGCCCTACGATAGTTTCCTCTACGCAATTTCCATCTGGAGTGGTAGTTTAGCATGTGCTTACTTGAATGTTTTTTAGTTGAGAGATTACGGCTACAGAAATTGTAGGAAATTCTGGTGCGAACAGAAGGCATTTTAATTTTATATGTACATCTGTTGGAATCAGCATTCACACCTAAATCGTCATTATTTCCAGTGTCATTCGCATTTGATGTGAACACATCAGACCCAGTGCTTCGGGCAAGAAAATTTTAACACCAGTTGGAGAACTTTCAATTGTACAGAAAGAGATATCTGTGGGGATTGTGCCCACAGAAGTAGGCCCAAAGGAAACGCTTTCTGAAAACTTTCTCAATGCAGAAATACTACGTTCGTCGGTAACAGTAATAGATTTCTTACTACCCTAGGTAGAAATCTTTAGTACCTTTATGGAAACAACATCTGTGGGAAATGTGCTCAAAACAGTAGTCCCAAACACAACAAATTCTGACGACCCTATCAATGCAGAAATATCACGTGTATTAGTAACAGTAACATGATACTCATTACTATCCCCAGAGATAACTGGTTCATTTATGGTTTTAGGGTAATTTTTATTTGAAACAAGGGTCATTTCATTGGGATGACAATTTCTATTCCCCAGTAGATTTTTTCCTTCAACGGTCCTCACATTTGTTTAGTTTTCTGTGTTACCTAATTGGTCTCCTCAGTTTCCGCGTTTCCAATGAGAATACAATTCAAGGGATCCCCACCTGGACCGAGACGCAAGCTGTACTAAGGGGAAAGGGATAACCAGCACTTTCTTAATTGGTTCAGTGCACTTAAGTTTTAAAGTATGAGGGAGGCTCTTGTCTTCGAGCACCGTGCAGGAAATTAGTTTCCTACTTCACATGTTTGAATGCGAAAAAACAGAGCAATCAAATTTGAAAAAACATTCTGGTGCTTAGTTTTGATTTGGACTTCATCAGGCGTGCGTCACGTACGACGTCACAAACGAAGCTCTGGGCCTTGGTCTGTTTCTGAACATTTTCATTCAAGAATATGGAGTTTTTGGGTTTAACACCAAGAAATGTTTCAATATCACTGTAAATGAAGAACTAGAAAATTAAAAATTGGACAACAGTTTTTAGTAAATTTATATTAAAATATATTACTGAACACTATTGAAAATATGAAAATGATAATTTTTGACCAAAAATATAGCAATCTAATTTATGGTTCTATCACTTCATGTTGAGGTCAGTGGTAAAAGTTTATAGAAGGCTGGAGAAAGGCGTTCCCTTAATAAATTGGTATGGAGAAAAGAGTTCACCTAAATAGTGGTGAACATTCTAAAATTTGCGATGTCCTTCGGTGGCCTGTTCTTATGGTGGTAATATGTCCAGCTCATTGCCATTTCAGTGATTTTATTGTGATCATGATATAGTCCACCCATGTCTATTTCCTTATCTACGAGTTCCCTTTCTTATCTTTCCTGGTTACAGCAAGCAAGCAACTAAATCTCCATGCGTCTTTCATTTGTCTGCAGCCTTTGTATGTTTTCTTCAGTTAACGTTGCAGGATTTACAACATCTGTCTTTGCTGAAGACGAGGTGGTCAAGGAGCTGTTGAGGCATCGCGGCCCATTCCTCTTGTAGCGCCAATCGCAGCTGCGATTCGTTGCTGGCGACTGGTGACGTGCTGCCAAGCGTCTCCCGAGAAGGTCCCACAAGTGTTCGATTATATTTAGGTCCAGGGACCTTGCGGGCCAATCCATGCGTTGAATATCTTCACTCTCCAACAGCTCTGCGGCAGCCACTGTACGATGAGGTGTAGCGTTGTCGTCTGTGAAGAGTAACTCACAACCACAGCACCTTTAAACAAACGCACGTGAGGGAGGAGAGCCTCGGTACAATAGTGGACACCAGTGACTGAACCTCCTTGGAAGATGTGGAGGTCAGTACGGATACCAAGCATGATACCGCCCCAAACGAGAACTCCGCCACTTCCAAACCGGTCACTTTCGATTATGTTGGAAGGGTGATTGCGTGTTCCCTGCTCTCTCCAGGATGTGCATACGTCCAGAATCGCTCGTCAGACTAAATCGGCTCTCATCCCTAAAGAGAACTCGGCCCCATTGTTGATGTGTCGAGTTGTTGTGTTCCTGACAGCACAGAAATCACCGTCTACGATGAGCAGGCGTTAATGGCACACACCGTACTGGTTGTCGTGCAAATGGACCACCTTTGTGCAGCCTCCTGGCCACGGTAAAACGCGATAACGAACGTCCAGTTGTCTGTTGCATGTGCCTTGCGATTTCTCCTGCTGTCTGTCTTCTATCTCTTCTCGCGTGTTGGACAATATACCGGTCGTTCGCCGCCGTGTTTGTTCGTGGGCGACCACTGCTAAACTCTCGGACAGCTATTCTTGTCGTTTGAAATGCTCTCCAAGCTGGTGAAACGATGCTGTGAGCGATCCCGAACTCCTCGGCCACACTAGTCACACTTCAATCTTCTTCCAACTTCCCAATGACGTGACCTAGGGTAAAGTCATCCAGATGTCTTCTACTGGATTGCCTGTGGGCATATCACACGTTGGCAGCAACTAGACGTCGTTCAAACCGATGTACACCGTGCAAAAGCTTTCACCGAATTGCTGAGCGTACGCCGCCCGCGTGCTTTATACCATTACGACCCTCCTCCCTCCCCTACATCATGCTGCATATATGCGCATGCCCTACCGTACCGGACCCTAGTCTAATTCCTGAGTGGTCTTTCGGTCCGTTCTGCCTGCTCGTTCCGCTGTTATGCTAATTTCTCCTCTTTGTCCTTAATTTTTGCACACTAGTGTATGTTTGGCAATACGCTAAATTTTAATGTACTGAATATTATGTTGAATGAATGATGAAATTTTTCTTGTACATGCTTCTCTTGCAAAAATGTATGATTCGGTTCATAAGCTTCGACTCTTTAATTTTCAGAGCATGCTCGAAAAAGAAAATAACCAGTGACATTTATTCATTAATTCCCTACACAATAAGTATATAAATATATCGTATTATTAACTGATATCCAGTAAAAAACTTTCGAATATATTTGAAACTGCTCGTTTTTCTTTGTCCTCACGCTTGTGAATAAATCTGAAAATATTAGGGGCCAGAAGAAAAAGACGCCTTTTTTTATCATTTTTGTTTGCGGGATTTAAAGATCACAGTGAGGAACTCAGTCACCTGTCCCTGATTTGGGACTGATGATTCCTGGTAAGGGCCAGCTCAATATATATGTTTTGTGCTTCTCCGGCATTCCAAAACCCTGACTCATCTCCGACGATTGATTTGTAGCCAACGCCTCATACCAGTCGGCTACTGGGGAGGACTCTTCTTTTCCCTCCTGTTTTTCTAAATAATTGTTTTATTTCTCTATCTCAATAGATTTGCACACTATTTGTTCTGCTGAATTAATCGGAAATCGTAGCTTATGTAACATATTTCAGAACTATTATATTAAAACAAAATATTCAACATACCAAATTTAGAAAACACATTGAGTGTATGAATTTTAAATTTTAATCTCTTACTTATATTAACTGAGAGAAATATATTATTGTATAAGTTATAATCACAATACGAACTTTTACCGAAAGAATATTCGGGGGAGGGAGATGCTTATGCAATCGATCCTGCTTCTAGTCGGCGCATTTGATTCGGCTTCCAGCAAGTTACCAAATCACCGATTCCGGATCTTGCAGTCAAGCCAACGGCAGAAGCGTGTGACAGTTTCACGATGAAAGACCTGTATTCCCGCTGACGGAATTTGTCTCTTTCGCTCGGGAAATGACAATCGTTTTAGGAATCTCAGTAGCGTTTTCAAAGTGGCTTAATACGATGGCATGACCATTCAGAGGGTAAAAGTTCTGAATCATGCATGACATTCAAGTAAAGGAATTTCGGTCCAGCACTTTCATTAGTGTTAACTGCAAATGCAGCCTTTCTGGAGCACCAAAATTTAAATTAAATGGCAAACAACTTTAGAACTAAAGTTTTATAAAATATATTTCGAAGACATTAAACTGTACAATATACAGTTTCGAAAACTGTGCAGAAGACTGTATGGATCAAGAGCAGTTATTAGGGAATTGTTACGACAGTTGTAGAAAATATTTTGTAAAAGTCATTTCTTAAAATAAATAAAATATTTAACCTCTGGCAGGGTATAAATATTTATTGCTTCTTCTATCTCTAAGGGAAACTTATGGTGTCATTAAATCTTTGATAGCAGCTTAGATATACTCACTGAATGGACAAAACATCTAAAATATTTACTTAATAGCGTGCTAGCCCTCTAGCACGAATTACAGCCTATGCACGCTGAACCATCGACCCTATCAGATGCCGTAGGTTTTTCGGAGGTAGCGACATCCATTCATGTTAAAGCATTGTACACCCGCCCCCTCTCCTCCAAAGACCTCGGTCAAGGATCCAGTGGTCTGATTTCCTGCTGAAAGGCATCTCAGTGAGCACCCACAGAGTTTTAATACGGGTACCTTAGAGGCCACCGGATGGTTCCATACTCAGATGAGTGTTCCTTGAGAAATGCCTGGGCGGCTACTGTGCGCTGTGGTGGCGTATTATTCCGCTGAAACAGACCATCGGGCACAAGATTCGCTAAGGCCATGACGGCAAGCACGTGATCAGCCAGCATATGCTGGTAGCCGTAACGGTTAACAACCTGTCCAGATACTCTAAGGGACCTAATGTGTCCCATGATAATACTTTGCTAACCATCACAGAGTGATCATCGCCTTGAACAGAGCCGACCTGCAAAGGGGCAATAGTTAATTGTATTCATTTGTCATAAATTGTATTCATTTGTCCACAAGATGTGGCGCCATTATGCAGAGGTCCATTTTTGATGTTCACGGCAGCAAGCCAGATGTAATGTTTGAAAACAAGCATTCAGTTCAGGCACTCCAGTACGGTGTGTGATCTCATAGTTCAGAGCATGCACGTGTGCCGCACCGTTCTGTTGCTGACGCTGCTTTGCACTAAGACATTTAACATGGATCTGGTTTGCGTCGCTGTCATCCATGGCGTGTGATCGGATACCGCTTGCCCTCTAGGCGCTGGGTTGTCCGTTTGTGGTAAAGTACTCGCGGTACATCCTTGATACGGTTGCTCTTGAGCATCCTAGGGTTCTTACCAGTTAAGCGACAAAATGACCCATCTGTCGTACGCCAACAAAGCATCTACCATCAAAGTCTCTGAGAGCTACAACGTTTTTTCCACGTTCGTTGAATGCGATGCAGTATTAGGAGAACCTGCTGTCCACCTACTTATCTCCTGCATTCAGTTTGTGTCTGTTCCCATGAGCGTAAGGGAACCCAAACATCTGGAATCAGGTTTTACTTTCTCCTGCGTGTATATTACGTATAAGACATGAGGAAATACACCACCAAAGCACTGGGTAGAATCCTGTATCCAGAAAACAAAAACAACAATTAAAATTTGTTTCTATAAATTTGAAACTTGTCCGCAATTTTCACACAAATCTACATTGATCGTCGGACCTATCCAACGGGGTATATCTGACAGTGCGTCAAATAGAATTTATCTATTAAGAGAAACGTTACACTGAACAACAGGTAGCAAGATATCACATAATTAATTGTTCTCTACTAGACCTACCTCCAATAACACAGGTCTCCTATTTGTATTTTAGGAGACGCACATTTTCTTTGATGCCAGAACCACTAAAGTTGCATTATTACTTGTAATCAATATTTCACTACTGTCAACACGAGTAATTGCAAGAAATGATATGAGAGTGTACAACAGTTTTTTCCAGAAGTCAATAACGAATATTAATTTATTGTGTTTGTGTTTTTCTTTTCACCGTTATCCAATTTGTCTCATGCCATATATTGAGCAGCTTGTCGTACGATTGTACAATTACTATAGTAAAGGTCAAATATTATTAGAGCAAGTATATTTCGTTTGAGAAGTAAAAATTATTTTATTTTTCAGAACCGCATATTTTCACGTTCCAGTAAGGATGCTAAACTACAACCTTGTGCTTCGAAGTAACTGCGCCCACACTCAAACGGACGGCAGTCAGAATGTAGTACACGTTTTGGAATAAAACAAAAATCAATCAAAACTTTTGTTTGATATCAACATGTCTTATGTTATTTTCCCAAGTAATCACCATTGTGATTTTATCACTTATCTTACCGTGCGAAAGTTTTACACTCTTTCGTCATACACCTCTGTCGCCAGTTAATCCATAAAGGTTGTGACTTCCGTCATCATGGCTTCACTACTCGTAGAGAGTTTTCTCACCAAAAACTTTCAGTTTCGGGAAACGGTGGCAGACACTAGTGGCCAGGTCTAGGATGTTATGTGGATGCTAGAAAACTTCTCATTGGAAACTTTCAAATATTTTTCTTGGTGACGTAAGACCAGACGTTGTCGTGGAGGACCCTCACACCACTAGACAACAGGTCTCTCCTGCGATCCTTAATGGCTTATGGCATTCGCCTTCTTAACCTCGTCAGCGTTTATTGTGGCTCCTTGGGATATGCCCTGAAAAAAGATTGCAACCTTTCGGTCGCAGAAGACAGATGCCATGACTTTCCTATTTGAAATTCCCTGCATTAACTTTTTCGGTTTGTTTGGTGAACGTGGACGATGCCATCCCACAGATGCACGTTTGTTCTGGAGAGTAGCGTAAGAAATCAAAGTTTCGTTACCTCTCAGAATGTGTACTATTCAATATATCAAACAGATCAGAAACTCATCTCCTTTAATGGAGTTCCGGCTCAAAAAGGACAACGCAGCACCCATACGGTTTGTTCTGTGTTGGTTCGAAAGCATGCCTGGAAACCACTTTGTACACATTTTTGTGCACCAGAGATTATCGGTGACAACTTCTTGGATTATGGTGCGACAAACATGACCCAGATTTTCAAGAATTTTGTCAAGTGTCCCACGCCGATCGTGCTTGTTGAATCCGTTGACACCACGCATCATCTGCCGTGAGAGACGGGAGCCCGGTCCGTTCCTGATGGTGGATGTCCTGCCTCCACGAATGAAACATTACGCACCACAACGGTACTATTAATTCATCCTAAGTATCATCGCCATTTAAACTTCCAAAATTTGACGATTTTTGACTATCTTTCTGACATCGCCGCGTACATGTGGCATTAAGAAATTGAATCACAGAACTCACTTCACATTTGGCGGGAATGAATATTTTCTTTTTGATTTCAATCGCGCAAAGAAACAACAGAAACGCTATTAAGATGATTAAATCCACTTGGCGTATGACAAACAAGTGACTACAAATGGCTATTCTGGAACTCCAGTCATTCGTTCACCGTCCTGGGAGCAAAGTCCAATCGGGTACTTCTTCTGTACCCCCATTCGTATACGAATATTTACACACAACAGCTTTTGGAAGAAGATACCGGTGGCAGTAAAAATGTACTCCTACTGGTGAATAAATTAACTTTTGGTTTATTAAAAAATTCTCCAGCGTCCCAATACTATATATACCGATGGTGAAGCTAATGCACCCAGCGATGAAAAGCCCTTTATTTTATAATATTCTCTTCAAAGGTCATTGAATTCGGTCCATGGTATTATATATACGTGTGTTAAAGACATTTCCAGGAAGATGATTTTCTTTAATACAAGTATACACGCGTTCAGAAATGTGGGGTAAACATGATATATCCCTACTGCTATACAGACGAGTAATGAAATTTTCATTCGAAGGCAACTTGCCACGTTAATTTCGCAAATGGCTTGTTTTCAATTGTAAGTGAGCAACTACTCACTCTAACAGAAAATAAAACATGTAGGTCAAATATTGGGAATATAAAATAATTTATTTGTATACTTATATATCATGTTCTTCATAAATTACTGAAAGTTAAGTGAGAATATAATTTATTGTTAAACAAAAATGTAATACCTTAAAAGATGATATCTGAAAGCTGTTCACTAAAAATAGCGGTTTGTTACATAATCTATATTCTTGTCTAACAATAAAAGCACTACAATAGTGATGAGTTCATTAAGAAGGGCTTATACGATAACAGTAGCCTTTCTAAATAGAAAAAGACGGACAGAATTTTTTTCTTCTCATATTAAACTGAATTATTTGGAAAATGCAAGTCGGAAACAAAGTTTTTTGCATAACAAAAATCATATTCTGTCTTCGGAATCGATAAAATTCTGAACGGCACATATATTTTCACATTACGGTGTTCCAGCAACTTTTAAGAGATATTGATTCCAATATTTTTTCTCTTCTATTCCTTGACAAAAACTGAATGTAACCGAGCAAGATTAGTTTTGTTAATTCAAACACACCGAAACTTGTGATGGCTGTCATCCGCACTCTGCAGTCATCTGCTAAAACGGTCAGTGTTGTCTGGCACAGATGCTGTCAGCCACAAAATCAGTGCATAAGAGAGCATTTTAGGGACGCCACTGGGAGCCATTTGCCAAACGTATATAAGAACATACCTGCATTTTGCGGTCGCAAACACGTGGGATCTATGCAAAAATCTGGTTTCAAAAGTTGAAAAATGAAACAAAAAGAACTTGAGCTTAAAATTATGAAACACCTGTTTCTCTTTCTCTCTTTATCACCATTCTGCACGCGATTGTAAATGGTGGGTGGTCCTTGGAGCCTGTTTTTTAAGTTCTTATCATTTCATCAGCACACGGATACATGTTGGATGCTTAATAATTTAAGATGTAAGGATATAAGTTGACCAGAGTATACATGTTGAATGCTTAATTTTTTTATATGAGAGCGTGAAGCATATAGAGCAGTTTGTCGCTTCATACTGACGTACAAAACTTTCTCACGTAGCGACCATTTTGCTTGAACAGGCTTATCTTATTCTCCAGATGGCAAAATAACACATCACTGCTTTGAAGGAAGAGAAGGGATGGAAGGGGCTTGAGAGAATTTGCTTCAGGTCTCAACTGCAGTAGTACTGGTATTTTGTCCGGCATCTTACAATTCCAGGCCTCCGGGAACACATATGGTAAGACGCGTAATTTGAAACAACGTGCATGATTCCTAAATTACACAATGGAAGAAAAAATTAAAATGTTGAAATTTTATCATTTTAAAAATGGATAGAAGTTATAAAAGAACGTTCTAATGGGTTATCGTACAGACAGTTATCAGCTAAGTTCAATAAAAAATAAAATAGTTCCGAACACCAATACCACCGGCGTCCGCTGATAATGATTTCCATGAATAATGATCCTGTCGCGTCAGAGATCAATTTATGGAAAGAAAATGGAACATATACCAAGAAATGAAAGTTCTAGTAGAGCCATGGAATCATTATAACAAACATATTTTTCCGAATTTTCAATTCCTGCACTAGCGTGCAAAAATTAAGGACGAGACCGTTTTTCGAATGTAACGTCATGCACACGTGCTCCACATCGACTCAAATCATACCATAAGATCCCCAAGATGTAAGGATACGGGACAAGTGAGCAAAACCGTCCAAACAAGGAATCCAAAGGATACAAAGGCACTTTACTGAAAAGGTAGCTTCGAGCACAACTGGACAGAAGACAGAAACGTCCATGTGACAGGCGGCTGCCAAGAAAAATCCAGTCTGTAGTAGGGGATATGATCACCATTGACTGCGTTGCAGGATTTACAACGTCTGTCCATGCTGAGGACGAGGTGACAAGGAGCTGTTGAGGCATAGCGGCCCATTGCTCTTGTAGCGCCAATCGCAGCTGCGGTATTGTTCCTAGCGGCTAGTGACGTGCTGCCAAGTGACTCCCGAGATAGTCCCGCACGCGTTCGATTGGATTTAGGTCCAGTGATCCTGCGGGCCAATCCATTCGTTAAATATCCTCACTCTCCAACAGCTCTGCGACAGCCACTTTACGATGAGGTGTAGCGTTGTCGTCCATGTAGAGGAACTCATGACCCTCAGAACCTCTAAACAGACGCACGTGAGGCAGGAGAACGTCGGTACAATAGCGGACACCAGTGACTGAACCTCCTTGGGAGATGTGGATGTCAGTACGGCTACCAAACATGATACCGCCCCAAACGAGAACTCCGCCACCTCCAAACCGGTGCCTTTCGATGATGTTGGAGGGGTGATTGCGTGTTCCCTGCTCTTTCCAGATGCGTATACATCCAGAATCGCTCGTCAGACTAAATCGGCTCTCATCCGTAAAGAGATCTCGACCCCATTGCTGATATGTCCAGTTCTTGTGATCCTGGCAGCACAGAAACCGCCGTCTCCGATGAGCAGGCGTTAATGGCAAACACAGTACTGGTTGTCGTGCAATTAGATCACTTTTGTGCAGCCTCATGGACACGGAAAAACGCGATAACGGACGTCCAGTTGTCTGTTGCATGTGCCTTGCGATTTCTCCCGCTGTTAGCCGTCTGTCTCTGCTTGCCTGTAGGACAACATACCGGTCGTCCGCCGCCGTGGTTGCTCGTGGACGACCACTTCTAAACTCTCGGGTATCTGTTCCTGTCGTTTGAAATGCTCTCCAAGCTGGTGAAACGATGCTGTGAGCGATCCCGAACTCCTCGATCACACTAGATACACTTCGACCTTCTTCCAACTTCCCAATACGCGACCTCGGGTAAAGTCGTCCAGATGTCTTCTACTGGATTGCCTGTGGGCATATCATACGGTGGCAGCAAATCTACGTCGTTCAAACCGATGTTAACGGTGCAATTGCTTTCACCGATTTGCTGAGCGTACACCGCCCGCGTGCTTTATACCCTTCCCACATTCCCTTCCCTCCCTACGTCATGCTACATACGTGCGCATTCTCTACCGTACCGGACCCTAGTCTATCTCCTGAGTGCGCTTTCGGTTCGTTCTGACGGCTCGTTCCGCTGTTATGATAATTTCTCCTCTTCGTTTTTAATTTATTGCACACCAGTGTAAGTTGTTCATCAGTCTGAAATGGTCGTCCGGTAATGTCTTCTTTAAACTGGGCAACAACCAGAAGTCACGTGGTCATAAGACTGGACTACATAAAGGTTGGGGCATCAGCTTTTAATTCATTTTTTCCAAATAAGAAATGACCAAATTTGCTGTGTGGGGCTTTACGTTGGGCCAAACATAAAAAGGAATGGGGAACCCAACCGAATAAACTCGTTTCATGCCCAAATGCTTGGTTAACATTTTGTGAATTTGTGATTTTGAAATGCGAATTATAGCTTCGATATCTTTAATTTTTATAGTCTCAATGTTATTCTACTCCACAAGTGAAGTGTTAAGGTTTCAAGACTTCAGTATTTTCTTAACGTAAAATTCGATATGAAATTCAGATGTCCTCTTTACCTCATCATGGATTTCCATAACACAATATAAAAGACGCCAACTTCTGTGATAATGGCAGTTGGCTGAATGTCACGGGAGATAGAAAATATCTGAATGGAGAGTTGCAAACATTTCATACCAATTAGTTTAAGTGAGGTTTTCATTCATTCAGGCTTTGTCTTGAAAATTGGAAAATTATTTTCAGTTTACTTCAAATGGAACCCATATTTGTAACTCCCTCATTATTACACCCTGGAAATAATTATGTGTAATCTGAAATTATTTTCGTTGGATAATTAGAAAATCCATTTAAATTAAACGTTCTTAGAGCTTTTTTATTAAATTCTTTCTTAAATTTCTGGCTCAATGAATTTAAGCCCAGGAATTAAAAATGTCCTGGAAGTGTTTTTGTTATTTGCAAAATTAAATTTTTGAGTTTCAAAGCCCTTAGTGGTGTATAAATCATTGTTTCCTGAAGGTTAATAAGAAATTTAAACACAAAAATCAAGGTGTTTAATTTTACTTCACTTTATCATGTTTGGTTACTGCGGGAGGAAGTCTTCCTTTGCAGCACCGGTGGCGCAGTGGTCTAAGCGATGGCCTCTGATCATTCGTTCGAAAGGGGTTCGGGTTGGAATCCCGGTGAGGCATGAATGTTGTGTTTATCTTAAGGCACTGGCTATCTCCCTTCCCTCGAACCAGTGGCTCTAAATTAAGGACGGGCGACTACTTATAGCCCATTGAGTTGCTCACGGTAGTCATTAAACCTCCAATCCACCCGCCCAAAAAACTATTTCTTAACTGCTAATACTTTTTTTGAGTCTCAGTGTTTGAATAGAACTTCTCAGTTTTAGGATTAATGTTACATCTGTAATTCCTTTGCAACATGAACAGAAATCTGCTCTATATTATAATGTTTTAATAATTTAGTGTTTAATAATATTTCCTAATGATAATAAGATTTGCACAAATTGAGTGCACTTGCGTCCAAAGTGAGTGCATATCTTCATTGTATGAAAAAGGGGCCTTTCCTCCCAGTCTTCCGTCTATAAATTTTTTTATACAATTGGGAGCTTGTTTACCTGTTAGTGTTCACAGCGCCTGTGTCTGCAGGAATATCTTCAGCCAATAGTGCGGAATATCAGAAAGTACAACTGAGACTGTTAATGTAGATTATGGGAAAGGTAGAATGCATGCGGTGTACATGCTCGTGAGAAAGGAAGTTCGAAGGTGTGAGCATCTTATTCAGAGTTATACTTTCGAGACCGATCTAATTGTTGAATGGTCAAGAAAGTTTTACTACGTTTCAAAATAATAATCTGTGTGCCCCTTCATGTTCAGGAAAAAAGAACACAGGGACTTCTGAGATCGGCGAAGACCCCAGGGATCTCTGATTCCTTGTAGTGTTTTGCATGAGAAGCTTTGTTCCTGGATGAAAAAGCTTTAATAATTGCCCATTTTTATAAACCTCACTGACTGGCCTTTCTGTGCGAGACGATGTGATTCTCGTACTCGTTACTTAAATATCCGGAAAGAATATACAGTATTTAATAAATCTTGTAAAGAAATGTACATTTCTTAAAATCTTTGTAAATCTCTCTCTCTCTCTCTCTCTCTCTCTCTCTCTCCTTCTCAAAGGTATCAGTAAATATACTTGAGCAACATATTGCCATGCGTGGAAAGTCATGAATTGAGAAGAAATTGTGTTCAGGAAATCCTACCACTGGAAACGTAGTGCAAAGTTTTAGGTGAACCACCATACAGCTGAAGAAAATGATGTACAATTTCAATTTCAAGAGGTTTCTGTGTTAACGCAAATAATTTACACAAATTTTGGTGTCCAGTGACATTGTAAATAAAATGTTTTTTATTTCCCAGTCTTTTGTTTTCAAATTACATGAATTCCTAAAATTTGCTCTACAAACCAATTTTAATGGTTGAGTTAGATGTATCCATTTTACTGCAAGTTTCAAAAGGAAATGGACCAATATGTAAAAACAATTCTAGACATTACTGGCGCTCCAAAAAAATTAACTTGTTATCCTTAGGTGTGAATTAGAATTGACTTTCTTCATATAATACGCATATTTATTGGGTTGGAAAGAAAGTAAAGTTTGCAAATACAAAGCAACACAAAAGTGCTAATTACCCTAAACACAAGTGAAAATCAGTTAAAAATGTAATCGCCATTGTTTTCCACAACATCGTCCTATTGTCTGGGTAGTTATTTGTTACCGACCCTGTATAACTGTGGCTACGTGGACGCAAAGAAGCGCGTGTTTAACATCGTCACAAATTGTGAGCCGCTGTGGGTGTCTGAAATGTTTCCAAGATCATAAAAAGTGGTAGTCGTTTCGGGCAATGTGCGGGAATAGGTTGGATGAAGCAGTAGCGCCCTGCTTTTATGGCAGGTCATCCCCCATGCTGTATAAGGTCTCTCTCTATCCTGCTGTAGGAGAGAGAGCATGCGGATCAGCGGTGCTTGTCGTTTCGACGTAAGGAACGCGTGCAGATCGTCATGGTGATGGCAGTACACATCTGTGGTGTTAGCTGTGATGTCCTGCCACAGCTCAAAAAACAACACATCGCACATCGCACCAAACAAAGAGCAAGATTATAAGTAGGTGTAAGAAGGATTTCGGAGTTTGCATAGTCTTTTGTTTTGGGTCCATCCACTGTCTACGGGCGTTTACATTGTCATTGAAGACCAATTTCTCGTCACCTGTCAAAACATGTGTTCCAAGAACGGTACAAATGCTTACGTTCAAGTAGAGCAACGCATGCATTCATGCGATTTGTAACCTGCCCAACAGTGAGTCGATGGAGTACCCAAACTCTCCTTTTGTGCACCTCACCGATTTGACGCAAGTCTTAATAAAGCCCGTGTATGAAGTCTCCAATTGTTAGGTCAGCTCTCATGTGGTTACACGTGAGTAGGTCTCCAATAAGTTCATCTGAATGTCCATATCCACTGTTGCGATTCTTCCGCTTTTCGGATGGTCTGACTGATCAACATTTACCTCTGGAAATCGTTCTAACCAACGACAGCATATGACGATGTAATATGGCATTGGGGTACACACTGCTAATGTTCCTTACAGAATTTGCAAGAGTACTAACCCGGGAAAATTTGCAAAGCAGCATGAAATATCAGATGCCTTGCTTCTGGACTTCCATGTTGGTTGGCGCTTACACATTTCAAATTCTGACGGCTAATTGCCACTAGCTTAAGTTACTTATCAGATGCTATCATTCCAATGTCTGAGAAGTATCCAATGCCGTGGCCGGGACTTCGACTTCGGGTACTTTGTCACTGAATATGAATCACTTCTTTGCAACCTAATATAATTATCTAAACAAAGCCTAGCTTTTGTTAGACATACCCTTTATGTTTGACATGAGAGAAACTACAAAATTTCTATAAATCAATCATATATACGCTGAAGTGCCAGAAAAGCTGGTACACCAGTCTCCCCGCGGGAGCGCAGGACTACCGAAATACGACGACGGATGGACTTCTTCAGGAAATATGCTGTAGGCAATGCACACCATATTTCATGTAGAGCAATCCACAATTGGGGTGTATTCCGAGGTCTCGGATTCCTGTGTTCGATAGCGCGTTGCATGGTATCCTAAATGTGTTCTATCACGTTCATATCTGGGGACTTGCGTAGGACTAGAATAACCCCAAACTCAGATTAATGCTCCTCTAACCATAATGGGACGTCCCGACACTTGTGTTGAGGTGCATTGTCCTGTTGGTACAGGCTCAACCCATCAGCATTAAAGCAGGACATGAACAGGTGTACCTCGTCAGAAAAGATGCGCAAATAGCGTTGGCTGGTCACAGACATTTGCAGATGTACCAGGGGTCCCAGTGAAGTCCATCTAATCACACCCCATACTATTACGGACCCCCCTTCCCCCACCACCAGCCGGTACTGTTCATTGTTGACAGGCGCCATGGCTTCATGGGGTTTGCGCCACATACGAATCCTTCCATCAACCCGATACAGTTGGAAGCGCGACTCGTCAGACCAGGCTACTTGTTTCCAGTCATCAATGTCCAGTGGCGGTGTTGCCGTGCCAAAGCGAGGCGCATAGCTCTGTGTCGTGCACCCATCAAAGGGCACGAGTTGGGCTTCGGCTCCCAAAGCCGTTTATTGTACAAGGTACGTTGCACAGTCCAGACGCTGATGCTTGTTGAGGCTCCAGCATTGAATCTTAATGATACCTGCGAGAGTGTTGCACGCCTATCGCGTGAAACGATTCTTGACATCCGACGATCGTCACGTTCACCCAATGTCTTTTTACCGCCACACTGATATCGTAGGTTGGAGGTTTTGCCGGAATTCTTGTAGTCACGGTACACCCGTGCATTGGTAGTCCGTGAAAATCCGAACTTCGTTTGTACCTCCGAAATACTATGGCCCATCTCACGCACGCCAACTATGACACCGCGTTGAAAATCCCATAAATCGTTTTTACTTGCCATTCTCATGCCGAAAACAGCTCTGACAGCTGGCAAGGATGTCTATCGCTTTATATAAGCACCTGCGGATGGATCCGAGTACGCGCACAGGTGACGTTCCTATATATTTTGCAAAAGCTCGTCTGCAACAGTTTTTCTGGCACTTCAGTATATGTACAAAAATTTCCAAACGTGATACTGAAAAAAAAAATTATAAAAGGATAAAAATGCATATTACAAAAATCACATTTTAATGAATAAATAACAAAAAAACCCACTGCATTTCATTTGATTTACATATATTGTGTTATGAAAGAACTTACAACAAAATACAAATATAAATGGTCTTATGAAATCTATAAGTATTCTGTCAAAATTTTGCAAATTTTCCAGAATCCCAGTTGTACATTAATTCATTATTTTCAAATTAAACATAAAGTAATTATCTGAAGTAAATATAAATGTTAAGTAACTGAATTTTTACAATATACGTCAAATACCAAAAGAAACATTAAATATTGTATTGAAGAAAAACACAAATGTTTTTCGGCTTTATAAGTTTTAAAAGACTATATCAATCGTAACAATTGGAAAACGCAAAATTACCTTCGTAAAATATACACTAGGAGCAAAACAAGAGTTTCACCTTGCATACAAGTTCTTATTTCCCTAAGCTTGTTCAAAATAAGAAATACCAAATGTTTTTCAAACGTGTATGCCTCAATTAGTGTCGAACAGAATTCTGAAGAAAAGATACATATTTATCCCGCAAAATGTTTTTCGAACCACGTATCTGCAAGTTCATTCCTATAACCCATTTGACAAGAATTTTTTTAGTTTTTTGTTAATTTTCTATTTGATTTAATTCATGTCGTTAGTATAAAAATGTGCGAGAACATTCACAGAACACATACGAGATTTTTCAGCTATTTATTATTCAACATTTATTTTAATAAATAAGTTGTTAAAGTTTGTTTTACAAACAAAATTAAATTAAGCTGAAACACATTAAAGACCTTCAGAGTGACGTATGGGACTTCGTGTCTTTCACAAAACGGTCAATGTGCTGCCAAATAACTGAAATTGCAAAAGGCAAAGTGTTTCCTAAATGTGTATCCATTATTGTTGTCGTAGTTTTAGAGTTAACGAACTTCATAATATAAAATAATTGCTATAAGTTGTAAGTTCTTCCGAATAGAGTCATTTTCGTTGGAGAAAATCTGTGAGTTTAGGGTACTTGTCCTCTGGGAAATATCTCTTATAAAAGTCAGTTAGTAAAACATCCTTCATTTTTTACTTTAGATCTGAGTTCTCTTCTGGCTCACTATGTTCCATTTGCATAGATGGGGAGCTTGTTCCACATCAACATCAAAAGGGGATGAAAAAATCTGTAAATTAAGATCTTGTGCTCTAAAATCACGGGAACTTGTGTTAAATTCTTCTTTCAATGACATCAGCTCCACTGCAAGGGAACAGCAAACAAAATCGTTGTTCTGGTTTGCAAATTCGGAAATTGATAAGCATTGCCTATCCTTAGTTGACTTCCCAGAGTCAAAGTTCATTCTGAAATCACTTAATGTATCCAAACAGCTAATGCAACAATTGTCATGGAATTTTTAGCTTAGCATTTATTTCATTAAAATAAGATGTAACATCTTCAAAAAATGCCTATTTACACATACAGTTTCTGTTTACTAACTTGAGAGCAGATGTTCCTTTCATGTACAATGAACAGATACCTCATTTTTCAATTCGTTAGAGCATTTCAGGATCTTTCATTTATTTACGGAACGCACTTCACACTCAGTACAAATTCAGATCTTCATGCTCGGATTGAAAGTCTTACAGACTTTTTTGAAATTGGAGGTAGTTTTGTGCTCTCGACTTCCTGATATTGAAGCTCAAAACTACTGTGATTATGACAGTGGAGAATTTGATTTATTTTACACACAAGTTTTGTTGTTGTAAAATGTAGTGAAACATACGTAAATATTCCGTATTGCTGTTCTTATCAACGAACGCTTTTCTGATTTAAGCAATAACGTTTAAAATTGACCCAAGCATTACTGAATCCCAATCTGATTATATGCCGTTAAAATTCTCCAGCTTAAGTTCGTATTTATTAAAACATCTTTTACTTCCTGGATAAAGACTTTTCCCGTTGCAATATAATTCATTTCTTCAAGAGCAAATAATTATTCCTTACAACTGTAGCATTGATTCCGCTGAGCAATATAGCCAAGTGAGCAGTACCGGCAGCGTCGTTGTTTTCGTCTGGAGCTCTCGGAAACGCTTCTAATTGTTTCGCGAGTTCTGTGAGTCTTAATTTAATGTTATTGGTCATGCCGTCGATACATATCATCACAGTCCAACAGGAAAGACTTGTTGTTTAACATTATTGCTTCTATAAAGACGCAGTACTTTAATGGCAGCACTAGGATATTCTTTGAAAAAGTGTCGTTCGAAATATGGCTTTGAGCGCTTTGCAATTCTTTTTTTGCACTGAGAGTAAAATTTTGCATGAACTGGTTTGTCTTCTTCGTTATTCCGTTTATGGAAAAGCACCTGTTGTTCAGACTGCAGGTATACTGTTATTCAAATTTTGTATCTTAACTTTTCACATCTGACCTTTGAAATTGTTGTAATTGGCGCGCTTGGTATTATAATGCCTTTTCAGGTTGAATACTTTCAAAACAGAAATAATTTCAAAACAAATAAAAAAACCCGGTTTTCTTTCTACATGTGGAAAAAAGTATTCATCGGTCCACTTCTCTTGAAATACACGACACTGTCCAATTTCGTCTTCTTCAATGATATCATCTAAAGAATTTAGAAGGCCGACACAAGTATAACAAAATAAAATTAATATAAAAAATCGTAAAGTGTCACCAGATATCAATATAATAAAATATAATAAAATAGCGTATTGGAATTTCATAAGGCGTTCAATTCAATACAGACAGTTGTGGGCGACGGTGCTAATTCTTTGCAGCACGCACAACGAACAACAACAGCCGAATGCCAATTTTCCTCCCGTTCCTTTCTGTCGGTTGGATGCAGAGCGTTTTCTCGCCTACAGTTGTTTTCGCTTCCGGTTCATCAAACATAATTAAAGATTTTGATCAACAGAACTAGAGTTCTGCCATTCATCAACGTTTCCGGCGTTCTGCCTACCAGCTTCTCATATTAATTAATATCAGATGCGGATGTTGACGTGCTGCCATCTCCCTACGAACTTCTTCTACAATCCGACATCCAAAGTTCACATTCTTTTTAATTGTACAGAACTTTAATAATTCTTTGGTAACTATGGGGAAAAATTCATTGAAATTTTGGAAGATTTCGCGTGCCGTATGAAATTAGGGACGGATTCAGATGACGTCAGCGAGAGGTATGTTGCACATGCCTGATCTTCAACATCAAAACGGGGCCAAGCGATACTACATGGAAACTTCCAAGCGGTCGCTAAGAATTACAAGTAGAATGAGCAAGCAAGAAAGTGACACAAACGTTGGTAACATAATCACAGCTTTTTCTATGGAAGTCTAGTCCAGTGTCCTTATGTTGGATGATTTAAAGAAATTAGGTTCCTACTCCAAAACTAAATCTGCAGCCATTAGGGGAACTTTACAGATCACTACAAAAGTATGGCTTTCAATCATGGCTACAGTTTAAAATTGCCACTAGTTCAGAACCAGTGCTTCAAATAATGCATTTCACCTTCCAAGATAATCCGTTTCCAACCAAAATAACGTTTGGCGTCTGTGAATGGAAATCACATCCGTTCTATTCCTTTATTTTTAGTTCAGTCATTGCTATCAAATTTCTGAAGAGTTTTATTATTCAGTTTTGAGCTTGTTTTCTCCCTTACTTGAAAATGTTCGAAAGCTCGGAAGTTTGATATTACGCTATATTTACGCCAAAGTATAATATGACATAACGTTACTAATATAAGTTTATCGTTATATTTATACTTTCATCCTGAGAGTAATTGATAGTTAATTTTAAATCCTTCCTTTTCTTCACTCTCTTCTATGATTTTCAACCTAATTGTCGTTCATTAGCCTATAATTATACCGGAAGTGTACATATCCAATTTCAGAATATTTTCTGTACATTACAGTAAGTGGTTGAACACAGGGGCAAATCATTTTTATTAGGAGAGAAAAATTTCATTCAAATAGTATTAATATTAACATATAACGTGCACAATCTCGATGGTTCAGATTTTAACTAATTTCTTGTTCTCAAATTTGAGGAAAATATAACTGAAAACTTTTTATGATGCCGAAGGACGTTTTCGACAAACGATCCACAATTCTAAGTGACCACATAACGAAAAGGATTTCATTTGGGTGAGCTAAACCTCACATCAGTTACCAAGCAACAAGAGCCAAAATTCAATGAAGCAAGTATGAGTCATTTTCTTGTAGGACTTCCGTTCACAGTGAGTAGATTTTAGGTCCCAGCCACCTACAGCGAGTTTACCTTTTGGGCAGGAAACAGAAACGGAAGGAATGAGAGCAAGTCTAGCGACTTTGACAGAACAGTTTGTAGTGAGATTAGAGTACAGTAGATGGCGCCACCGTACAAGTACGATGTTCCACATAGAGGGGTGAGAGAATTTCAGGGGGCATAGGAAAGGATTTCCATTTGACCAGTGGGTCCAGCCTGGGTGCCGTCATTTAACGTACTCGTCCGATGCACGGCGAATATTCAGTGATTGTTAGCAAATCACACCACCTGCGAAAGATCAGCCCAGGATTGAACCTGAGGACCTTGCATCGGTAGTCGGAACTGCTAACCATTCAGCCATTCGCGGCTCCAAAATTTATTAAATTTATTTTGATTTAATTTTATACTTACCTTTCTTTCAAATATACTGCATCCCTTGGCAGCAATTTTGGTTTTTGTCCACTAAAGGAAATAATGTTTCAGAGCATGAATCTAAAAGAATTTTGAATAAAAGTATGTGTACTTTAAATGCCAAAAAATGATTGATGAACTTGACTCGAAACTGAAGCCTTTTGAGGGGAGCAGTTCCAGGATAATGAAGCGCAAACTTTTCATTAGGATTCAGCTCCTTGGGAGACTCCGGAGACGATTAAAGAAATTTGTTAGAAACAATCATGGAATAAAATGCAATTGGTAGAAGCAGTCATGCAATATTGATTTCAAATTAACACGCCTGATAAACTAAAACGCTTGGTTCTCTTCATGAGACGGCACTGCAAAGCTATAATTGCGACAGCAGGATTTTGATTGAATAGTAACAGAATTGGTGAGAAGGTATGAAATAAATTTTGCCTTGTTTTGCTGTGTATAACTTCTTTTGAAAGGTTATTTTTATTATAAATAACTTATATTGGTGATTTGAATGTGAAGTAGAGGGACAGCAACAGAATGAAATTTCGATAGGTAAATTCAGACATGGGAACAGAAACTAGCATGGAAATACTCTAGTAGAGTTCACAGAGGCAAAAGGGTTTCAATCACGAACTGTTTTCTTAAGAAAAAAAACACATAAAATAATCATCGAAGCATCGCAACGAAATGACAAGTGAAATTGATTTTATTATGTGCAACAAGAAATTTGTCATGGAGGACTGCAGTGAGCTAAACAGGTTTTAACACAGGGAGTGATCGTAAAAAGGCAATATGTCAGATGAACCTCATCCTTAACTCGAACGTGACAAGCTCATAAAACAGACAAAACGTATTGACATGACCAACATTAAAAAGCGTCATGTTACCTTCAAATTGAAACTGAGGAACAGATTATCTGCGATAGAAGATCTAATATCAGAAGAAGTAGACCTCTATGAAGTTAACAAAAATCTAAACAAGGCTCGTATGGAAACAGGAACAAAGATAGGTAATACAATTTTTTACATGTGAACAAAATATCAGGAAAAACAAAAATGCTGACACCAAAGAGAAGGGAGGTGACGACAAACAAAGATATCTCTTCCGAAGTAAAATATATAGAGCTATGCAAGACAGTACGAAAAAATAAAACTGAAGACCTAAGGACATTCAACTGTCAACTTGTGAGAAAAGCAATTGGAAACAAACGAAGCCTGAAGAGAGCAATATGGCGTCTCAATAAGGGAAGAAGCATGATTATGGAACTAAGAAAAGAAGATGGCGCTGTAACAAGAAGTAACGATGAAATGTTGATAAGATTGAAATACTTCTACTCAAAGTTATATGAAAGAGATTATACATCTACTCTAGATGTATCATCGTTGATAGGAATCTGTTGAAATTGCTTAGCTTGTTCCAGCATTACGCGTAATGTTACGCTATTCTTTTCTTACATATAAAACATACATGTGAAAACAAATTTTTGCTTTATTTTATAAAACGTTACATTGGACAGGTGCAATAGTGTTCGCAAAGAACACACTGCGGGGCTATAGCACTATGAGCTTAAAGGAAAGGGCTTTTAAAATAATTTGAAAGGAAGGACTCCGGGGCGCCCCGCTTGATTGCATGTAATTCTTTGCACTGGTATTGTGCGCAGACAGAAAGCGCTGTAATATTAAATTTCTCATCAAAGCGACCGTCAGAGTTTATTGAAGAATGTTTGGTATACTTATAAAAATACGCAAATATATCTGCCAGAACACGCCTGGTAGTCACTACACGTAACACAAAATGAAGAAGAGAAATCAAATGTATTTATTAAAAGCTCAAGGTAATGATTTACGCAACAAGATGTTTTACACTGCGGCCTTAATTTTGATTTCCCGATGACATAAATGTTTTTCATGTTATAATGTACGTTTCGCTCAAAGAAAAAATAAATATCAAGGTAAATATGAATCCAAAGAATTTATGTATGAGCTATAGTAATTTAATCGTGTCCGATCAGAAAATAAATCTATTCGGTGCACGTTGCTCGCTTTGTTTATCACAAAGGTACTAATGACCAGCACTCACAGTTCAGTAACAGTTATATGGTGAAAAACGAAAAAAAATCGAAGTAGGAAGAAACATTTTATCCTTTAATTCGAAGTACACTGCTGCCAAGGATTATGAATACATTGGGACCATAATAATGATGTATTGGTCTCAATGAAATATAAAAGAAGTTCAGGTCATGTAACAGTTTGCTGTGTGTAATCAGTGGTTTAAATGAAAAGAACCTGTTATAAATTATTAAATCATAAGGGTTTTAGACGCGACGTTTGCTGCATATGGAAAAAAATGCAGAGAGCAAAATTTATTAGCACTATGAACTTTTGACGTTTCCCCGTTTTCTTCTTCACTGAACAAATTAAGTCAGTGAAGCATATCTCTAAATACAACATGTACAGGAGTCAGTTAACAGCATTCTCCAGCTACATGGTACGCCACCTTCGATTATGACCACTACGAAAACATATCTCCAATCTTTGACAAAATAATTTCATTACGATCACGTATTATATTATTAGAAACGAACAGAGATGAAGAAAATATTTCGACCTGTTCACGTTGTAATTTATTTTTAAAGAGCACACCAAAGGCTATAAACCTGTCATGTTGTTGTCCCTTTTTCAATTTCCGTATTTCACGGGTTGACCATTTGGAGAGTAATACGCTGTTCACCTAACCATTGTAATTCATGTTTACGTAAAACATTTCAGACTTTTGGAAATTTACACCTAGGAAGGGGTTTTCAGTGTTTATTTTGAATAACTTACTTAACTTTTGAGTTGTTAACATCTTCTAACTCATGCGATCGCGTATTTAGTTCTTTTTAAAATTTTACCTACCTACCATATAAAATTTTTGTGAAGCTTTAAATATATAAAATTTATTTTCTGAAGAAAATAGGGTATACTTACGTATAAAGAAAAAAATTGATGTATCTACTAAACATTAATGTTCAGATACGTACATTGTACGATTTAATAATTTGCAAAACAGTTCCTTGAATATTTTATTTGATAAAAAATGTGTAATACGTCTCTATTTGTTCAGCTTTGGTAGCTGAAATTCTGTGTTATTGAAATTAATATATCTCATTACTTGAACTTAAAATATTTTAATATTATAAAAATATTTTAAAATATTCAATTTTAAAACAGTCCTGTCCAATTGCAGAGGCAACGCTTATTAATGAAAGCTTACGCCAGAAATCTCAAGCTGAAACACATGAAACAACGCTGCCCCCACCAAATTGTGTTCTGCCAGCAATGGTTGAAGAGTGTTTCTTCTCCGATGTTTCTCGCCTTATACACCAAGGTGCATCCTTTCGATGAAGCAAAAAACGCTACTCATTGGAGACGGTAATCCTTTTTCTGTCAGCGGAGGTACAATTCCAATAGTGCCGTGCAAATGCAAGTCTTTTCTGCCGATGCACCTTCGTTTGCATAGGTGCAGTGACCATCGTTATGCATCGGAGCCACATACACAGCAGGGTTCGCTGAACTGTCGTTTAGAGACATTTCCAGTAGACCGCTGGCTCGTTCGGCCTGTGAGTTGCTCCACTATATCGTGTCAATCGACCCTAGTGTACTTTCGAAGCCGACGTTCACCTCTCATATCATTGGCACGTGGTGCTCCGCAGTTTCCAATTCGCAAACTCGCATTTGTGCCCGTTTTCCAATTACGATACACTTTAACCACAGCAGCACGCGAACAAGTCCCAAACTGCGATGTTTCAGAAATACTGCCACCCTTGGCCCGAGAGCCGATAATCATCCCTTTTCTGCAAATGTGATATCGCTCTTTTTATCCTTAACAGGAACGACTGATATGTTCTCTAATGCTTAGAGCACACCTTATATACCTTCCAAGCCAGCTCGCGACACGCACCATATTTCATTGGCTACGCGCTGTTGACCTAAAACGTTGGAGGTGGTCACAATAATGTTACTGGACTTTGTATAATTCCACATTACTGAAAATGTTGAGGCGGAATCTTTTCAGCTGCTTGCAAAGAATTTTCCTACTGTTGAATTATATCAGCGAATTCGGTTGTAGCACGCATATCGAATAAGGGAAGATTTTTGCAACTCCCTCAGACATGCGTTCAAGAAAATTTACTGCGTCGTCGTGCACAAATAGAAGTATTGACAATCAGAGAAACAAGAGCACTCGATCAAGGGTATGTTGAATTCCTTTTGAAGAAGAACTGCTAAATATTTTGCCAGCTTTTCAAGATTTAGTCAACAGGTTTCCTCAAAAATTGCAGCGGTGCATGCTAGTCTGGAAAAGGGTATTCCATTTCATATAATTGGTATTACTTTTTCAACTCTCTGATGCTACCTGAAAATGACAGTAGAAAATATTAATGAAGTAGAATATATAGTACAATTGCAAATGTACCTGAAGAACTAATCTTTTAGAAACGTAATTTAACTTTAAAACATTTTGAATTAACGAAAAGAACTTCAGCTGTTTTGAACAAAGGCATTTAACGATAGTTTCATTTTGTGGAATATATCACTTTGACTTTTTCATTACGTACGAATTTGCTTCATTTTACTAATTATTATTATGAACTTATACAAAATTTTAATATTTGGTGCTGTCGCATTCTTTTCTCTAAATCACTAAATTAAGCCAGTCGAGGAACAAAAGGTATTTGTGATTGAATACGTAATAAAATTAAATGAAAAATAAGACATAAATCATCATCTCACTGTGAATAACGCCAATATAATTCTTAGAGACATCTACGATAGAACAATAAGAAGAAAAGGAACTGGAAACTTTTGAAAATTTTGACATTTCTCAAAATCGCACTGGTAAGTTTTTTCATTAATTAACAACGTTCTATTAACATATTTACTAACGTCTGAATAAAGCCACAAAACGGCAGCTATCAATCCCTACCACTATGCGTCTTTAAAATGTGCGAATATACATACAGTACATGAAAATATATTCTTCAAATGTACCCTAACACCTACTCAGAACGTAACAAGAGCGGTGAGCAATGCTTCGTTTGCGATACTTAGAGCTGTTATTATGGACACCCAGAAGGACATTGCGAAGGTGGAACATGAACTTTTTGATCTACATATTTTGTTAGCTAAAAAATTAGCAGATTTCGATACTTTAGGCAAAAACACTTCAGTTTTTTTTTGTTTTTTTTTTTTTGATTGGAGGTTTAACGACCACCGTGAGCAACTCAATGGGCTATAAGCAGTCGCCCGTCCCTAATTTAGGGTCACTGGTTCCAGGGAAGGGAAAGAGCCAGTGCCGTAAGACAAACACAACATCCATGCCTGACCGGGATTCGAACCCGGACCCCTTACGGACGAATGATCAGAGGCCAACGCCTTAGACCACTGCGCCACCGGGGCGGCCACTTCAGTTTGTAGTATCAACATGTCATCGAATCACAGAATTTCCCTCGAAAGAAAATTCAAAAATTTGATACCTGGTGATGAGAATAAACAGGCTTATACCCATAGTAACTATAACGGAATAGTGTATCCTGATAATGAAGTGTTTGTCAACTTGTCCTGTCATATTCTCTCTGAAATTCAGTAGAGGACTTTACGATACAATTCTAATTTTGCTATCTCAAGAAAGATACAGGTATCAGACATAATTGCTTCAGTTGAGGAATATCTAATACAAATCAGTCTCAAATTTGAAGAAAAGGAAATAGTTAGACATTGTATCAGCCAAGTGATATCCGCAAATCGCGCTACATAACCTAGACTGAATTTAATCACCAAATAAATTTATGTGCTTAAAGAATAGCTCACAAATTCCAATTTAATCATAACTAAAGCAGACAAAGGAGGTCAGTTTGTTGTATTAGACAAAAAACATTATGTTAACAAAGTCAAAAATCTTATTTTGGATGGATCTTACAAAGAAATAAATAATGATCCTTCATATAAATAATTAAAAGAAATACAGAAATTGATCAAAAACTCAGAAACTCCGAGCCAAAACATGAAAAACAAACTTAAACCTTCATACGCCCGTTGTGCGAGATTCTATGCTATCTCTAAAGTACATAAATCTAGAATTCCTTTCCGGCCTATAGTAAGTAATATCGGCACAGCAGCATATAAGTTATCCTAGTTCGTTTCTTCATAATTATCTTCCTTGGCCACTCCAAGCGAAAAATTCTATTGAGTTTACCAATCGACTCAAACTACACCCTGCGTAGATCAACTAATGCTATCCTTTGATGTGGTATCTATGTACACCAATATTCCAGTAAAAGGAGATCTGGAATCTCTAAAATCCAGTCTTGTAGAGCATCATTACAGCCAACCTGGAGTTGAGGAAATAACAAGACTAGTAGACATTTGCATAAAACAGAACAGATTTACTTTCCGTGGAACGTTTTATGAACAGACGGAAGGTCTAGCCATGGGCAGACCACTGTCACCTATATTATGTGAAATTTACATGCGTCGATTTGAAGAAAAACTTTTCAAACTTGTGAAATTTGACTTAGGACACGATACGTAGACGATACTTTCGTTCTACGGAAGGGAAAACATTCTGAAATTCCGGAATTAGTCAAACTTATAAATTCTATTGATCCTCACATGCAATTTAGCTACGAAACTGAAAATAGCGAATGCCTACCATTCCTTGACGTCCTAGTAATTCGCTTAAATCATTCTCTCGCAACCACAATTAATCGGAAGCCTTTCGCTGTTTACTCATCTCCACATGCCAAGTCGAATCACCCTTAACAACAAAAACTCAGCGCCTTTTACAGTTACGCATATCGCGCGTTACACATATGTTCAGATAAAGACAGTTTGAAAGAACTTTATTTTCCTAAACGTGAACACAGCTATGTAGTAGTTACGTCCTTTAGTCCTACGATGCAGAGAATGTCACCGTTTCTAGGTGTTTTCTTTTGTTTATTCCCCACTTATATTGTACCTCCGAATTCAGAACTCTTACACGAAGTCGATAGCATGCGGTACTCAGTTTTCATAGATAGCCTACATTAAATTTAGAAAATGCAGTTACCTGAACAAAAAAGAACAAGTACATGGAATTTATATAATGAGAAGATTCTTCAAGCTGCACATTAGACCAAAGTACAAACCTAGACAGCCAGTACAAAGCAGAGTACATTCTATCTGTGCCAAACATAGCTGAAGGTTTTATATTGAGAATTAATCTCATTGTTTCTCATTTATCCAAAAGTAACGAAACAGTATGGACATAAAAGAAAAATAGAGACGGAAAACGAGATCCATACTCGCCTTTTCCCATGCTTTTTGGCAAAAATTCATAAAATATAGAGATGGAACGAACGTTACTATGAATAAAGGAAATGGACGTCAGTAGATTGGCAACAGACGTGTGCCGTGTTAAAAGCAAAGCAGTTCACACATCCAGAAAACACTGCTTTACAATGAGAAGAACTATTCTGTCTGTTGCCCCGATCATTTTAGTTACAATGAAACAAAAGCATACTTTCAAAGCAACAATTGACAGTTCCAAGAATGAAACACAATCGAAAAATTAATCTCTGTGAGTTTTCGTGATACAATGTCAGGGAAGTTTTCATAAAAATATGTAGTACTATAAAGAACGTTTCCGATTGTTTTATAACTATACAGACGAGTTTTTTAATATTTGATTGAGTGTTTAACGACCACCGTGAGAAACATAATGTGCGATAAGCAGTCGCCTGTCCTTAAATTAGGGCCACTGATTCGAGGGAAGGGACAGATCCAGAGCCCTAAGAAAAACACATCATCTATGCCTCAACAGGATTCGAAATCGTAGCCACCTCGGAAGAATTATCCGAAACCAGCTCTTACACTATTGGTCCACCGAGGGCCAAAAAGAGATATTTATATTGAATTCGTTATGCTTTCAATGTTATCTATTGTTTCCCTCTGTATCAACAGAACATTGAAAACCCCGGAAATGTTTCTACTGTAAGGAGCTATAGCTTAAAAACGCTCCTCAGTATGACACCAAAATATAGAGACGAACCGTTAAACCGCGTCATTATTGTACAGCACAATGTGTAATATTGAGTCTATTAATTTTTTTGATATCAGGAATAATTTAAGTGAAATTATTGCAGCCGCGCTTATTGCGACCAGTGATTTTAAGTTCTAGTGGCAGCCAGAATGACTAGCTATTTTGCAAATGGCGCTTAGCTCTAAACAACGCAGAAGATCTTAATTTAGAATATTTAAATTCCTGCACAGATAGTCAAAGTAATCGAGGTAAATACCTTAGATGCACGATCTTGATAAGAAGAATCACATCACAATACAAATTAAAATTCATGGACTGAATTTAAAGATTTTTTTTTATATACATGTATAAGTACTTTCAGGTTCCCCTAGAACTCATCGTCAAATACATAAACAGAAGAAGGCATACGTTTAAATAGAATGTTACGTGACATGATATAGACATCAGATATTAATATTTGATACAATGTCACTTGGCCTCAAATTGTCTGAACTACGTGGTAAGTGTCATGAAATAAAGAAAAAAGGAATGCAGGTATACATAAAATACTGCATGGTAAAAATAAAAGAAAGTTAGTATGTAACTAAATTAAGTGTGCTGTTCTCATCTGGAGATACAACAAGGAACATTATAGCAGTTATCGAGATATCATGCATTCTTCATTTTGTGGGGTGTTGCCATAAGTGTCATGTCCTTAAATCTTAAATTCATTTGAATTTTTATGAGCATCATTTTTAGAGAAAGATTTGGCAAACTTTGAGTCGGACATCTGTTATTTTCTGTGATAGAAGTAACTTTACTTGATTGAAAAAAGAACCTAGTGTAATTCGTTTTTCGCGTGGTCCAGACTTTGCTGCGCTTTGTGTACTTCAAAAAGAAAAAAATCTAGTTAATGCTAATACACTAATCAATGAATAATCGTTTCAACTAATTAATTTAAACAAAATCATGAAGTTCAAATGATATGGAAACTGATCATCTATCTCATTAACTTCTTTAGTTCGAATATATACCATACTGACATCCGAATAACACCGTTCACAGTATAATGGAATTTTTGCATAGCAGATTTCTGTTGGGCATGCCAGCTTCTCTATAAAAATTCAACGCTTTCTTTACTATAGCACAACGGGGCTATTTCTGAGGCGCCATGTTTTGTCACTTTCATAAATGAACGGTTCACAGCATTTGCCTGCGATTCCATACACTATGGACTTTTCTAGGATTACCCAAAATATTTAGAGTTCACAGAGTTCGCATAGCAAAAATGATAACAACAAACAGAAGAGTGCCACAACATGGATTATTTGGTGTTATGAACCAATGACATATGAAAAACCATACCATGATTTTCTTTATTAAATGAGTAACAAGCATTACTAGCGTCCTCTTCCAAAAGGAAACAGACACGAGCAACCTTATACTTACTTAAAATGGAATAATTTTGATGCAGAATATATCGTCAAAATCACAGTAATTTACGTTGAAGCGATACAAAACTACGACGCATAATGTTAGTGTCTATTGGCATTAATTATTATTATTATTTTTGCGATCGGAGAACGTTTCCTAAATCAACTGTGCCGCCCTGTTGACGCACAGTCCAAACGCAGGCTTACCACAATTCTTTCGAAATCGGATGAATGATCCAAGGCCAGGGTCAGAATAATGATGAGGCATGGCTGATGTGTTTGTATTATGGCACTGGTTGTTTCTCTTCCTTGGAGCCAGGGACCCGAAATTAGGGACGGGTGACTGATTGTGCCAAATTGAGTTGCTCAAGGTGGTCGTTAAACACTCAATAAAAAAATCAAATGTGCATCCGCGTAATGATTTCGAAAAGGTAGATTAAATCTAAGAAATACAGGATCTGGAATAAATTTAAATAAATGAGATCATAATTAAGGGTTTTCTATACGCTGTAAATCAAAGAAAAGACCAATCTCCTATTAGTTGATGTGAAGCAAATTCTTGAAAGCTTCCCAGTGCCTACGAAAAGATGTAGAGTACTAAACAAATTTCCCAGTGCCTACGAAAAGATGTAGAGTACTAAACAAAGTTGTGTATTACATTAGTTTTATTACAGTTTTTTCTTTGTAAAATAAATTACATTTTAAAAGTGTTCAGTAGTAAACAGTAAAAATATTAATTGTTGGAGTAAGTTCGGTAAAATCCTCCTGCTGAATAAATTGGTGGGAAGGTACATTAGAAAAAGTGGATATATTAATATTCCGATTTTCGTGGAACCTTAGACCAGATTGAATCAAAATGAAATATTATATAACCATATAAATGGTGGTGGCTTGGGAATTAAAAGAATGCTATTGACTATTCCAACTTAAGTTCTTCAGAACATTTATGATAAAAAAAGAAACACATTCGGCTCACAGTAATATAAAATATCAGGTAGGATGATACGTATATTCACACCCCAGCGGAATTACCATGTGAACCACTTTTCAATTTCTTAATGATAACAAATTTAAAATTTTGGCTACAATGAGGAACAGAATCGAAGAACATCCAATTCTGAAAAATATCACTCCTTATGATGGAACGGAAAAAAAGCGTTAAAGAAAAGCATTCCCACGAAATTTTCCAGGATACCCCTAGGATACGACCTTAAGGAAATTTGGATGGGATTATCAGGTATTAAGGTTGGTGCAAAATGCAGAGATACGAACTTTAAGATCTTCCGCGTAATCATCTCAACCCAAGAGTGGCTGGGTCTTCAGGATAAAAGTGCCTCAACGCCAAATTTACTACAATGTGGACAACTGGAAACAATTAATTACTTTTTTTGTAAACCCCAATAGCAGTATATTTGGAATTGGATAAAATACGTTTTACAACTTAATAACAACTTAATTATAGAACAAAGTTAATGCTATAATCCTTTACAAACTACTGAATCAAAAAAAGAACATTATTTATACAATCATTGCTCTAGTTAAATTTATCTCTGGAAAAACAGCAATAGGAAATGTTTTGGAGACACTGTATTGAACTCAGAACAACTGAAAGTTTGTATTGGATGTGATATCCGAGTACAAATGGCACATGATTACAGTTAGAGGCTTGCAAAAAGCGGTTAAAAATGGCTATCCTTGAGGCATGTATTTTATTAAAAAGGAAAAACAACAGGTATCAACAGAAATGGAAAGATTACATTTATTTCACTAGTAAAGACTTACTGAACATCTCACCTTTGCTCATAGAAATTGAAAAAAATTACAATGGAAAAGTGTGCCTTGTATTTTTTTTCATGCTATGCTTTATAGACCTTTACTGTTGGTATAACTTCTAACAAGGTTTGAGTTCTGTTGCACTTTTATTGCGTTTATTTAGGAAGTCTTGTATAATCACATTCACAATAATATCAAACAAGAATTTAGCATTTAAAACATTCTTTCACGACTTCAGGGGACAATACTTTTCGCATGCCCAAATCAGTCTCCAGAATAAGTGAGCGTTGCGTTTCCCCTCTCAAGCATTAGAAACTATGACATATTTAAAAAAGGTTCTTTAATTATCATGTTACGTTAAGACACATGACTAACCTTGATGATACTTTCTGTTGTTGTTTTTTTAAATCTAACAATCGTTTCTTGCCTTACTGACTGTTGCAACTGAAATCCTTAGTGGCGCACAAACTCTTCTAATTATGAAAAGTAAGTTCTAAAGATTTAGGGGCATTTACACTAAAATCCGACATTACTTTTTTTGAAACAAGGAAGAATCGGCCTCATAGACTAAAATGCATCTGCAGATTTTAGATACATTTCTGTTCAAAAGTAAAGTCGAATGGGAAAATAAGAGTAATTAAATCGATAGGAAAAGCATGATAGGTTGAATCAGAAAAAAAGAACTAAAAAGTTTCATAAAAATAAACCAAAGTTTGAAGAATAATACAACACTGAACAGAAGAAAAAATATATTAGGTAATATAAGGGGAATACGATATTTTCACTATGGGAATTTGGAAACAACTGCTTTTCTGACGAATTAGTAAAACGTGAAAAAACTTTTTTAGAAAAAATACGGACTTAGTCGCTATGTCTCCAGAATGAAAGCTTTTTCTGCTGAGACAATGAATAAAAAATACGATAATGAAAAGCTAATTAAAACGAAAGATAGGGTCAATGAAACTAAACGTCTAAAGATAAAATGAAGCAGGCACATAAGTTAAAAATGATTGGACAGACACGGGAGAACTGGACATTAAGTGAATGAAATATAAGTGAAATTTTGAAACCTCAATTTAAAGCGAACTAAATGAGGAAAAGGATTGAGATTAGGGAGTTCTTACTGACTTTGATGAGGTGAGTAAACACAAAAATTTAGTTATACATGAAATAAAGTAAAAAAATAGCTCGTTTAAGAGTATGTTTTTTGGTGAAAGTATGAAATTTTAGTTGAAATGTCATGATCAACATTTCGAAAAAAATAGATTGAGTCGATATGTAGGGAAAAGAAGTAGGTATTTCTTTATTTTTGCTATGGGGGGGGGGAATAACTGCTTTTCTGGTGAATTAGTAAACGTTAAAAAATAATGTTTCGTGGAAGAACGGAATTACTCGCTTTGCCTCCCGAATGAATGTTCTTTTCGGATGAGAAAAAAATATACAGAACATATGTCACAAAGAATACAAATTGTATCGTAAGAAAAAAGAATTTAGATTGCATATCTTGACACTGAATGCTTTCCTGTTGGGACAGTCCACGAAAACGTATAGCAAATTAGGAAAGAATAAAAAAAAATTATATTTGACATACATGCAAGCTTTGAGGAATACTTTAAAGGAAGTTGGAAAATATGCTATATAAGGAAACAAAAGTCTGATGATTTGCTACATCTAAAATAATCGTTTTGCTGAAATGATTTGAGAATAAATAGTCTAAATAAAAGGAGTCATAAATTTCCCCAAGTAAGAAATAACTTGCTGACATATAATAAATTTTACGAATTTTGAAAAAAGATGAAGTAAAATAGCGAAAATTGGGAAGCTATAATGATATGCGAAATAAAGTAAGAAGATATTGTTTCAGCAGAATTTTAACTGTGAAAGACCTGTAGAGTTCTTGAACACACGAAAGAATTAGGAGAAAATAACATTGCAAGGGCGAAAGACTCAGAATTAACATGAAGTCATTTCACAAAAAAATTGTCAAAGTCCAATTATTACTGCGAACAGGAACGAAATCGTTTCTAAAGAAGCATTTCTTCGTCTCATGGTCTGGAATAAAATTGAATGAAGGAAAAAGAAAAGTTCCCCAGAAAACAGATATCAAGTCGTTAAGAAGCGTATGTTGGATTAAATCTGGAAAAAAAGAGATACTGTTACGAACGAATGTTATGTATAGCTAGCTGCTATAGATCTGCATATTTCTTGCACAAACATGAAACAGCTATATAGAAAACCAGATTAAGACATACATTAAAAGCAAGTAAGAAATGTTGTTTGCATAGGAAAAAGAAATAATAATGAAGAAACGTTTGCTTGTTTGAATCAGAAAAAATGAAACCTCGATAAAAGTAGTTATTAGTTTGAAAAGTTAGAAAAGAAAATAATGTTGGTACATCGAGAAGTTTAACGGGTACGCAAGCATTAAAAAAATGATTACGTAAATGCATTAAAAGGCACATTTCACTGATTAATCATGAAGAAAAAAACGAAAAAATAAAAAAAAAACATTTTAACTATGCATGAAAAATTGTGGCTTTGTACGGTGGAAAAAGGTACAACGTTAAAAATTGTAACGGAAAATGCCATGAACACGTAAATACAGTAATAAACAATCGCGTTTTAAGATTATGTCTGCAGCACAAAACTTTGGAAAACGTATACGTCCGTTGAAAATGCGTGAAGTCTCCTCAAAGAAAATAAAAAAAAACGTTACGTTGAAAAGTTATGGATATAAAATGGAAAATTAGGGGGGGGAATAAGAAATAAATTCGTTGCAAAATGATTAAGTTATTGAAAAAAAAATCAGTTTTGGAGCTTAATGTGTCTAACAGAGTCTCAAATGACGCCAACTCCTCCTCTTACCCCATTTTTAATTCCTTCCATTTGTTCACAAGAAAAACTTAGCGCTGACCCCGTGGAGGAGAAAATGGCGTTGGCTGACTTCATGGTTTTTCCTGCTAGCACGGCTATGTCACCCATATAATGCTCGTCGCATACAAAATGGTATGGTCTGAGACAAAGAGAAAATGATGGCTCATCCCAAAAACGTGGTGCACAAAATGACAACGTGGTGAAACTAAAATGGCGGACAAAAGATAGCGGAACATGAATCAACAGGAAAAAAATTGTCATTGAAGCATTTCCTCGTCTAAATTAAAATTGGAGGGATGAAAAATATAACAATTAAAAAATCAAGCAACGTTTATAAAAACTCCTGACACCTCACGGAAGTTCTAAAAATATAAGTTTAATAAAACAAATTCGAGTAAAAAGAAATATTGGAAAGACTTCCTTTCCTCAAAAAGTTCAATAAATCTCCCAAGAAACACCGCTAGGGGTCAACACATCGCTTTCACATCCCCTTTTCCCCACTCTGTCGTTGCCATCCCTAAAAATTCCATCAAAAGTTCCAACAAGCACCGCTAGGGGCAGAATATCGCGTACACATCATCTTTCCTCCACTCGGTAGGTTGCCACCCCTCAAAGATCCATCGAAAGTTCCAACGAGCACTGCTAGGGAGCAGCACTTCAAGTTGACATCTCTCAACCCAACTCGGTCTTTTCCATTCCTCAAAAATCCATCAAAAGTTCTAAAAAGCACCGCTAGGCGGCAGCACATCGAGTTGACATCCCCTTTATCCTCCCTCGGTCGTTGCCATCTCTCAAAGATCCATCGAAAGTTCCAAAAAGCACCGCTAGGTGACAGCACATCAGCATCGACCCAACACACTAGTGCCACCTGCCACGCCCATATATTATTCTGCGTCAGGCCACACACCCTGCTCCTTCTGCACCAGGCCACGCCCCCCATCCTTCTCCTGGAAGGATGCATCCTTGCCCTCGGACCCGTCATGTTGTACTACTGATTTTGCTGTCTGTTTACGGGATGTCTGCGCATCCGAGCCTTATCTGTCCACTGCTTCTATATCCACATCACTGTCCTTGTGTCTGGTCCAGAATGAGCGGTTAGATAATCAATTTCTGTCATCCCAACAATCCATCTTCACTTAAAGTACGCCTGGTGTGCGTAATGCGAACGTCTTCGGGCACGGGCATACTGAGACACACGAAACGCTCTTTGGACTCAAAGTCAGCTCTTCACTGATTGCAACATCTCTCTTTGTACCCATAAGCGACAGTTCAGAAGGCGTTGCTGAGAACCTGAGGGCGCATTTTCACTGTTTTTTAGCAATATAAGTGACCTAACCAGTTGTACTTATCCTGTAAGTTTCAAGCTAATATCCACGGTCCTTCATAGTTTTGCAATTTCTACAAACATTAGCTGCTCGCATAGCTATCAATATAATGTAATATATGGTTATGCATTGTCCAGAATACTGGCCGATCGTTGTGTATTAGATTTGGATTCGGTGTGGTAACTAACTGTACAGTAGTGGTAATTTCATGTAAAAAATAAGGAAAAACTGAATGTCCATGAATTTCTTAAATTTATGAACATCTCCAGATTTCATTCATCCTTTTTAAATTTACATCGAAATACGACGTCGAGATTACAACAAATATATGAAAGACTGTTTCATAACATGTTTGAGTAAAATATTGAAAAACTAAATTATTAATACTTATAACAAATTTTTTATTAAAATGTAAGCCAAAGGCCAATCTAATGACTTTACCTGCGCCGTCTAAATGCAGACTTTGCAGGGATATGCTGAACTCTCTAACGGTTAATAAGATGAGAGCTCTGCGCGAGCAAGTCCGTCGGCAAACTGCAACCACAGTCTCTCTTTCGGGTAATATCGGTCTTCTGACTTGTGGGGTTATACCGCCTATCATGAGACCGATATCTCACACCTTTCGGCCATAGCCCGTGTGTGCGACGGGGCCAAGCAAATTTAATTTTTCACATCACTGGCTAGGAGACCGATTCGCCAACGCGAGATTTTGGAACGTACGTCCTTTAATGGTTTATAATAAAAACAGGTACATGCACATTTATCAAATTGAGGGTATCATGCCACCTCTCTCACACAGTTTAAGAATATTAACATCACAATACACACAAATATTTATTTACGTGGTCCGCAGTACTAAGGTCTGTACTGCGGTGATGGCTCCGGGCAACACACGTAACACCGTACGCAAGAGATACATGCCTCTGAATAGTGCCCCATGTGACCAACCATAGTTGACGTGGTTTTTAAGTGGCTGAAGTTCACGTTGCAGACTGGGACAGGTCTCACTGAAGTTGGAGTGGTCTACTTCCAGCTGCAGACGGAACTTGACACTCGCAAGCGAGCAACAGCTGCATGAAGGTGTGGCTGCACACTTGAGGTGCTGGTGCCCGACGTCACTGTAATTGCCACACCTGTCTTCAGATTCATGACAGTTGCTCCAAAAATGACCAAAGCCATTGCAACGGAAGCATTTGACTTCACGCAAGAACTCTTTAAGGCGGAGGACTGACCAACCCAGGTGCAGTCTTCTCATTTTCATCAAGAGCTTGAAGGCCCGTAGCTCCACATCTACCACCCAGTTGACCCGGCCTTCTTTAGCCTTAATGGGAAAACAGGCTGTGAAACCGTTTTCAAGGTCGGGGTTCAGCCCTCGAAATCCTTATGTGAGAGCTCCCCTTCGACGCCGTACACGATCAACTGGAGAAATCTCTTCTATGGGTTTTTGGGAAGTGTGCAATCTCTGGTTAGGGGATTGTTTTTCAACTAGCACCACCACCCCACCATTCTTAGTGATCCGACCTCCTTTGACCCCAAGCTGCAGCTTTGCAGGGTTAACTGACACTTGCAGGGTCTTTTCACGTCATCAGAGGACGTGTTCTAGACTGTGGAATAGACCAGAAGAACGTGTTTCCTCTCCACTTCGTCCTACCTACGAGGAGCAGGAGAATGAGGCGAATTCGGCTTCTGCCAGATGGCGCTATACCATTGATTCGTCCCGTCTACCTACTACGACTGCCGAATCGCGAAACGTAAAACACATTAGAAAAGCGGATGTTTTTTCGCAAGTTTTCAGGAAGGTATTCGTTTATTCCAGTACTCGTTAAATTATGGCATGATGTAAACTCAAGGCGTAGAAAATAGCAAAATAAAACAAATACACTGGCGGAAAATGAAAAAAGAACACCAAGAAGGAGACGTCTGATACCAATGAAATATATACAGCATAATAACGGAATACAGAGGATAACGTGATCAAAACATTATGGCAAAATAGAGCTGTATTTGCTGTTAAACTGAAAAATAACATTTCCATGTAACATGGTTAGTACGAGGTTGAACCGCCATGAACTGCTTCACACTGTGCAATTCTGGAATGGAGACTGTCGTACAGATGTTGAATGTAAGTTTGGGGTATTGAGTTCCAAGCATCCTCAACCTGGACGCGTAAATCAGGAATGGTCGTGGCTGGCCGTGGAGACCGAATAAGTAGGTGTCCCATAAAATCCCACACGTCCTCAATGTGAGACAAATCCGGTAAACGTGCAGGCCACGGAAGTTGTCTCACACCCTGAAGATGCATGTTGCGTTGCACGTGCCGTGTGTGGTCATGCGTTATCTTGCTGGAAAATACCACAATGGACCGACCTTACAAATGGCACAAAACGGGCTGAATGATGTTGTTGATGTAGGAGGTGCTGTTTAACGTATCCGGTACAAACACTAGTTGTGTACGGGAGTGATAGCTGATCGCTCCCTACACCAGGAGACCAGGTGTAGGCCCTGTGTGTCGCTTCCGGATGCAAGAAGGGTGGAGACGCTCCCCTGTGCGTATGCGAACACGCATACGGCCATCGGAGGCTCCCAAGCAGAATTTGCTTTCATCGCTGAAGACGACAGATCGCCATTGCGTTCTCCAGTGCAGACGTTGGCGACACCACTGCAGCCGTTCCTGTGGGTGGGCTGGAGTCAGAGCTACACATGACAGAGACACAGGTGCACGTAGTCCTGCATCCAGTAGACGGTTGCCGATTTTTCGCACAATCACCTCAGTTTCAACGGCAGCTCGGATTTGCGTCGCAGTGAATGTTCTGCTTGACAACGCCGCTCTTCTTATGCGTCGATCGGTCCGCTCATTAGTCCGTCTGTTACCCCCGGCTTAACGTCTTCTCGTATGGGAATGTTACACGGACCATCTACGGCACCATCGTACCACCACCGATATGTCCCGTCTAATTCGCTCCGCATTACGAGGATACGACCACCCGGCTTCGCGGAGTCACACTAGACGACCTCGCTCAAAGTCCGATAAGTGCTGAAATCGTACACGTCTTCCATGTCCAGACATTGCAGCTTCTTCAGGGTCTTCGCACGTGTCCGTACGCCGACAGCTGATTACATTCACTTCACCGTACTCCTTAAATACCACCGACGATAATTTGCATATTATGCCGTGCTGTGGCGTAAGCGCTCAACGGTTGGTCCCGAAATTAACATCACACCTACGTAAACTTGACCCATTCACATATGTAAATTTCATGATCGTCCGCCAATTCCTTCTTGGTGTTCTTTTTTTACTTTCTGCCAGTGTATGTAGGCATGGTAAATAACGATAATGTTCGTATGCCGTATTTAATGTTTTGCGTCATACTTTTTCTTTACACCAGATGTACTTGGAATATAATCTAAGTTGAGATTGCTTCTCCATCTGTCCGTACGCCACTAAGCAAAACTTCGAACTGAGATCGCTAGACTAATTCAACACATTACAGTTTTTGACCTCTTGTACATCTAGAATCTCAGTGGATATCAACATTTCTTAAAGACTTGAAATGGTTTTAACATTGAAAAACTTCCTAATTCCCACAAATATGTATTTCAAAAAGCCAGTTAAAATGTTAAATGCAGTCAATGGAGTGTAGAACACAATTCTCAGTGATAGCAAAGTACTTGTGAGGGGAATTGTATTTGTAGTAAGCTATCTGTTTCCCTAATTTGCAACATTTCTACAACCACGTGTACGTATGCAGAGGTTGACTTCTTATTTTTGCGCTCCTGTGGTTCCCTTTTTTTGGTTAGAGGTAACCTCCTTACTGATGGCTCTGGCTCGAGTTTTTATATAAAGAAGTCGAAGCACTGCAGTAATTTAATTTTATTCTACAGCACTACAAAATGTGAAAGAAACTTAACACATTAAAAAACAAATAGATCAGTAAACTTGAATTACGTTCAGAAAATTTCAAAATTCTATCCTTTACACTCTCCTATTTCTTCAACGCACAATCCTTTCTTACTAATCTTCTTCTATCCTTTTCTCATGCTCTGCTGGTTGGTACGCTATCAAGCCTTGGTTCCAAAATTACTGAAATGTAAGTTCAAAAGGTGAGTCGAAAGATTTGCAATATAGGGATCACTTTATGTCTTCATTCGTTCCTTTACGACAAAAGCTCGCTAGCATTCAAAGCACTGTACATCGTGTTGCACTGTCTTTAACCCTCTGTCTGCCAGTTCTCCGATTCAGCGGCGGTAAAAGTTCTTGTTCTTCGAGGCGAAGAAAGCATTCACCGCAGCTGCCACCTCCTTCTGGTTGTTGAAGTTCCGCCCAAAAGGAAGTGGGCCATTGACCGGATCAATTAGTAATCCGACGAGGCAGGATTCGGACTATATGCTGGGTGGGACATCACTTCGATGCCCTCACGTTCCTGGGGTTTTGTCCGGGTCGTTCGCAATGTATGAGGCCGAGGGTTGTCCTGCTGTAGAAGAGCCCGCATTCTGTTCACCAGTGTCGGGTACATCTCCTCCAAAACGGCCTACATTCGCTCCAGCTGTTCAGAGTTGAGGCTGGCGTTGATGGGCGGACCGTCTGGAAAAAAATCGCAATGGATTATCCCTCGGAATTCCACCAGACGCAGAGCATCGCCTTGTGCTCGAAGCGTTTACGTTTCGCAACAGGTTGTGGAAGCTGGACTTGGCTCAACCATTGCCTTTGTGTGTTAGGATTACGAAAATAGACCCACTAAATAGGCAACATCCAAAGAAGATGAAACTGTGGAAGGAGTTTGTAAATTTTGTAGAAGACAAAAATTCATAAATTATTTCGCGTTACCATAGCTGCTGTCCTAGCTATGGTAGGAAACAAAAACACTTCAGAAAATTTCTCCAGAAACATTTTGGTCGTGCAGAGTTAATCTTCCTTCGTATAATTCAGAAAAAGAATTTGTGGGTACTTAGGAATGCAAACTGTTGCCACAATTGTCTAATTTACAGGTGGCTACTCACATTAAATCAAAGATACTTTTAAGCCTTTGCTATAGGAAATGGAGTGCTCATGATCACACCATGTTTTTACGCACTGCTGTGTCTGAAACTTGCAACACCATGAAGACTTACTGGTATTCGCTTGAAACTTACAGAATATATGCAAAAGTTTGGGACGTGCAAAAGATTAACATGTTAGCGAAAATGAGTTTAAGACTTCGGAGGAGCGCCCTCTGAGCTGTTAGGCCTTGGATATGAAGAGTTGCTACAAACAAGATGTTGCAATCAGTGAAGAGCTGATGTTGAGTCGAAAGGGTAATTCGTTTGCCTCATTATGCACCGTCGCCGAGGCACGTCTCATTGAACACGTGAAGGACTTTGAGCGCCGAAAAATTTTTGAGTAAGAGAACCTGGATTTTACTACCCCGAATTTGCCATTCGTACATTAGGAAACGGCAGTACAGTGATCCGGACGTGACAGCAGTGGACATGTAAGGCTTGAACGCAATGTACTTCTGGAAATGAACAGCAGTGGACATATAAGGCTTGAACGTAATGTACTTCTGGAAATAAACAGCAGTGGACATATAAGGCTTGAACGCAATGTACTTCTGGAAATAAGCAGCAGTGGACATATAAGGCTTGAACGCAATGTACTTCTGGAAATAAACAGCAATATCGCATAACTGCACAGAATGACTGCTACTTATACCGCATGGCAGTGACCGATCGCACACTCACATCCACCATATTATCGCAGGAGTAGAACACTGTTCCTCGTCAGGCTTTGTCTTCCAGCACAGTTCGACGCTGTCTGCCTAACAGAGGACTGGTCACCAGCAGTCCATTTCTGCGCATTCCTTTGACCCTCAATCACAAGCGCATCAGGCTCCAATTGTGTCTCAAACGGTGACTCTAAAGCTCCAATTGACAACAATTCCTATATTCTGACTAGAAATGATTCAACTTGATGCATTGTGATAGGAGCATACATGTTCGAAAATATTGTGGTGAACGGAAATTTGCAGCGTATTACGGGCCAAACGCAAAAAAGTTATGGTTTTGTTTCCCACTGTGTTCGATTCACGATATCGCCTGTTACGAATACAGGGAACTCCCAATATCCTGCGATACATGAGGGATGCCTTAGGGTCATAGGTAGTATCCTTCCTTCAGAATTGTTCCAGTAGGACAATATTCGTCCACACGTGGCCCTCAACCTCTTTTCAGCACATACGGCTTTTTCAATGGCCGATACGTTAGCCTTATATCATTTGTATCCTATTGAACATGTCTGGGACATGGTAGTTAAGCGATTGGTAGGTGAAGCGCCTCGTCATAGTCTCAACAAGTGAACTCAGGTCTATAGAAATAGCCTGAAAGGGCTTTTTCCAGTACGATATGAAATACCTCTTCCATTCAGTGCCACTGCGTGTACATACTTTTATTGTTGCTCGATGTGTGTGTGCACGATAGTTACTTTTATAGGAAAGAAAAATCTTGTATAATTGTACGAATGTAATCAGTTAGCTCCTGTAACATCAGAAATATGTAATACAAATTTTAATTGAATACCGTGATGCTTTCTTCGTGTTGCAATTTTCACAAATACAGACTGTAGCTGCATATTTGATGAATTTCTCCATGGAAACTACGTTAAGCAAAAAGTCAGACGTTTATAAATTATTTTACTTATTTAGTTATTAGTTCAGAATTTCACCACAATTCCAAAAGTCGAACGTTTCAGGTCCTGATTGCCATTCAACACAAAGTTTCCAAATGGACAACTTTCTTAGTAAAACAGAATTATAACGCAATATATTCAAACAGCGATTTTCCGTATTGACCGCTTTTACACATTATTTCATTGGCACAAGTTTGACTAACCTGCATTTTTTTTCATTTTTAGCATGAAATTTGCGGTGATACATAGGTAATAGTCGATTACATGTCAGAAAGCTGGATGTTTGGCTCCCAATTTAAACTGTAGTAAGATTAATGCAAATTAACTTATGAACCTTCAGTTTTCCGATATTAGTGACGCATCAGTGCGAGAAACCAAGACATTTGTATGGTTGAGAGCACAAATGTTTACATTCTATAAAAAATAACGAATGTTCAGGCAGCTATTATAAATTTTATTTTGTGAGATGTTGTCTGCCCAGTAAAAAACAATATACGTGGACAGATAAATGTAATTCATATTTGGATCAACAAAAGAGCGGTCAAACCCGGATAAAATTCGAAAACCTACCAAAGTGTATCGAATGCTTAATGAAATACTTCAAAGGGTTTTACCCAAATAGTTAATTATTCTGATTTTAAAAGAAACTTTTCAATAAATAGGTTATTTGATATATCTTTCCTGAACCAATTTTGATGCGAATGTGAAAATGAATAATTGATCCATTACTGTCTAGTAATTTATTTTTAAAAAGAGTTTTAAGTATAGGAATACAGAACAAGTTTGCTTAACAGAAATTAGAATATGAATCTGTAAACCACCTTGTATGGTGTGTAAAGCAGAAATGGTTCGTAGACACCTAAATTTTTTTAAAAATATAAAATTTCCTTTTTTTTAACAGTGAAACCTTGGGACTTCAAGGTAGTAACGTACATATAGTTAGTGGAAAGGTGTTAATAAGGCTTTAGAACAAAAGTGACTTGTCCACATAAATTCAATTACGTTTTGAACAGAAATAGAGAATATAAATAACAATTGAATCAGTATGTAGACTATTCATTAGCTTTCGAAGTTTATTCTTTTAATTGAGGCCATATGTTTGAGAGCTCGGAAAGATAAAAATGTTCACCCAACCCAAGCTTTTTTCGATATAATCTATGTCTTCATTTTACATTTATTCGTAAGGCTTGGTGAAATTGAAAATTTCACCAAGCCTTACGAATAAATGTAAAATGAAGACATAGATTGAAAGAACCTATTACTTGAATAACACGTCTTAGAAATTATATTGAATTATTATTTGTTGATCTCGACTCAACAAATAATGGTTTGATAAAAACGACGATCCAATAAACTGCAAGTGTCCACTAATTTGATTTTGGATAATTAGTTCCCTTAAAATGACAAAAAACCGATTAGGGCTACATCTGCCACTTCAGCGTGTGTCAAATTACATTGAAAGGATTACTTTAAAAATCCTGCTGAAGAATTGGCAGAAAATATTATATTATCTTAATCATAAAAATTTTTTTGCTCACCTAACAGAAAAAAAGACGTTAAATCCATCGAAATCTGTAAAATATTATTTATTTGCGGAAAATGACCTGTCATGAATTCTTAGAATTTTTTTATGCTGAAATATAATGTGTTTTCGAAGATGACTGTAACTGATTTTATGTACGTATGGCAACGACTCTAATTTATATAACTGACTAAACGTTCCATATTTCCGAGGAAAATATTTTTGGCTTCACCCTGGCGCAGAGGTCTTATTGCTGGCTTGTGACCCGTGCGAGATGGTTTGGAATTCTGATGAGGCAAGAATTTTGGGTTTTTTTCAAAACACTAGCTGCCGCCCTTCCCTGGAACCAATGGTCCTAAATGAGTACGAGCGACGGCCCTTAGAACATTGCGCTGCTTGCTGTGGTAGTAAAAGCCCCAAACAAAAGCAAATTAAATTTCTGTCGTGACCACATTCAATGGTATATCACATAAGCGTGAGGAGTAACAGCTGATTTAAATAAGGTTAATAAAATTATTTGAAGAATTATGTTTGTCATTTTCTCAAGTCTATATTTCAGAAATGCCTCATTTGCTTCAAATGTTTATACTATATTTAAATACCAGCGCTATTAGCTTTGTATGCTGCGACAGAGAGTCAGTTAAAATTGATAGGAGTTATGCAATATTATAATATAATAACTGTATTGCGAATTTAGAAATGTTTTTATTGCGTCGAAATGAAGCCCCCATGTATTCAACATGTAACGCGCTAAAAGAGTTGATTTCATATAAATGCAAATAACACTTAAATATTACGGATTTTTGTGACAACGGAACAGTCCGTCGCAGAAATCGGATTTCTGAAAAGAATTTGTAAAATTGATCTGTGTCGTAGCGAGATAGAGTTTAGTAAAAAAAAACAAAATTAAAAGGAACAGGTCATCTAACGTTGAACTTTTATGCAAGAAATTTATGGTTAGTGAATACTGTACAGGAAATCAAGAAACTATCCTCAATGAACAAGAATGTTTGTCAGCAATTTTAGCAGTTGTAAAACAATTCTTTTTCGACAGATGAAAACATCAGTTACGTGCTACAAAGGACTCATATTTACCCAGTTTTAAGAAATATAAAACGGCCATTTCTGACATTACCTCAGTCAACTACCGATTGCGAAAGGGGTTTTTTATGTCAAATAATCATGAAGACAAACTTGAGGAAAAGGGCTTATAACAGTAATTCGTTACACTAAATGGTCCAGAGATTGAGAATTTTGACTTTAATTCAGCATATAAAAAGTGGATTACTTTTTCGCCTCGATTGAAACAGTGTACACAATTATTTTGCGAGTTTCCCAAATATGTATTTGTCAACTTTATGTTGAGCTTCTAACAGAATTGTTTATATAAAATGTTTAAGTTCAGCTTTTCAACATCTCAAAACTTTACTATAAAATATTAAATCCAGCACTAACAAATGTAGTGAAAAATAAATAATTAAAATTAATGTGCATATACTATTGATCTACGTCCAATGAATATAAAAATTTGGCGAATGAATTCTTTTCTTGGCTATTAGAGTGGGGACCGGGATTATAGATCCAGAACAACCCCTGCAATGAGTTTAATGTTAACGCACTATTTGTCTTGATGATACCGAGCTACTCGCGCTGCAAAACTATAGTAGACGCCAAATAAATATTTTTTTGTGAATAAACGAGTCTAATTTATTCTATAGATGTATTTGGACATATCGTAATGCGTTCTTTATTCTAAAAATAAATTATATGAAATTAAATTTTAAAAGACGATATACATATGCAAAAGTGTTAGTGAAAATGTCGAACACCTCTTACCAATCTTAGTTGGAAGGGACAGCTAAGCAATCCTGGACACGAGAGCATGAGTTTTCGATAGAAATTCCGACTTTTAATAAGGGCAACCGTCTAGTCACAAGCTTGGTGGGTCTAATTCGCTACCTCACTGACCCGAACTCGAGTGGTGCAGACGAATCATACACGGGGATCATAACAAAAGCTCTGCACACGTTAATCTAAAATAAAAGCGGATCATGCAATCGGAAATGTGATTGCGTCATATCAAGGTTAGACTCTCAGCAGCGCAGTGGTATCAGGACGACGCGGTATAAATTTTTGTGTGGATGTGGGAGAGTTTGGAAGTGGCATCTCCTCAGATCGGGTCACGGCGTTTGACCAGCGCTCGTACGTGAAAATAGAATCTCTGTGGGGAAAAACTTCGAAGCAGATCCACCCTGCTTTGCAAGAAGTTTGTGGGAAAGGAACTCTTGATCGAAGAACAATTTATCGCTAGGCATCGTTCTTTCCAGGGCTGAAGCAGCATCGAAAATGATCGCCGCTTAAACCAAAATCAAACGCCGTAAGACAAAATTTCTGTCACTATTGTTCCAATGCTTCTCGAAGAGAACCGCCGTTTGACAGTCGAGGATATGGTTCATCAGGCAGATTTGTCCACCATGTCTGTTCGCCGGATTTTGATAGACTCACTGGTAAAATGAAAAATCACCGCGTGCTTGGGGCCCCATTAACTCATACTCGAGCAGAAAACAGCCAAGTTTCACACGCGCAGAATCACTTCCACAGGTTCAAAAGGAAGGGAGGCAAATTTTGGAACAGAATTGTTGGAATCGGTGTGACTTGGACCATTGATTTTGAACCGAAATTGAAGTCACAATCAGGGAAATGGAGGCATTGAAGTTCCCTACGCCCGTCAAAGTGTCGTCGGCAGCAACCCAAAATGAAGGAAATGATGATATTTGCGTACGTAGCCCAGGGGGTTGTGATCTCTGATCGAGTGCCGGTAGGGCAAAATGTCAAGGCACAATATTATCATGACTTTCGAGGACAAAGTTAAAACCGAAAATTCGTAAAAATCGCCCCACCTTGTTGGAAGACATGTTGCTGCATGGCAACGCATCGTGTCATGGTGCAGTGTCGGTACGGGGACTTTGGTCGAAATACGGCTGTAAACTTTATGCCACCCACCATACACACCTGATCTCAGTTCACCCGACTTTGATTTTATCGAAAAGTTAAATAATCGGCTCCGTGGCATCTGCTACGAATCGCTGGACGAACCGTCAGTGGACGTGACCTAAATAATAAGACAGCTGAACAAAGATGGCATACTGCGGACAATCCAAAACTTTCATAACCGCTTTTAGGCTGTCATTATCAGCGGAGGGTCGCACATTGAACGACAAATAAGGTAAGTTTTCTTCGTTACTTCACACTTTTCTCAAGAATAGACAGTGTGCAGAACTTCTGTTAGGACCTCCGTAGGCGTTATCAACGCCTTTTTTGCTTTACATCCGCAGGTAAAAGTTTCACACATTTGAAAGAAAGAGTTTTCTGTTCATTACCGATTATCAAAGTTGGGTTTTATTACCTCACACTTTGTAACTGAAAGGAAAGTCCTACATCTTTGACCAGGTTTCAGTCGTAGAATATTTGAACCTTTAAAGCAAGTGTTTTGTCCCGCAGTATGTTACAGGGCAATGCGTCTCCGGCAGCATTGAATATATCATTTGCGTCATATTCAACTGAAGGTTTCTTTAAATTTCCATCGTTCCAGGCACTGACATTTTCCGTAATAACAGAGGCACATTCGCAAAGCAGTTTTTATTAGAATTGTCAGTTTCGTAATAAAACTCTGCAGTCATCCACTTGAAGCCTTGAAACGTTCATTGTTTTTCAATCTCACTTCCATGCGTTTGTGCTTTTTGGTGAACATTCCACCAATCGGCGTATTAGAAGATCGCATATTTTTTAACCACTCCATCACTAATTTCTCCAGCAATCGATATTTTCACTTCGTTGCACGAATACGTTTGTGAAAAATAACGAATTTTCTGACTACGTTAATCATCTGTCTGTTTTTGATAACAATGAGGAGAACATATCTTTGTTCATTAAATAATGTAGTAATCTTTGTACCTTTACCACAGTGTTTCTCAACTTCCTTCAAAAACGTAATTTTCTTATCAATTGACAAAGAACTACTTTTAACGGGAGAGACATTGCAAAACTCGGCATGTATACAAATCACGATCAGAAGGTAAAACTTTAGTTCTGCTCAGGAGAGACAAGCGGAAAATTTCGTACGAATAATCAGTCGAGTGAACACAGACCTTGACGCCAGCTCGTAATGTCTGTTTCCCTACACTTACTGTATTTGGAGCACAACACGATGGCATTGCAACCGTTGAACACTGCACGGAGTCTCTTTGAAGTTTAAGTGGGAAGAACACATTCTTACTAAACTAATTTGATCAGTATCAAAAACTGAATTTTGACTAGTTCTTTTTGTTATGGGAACTTCTTCAATACGGCCACTATGAAAATAGAATTAGAGTTGTGGCTGTCCAACGGGATTAAGAGCGGGAAATTTGTCAATGAGTTCGTTATATTGAAAATATATTTGAAATGGTATATAATACATATATATACTGTATAATCGTGCTATCCAAGGTTCTTAAAAAGAGATTCTCGTTTCCCTGTATTTATTTGTGTTAATCCTTGTCTCTATATAAGATCCGACATGTGTGCCATAAATTGAGGCCCCCCATGGCTGAACAATTGAACTCATCAAACAAAAGATAATGTCACTCCTAGAATAAAACGATATCAAAACAGTGAGTACACATCCATTTACACATATCACAGTGCCAACAGTTGGAGTTCATATTACAATTTGCCCACTAAATTTGGATCTCGCGTTTCATACTACGTAACATTAATTCAAGGAAATATCTTGAGCATTTATTTAAGTACCCGCTTTTCATACCCCAAAATCGACAAGGGCCTACAGACCCGTCGACAGATACACACAAACCTGAAACATAAAAAAATGGGATCGGAATTTAACAAGTCTAGTGAAGAGATGGTGTCACTCCGATTTGTAAACTGGCGTACAGAAACGAACTTGTGCAGCCGTAGCGCGGTAGTATCAACTGATTTTTGGGTATACCAATAAAGCACTGAATCTAATTACTACCTAATTACGAAATTTAGAAATGAATCACATCTCTCTTAAGCACATTGATATCCAAATTTTAACTCGGGAAAGCATTCGAAGGGAGACTTTGGCTTGTAAATAGACACCTTCCTAAGGTTATTAAACATAAGAAACACATATGTTCCCTTTTTGCGTATGAAGGGTCACATTTTCAGATATCACCAAGGTGAGGTGTAAGAGTGAACGAAAAGAATGTGGTAATAATGAATGTGATAATTTAGTGCGTACTCACAACTCTCACCATGACGATTCATACTTATGACCAGGATGAAGACAAACTCTGAGGCCAAAGAATTTCTTCCTCAATGAGGGCTGTGCGTTGCTCGATGAGTGTACAGAGAGGTATCTAATGAGATGCTGCGTGCCCTCTCAGAGCATACGAGACAAGCTTTATGGTTCCAGATCAGGAGACTTGGCCTGCCAGTACATAAAACGAATACCCTCAATCTGTTGAAAATCATCTAAAAGTTGAGTGCCTTGAAAAAACTAATGCCGAAAGTTGCCAGAAAATGTCTAACACAGTGCTCAATGAACTCGTTTCTATAGTATTTAGCATTCACATTACGAATGAATCTTGTTCGCGAACGTTTACAGGATCACTACGGGTCCCCTGTTCTCTCCAGTTGAACTGTACAAGAGAATAGGTTTTAAACTTAATTTCGACTCATCTGTAAGAAGAACACCGGCTCATTCGTCTTTGCTCTGTGAGCTATGTTGTCTGCACTTGTTCAAGCGATCGCTTCTGTGAGATATAATATGCGGGTCATAAAAGATGGATCTCCTAGCATAACGGCTAATTGCATTAAGCTTCCGATGTATGGCCTACCTTGATGCTCTAGTCCCAGTAACAGCAGAGAGCCTGAAGGCAATTTCTCAACAGTATAAAAATCTGAAATCGTGGGGATAAAACCACATAACCGCTTTAACAAAGTGCCATACGTCCCAAACGACCCAGGCCAGGTCTCCATGACACTTCACCGTTGCTGTTGGGTTTATGGCATTACCAAGAAGACACTCAAGTGTGGATAATCATGTACCTTCTGACCTGGATCTAAGAGTAGTGGACTTTAGGTCTTCCTATCGATCGCCACCGGATAGCATCGGACACTCACGTGTTAGGTAAACAAAAATCATTTTGAGCCACCGAAACGGCTCTGACTTTCGCTTTCAACGAATAATTCCACTACAGTTCCCGGATGGTTTTACGTATGTAACTGAATTTACATATTGGCCAGCATTTGTTCTGGTAATCAAATTCGATTCAGCGTATTTTTATCGTATTAATTTGCGAATGTGCTCAGAATATATTAGTTTTTTATTGAGCATTTTGGTTTATTTTATCCCTACTGCCTTCCGGAAAAACACCTTTGCATATTTACAATTATCACACTTTGTTCGCAAATTGAACTTAATATCGCGTTAAATCAATGAGAATACATTGTCTTTTACGAAAATGCGGATCTTGTCTTAAAAGAAGCAGGTCGTAAGTTCATTACTGAATTCTGGATCACTACACGGAGAACGGGAAAGTCGTTAAGCAATACAAATCCCCAATAGTAAATATCTGTCATTCATTCACTCCCCAAACAAGCAGAGGTCTTCGAAATCCGGGAATTGCATAAAAAGCCTTACCTACTTGTTGTCTTTCACACGACATATGTCATTCTATTCGAATTCGTACCCGCTGGAAATAAATAACTGTACTGTGGGAAAAGAATGGGAAGCTTCGATAAAAAAGACACTGGGTAATCTCAATAAAACGAGTACCTAGATAATCTATACAAAAATAAATTGAGAAATCTCTCATTAAAATCCATTTATTTGTCATTGAACTCAGTTATATCTGCGTTCATGAACAAAATTAGCGTTAATATGAAAACTGTTATCTGATGATCATGCAAATTCGAACACTTTTAAAGTGCATGATTATATTAGTGGACTTTGTAAATTTCAAACAGTGAACAACATGAAATGTGCTATGTGAACCATCTGAATATTATAACACGAACTGGTATTGAATATGTACTTAATAAGATGCAAGCACTAAAACAAAATTAAAATATGCAAAACTGAACCAAACGCTTATATTTGATGGATTTATAAAACATGTTCACCTCCTTACAAATTTGAGAGGAAACGTCATTCAGCAAACACTAATTCATATTTCAGGACAAAGCGCAATTCTGTGAAAAAGAAAGTAATGCTGCATAATCAAACAAAATTTTTAGAAAACATGTTAATAATTTATTTTTCTAAGAAAATACTGAACACTACTATAAAGGTTTGACCATTCTTCTTTAAATGTACACGGTCGAGTCATATTATTGTTAAAACCAGCATATATCAAGAATAATCGCACTGACTCAAGGTTTCATGCGAGGCAAAGATCATGAGGCCTGTGAAAACCCTGCATGTCGACTGGTTCTTTACCAAATATTACATCATCCGCCTTAAACTTATTAAAAATGCTCTTACATTTACGGTATACATTTTCTGGGGAAAATTGATTGTCACTTGACGCACATTACTGCATTGCAAAAATAACTTCTTAATGAATTAAAGTACGAAATATTTTGGTACATGAAAAACGATTGCAAGTATGTTGGTATTAATAAAAATGTACAGATATATTTCACAACGTACTGAAATCTAAAACGAAAAGAAGAAGATTAAGTCCGACTATTTTGTTCGGTGAAAGGAAATTATCGATAAGTGTAACTTATTTCTGATATTTAGGGAATATTGAAAGTTAAATCTTATCGAAATGCTGTTGCAAATAATTCATTAATTTACAGAAGAGATCACGTTTTCAGTTCATCTAGACACATTTTAGTTTTCCTAAACACCCAATTGAAAAAATCCTTTTTAAGTCAGATACTACTAAATAAAGAACTATATGCGACATTTTCTTTTCAAAATAATTTTAAAAGTTCCCGATAGGGAGCGCACAATATGATCTGTTTTCCGGGATATCACTTCAAAAAGTCCTGTTTATAGAATTGTTTTAACACCGGATTTCACATATATTGTAGAACTCTGTAACAGTGTAGTTTTTGAAATTCACAGTTCTGGTGCTAAGTAGTGTTAGAATGTATTTCTGTTTAAATACACTGACGGTAAAAAAATCCCAACACCAAGAAGGGTTTGTGTTAGATAAACGACAGTTGGTAGGCGGTGAGAGTACATCTGTAAGATGATGTCTATGCAAATTTCGCGCTCGGCGCATACGTGTGGCGCTAGTAGCGCCCCTCGGAACCTGCAAAGCAGGTTTGCTGTAAATACGCGCTGTAAAGTTCGTGAGCGTTAATTATCGTTGAGATTCGACGTAGTGTGTTGCTGTTAGTCAAGAATGCCTTTAAGAAGACGAAGAAGCCATTATCAACAGCTCACGGATTTTGAACGAGGTCGTGTAATAGGGCTACGAGAAGGTGGATTTTCTTTCCGCAATATTGCAGAACGACTTGGCAGGAATGTAGCCACTGTGCATGATTGTTGGCAGCGGTGGTCAAGGGAAGGTACTACCTCAAGAAGACCGGGCACCGGCCGTCCACGTGGCACTACTGAGAGGGAAGACCGCCGTGTACGGCGTATGGCCGTGGCGCATCATACTGCGTCTGCGGCAGCAATTCGAGCTGCAGTTGCCACCACAGTGACACAACGAACTGTTACAAATCGGTTACTTGAAAAACAGCTCAGAGCCAGACGCCCTGTAGCGTGCATTCCACTTACTCCAAACCACTGCCGTTTGCGACGTCAGGGGTGTCAAGCTAAAGTTCATTGGAGGACGGAGTGGAGATCTGTTGTGTTTTCTCATGAAAGCCGGTTCTGCCTGGGTGCCAGTGTTGGCCGTGTGTTCATTAGAAGGATACCAGGTGAGCACCTGCAACCAACCTGTCTGCGACCGAGACACACTTGACCTACACCTGGAGTTATGGTCTGGGGAGCAATTTCCTATGACAGCAGGAGCACTCTCGTGGTTATCCCACGCACCCTGACGGCACAGTTGTACGTCGGTCTGGTGATTCAACCTGTTGTGCTACCATTCATGAACAGCATTCCAGGGGTGTTTTCCAACAGGATAACGCTCGCCCGCATACCGCTGTTGTAACCCAACATACTTTACAGAGTGTCGACATGTTGCCGTGGCATGCTAGATCACCAGATCGTTCTCCAATCGAGCACGTATGGGACATCATTGAACGACAACTCCAGCGTCCCCCATAACCAGCATTAACCGTTCCTGTATTGACCGACCAAGTGCAACAGGCATGGACCTCCATCCCACAAACTGACATCCAGCACCTGTACGACAGAATGCATGAACGTTTGCGTGCTTGCATTCAACATTCTGGCGGTTTCACCTGTTATTAATGTACCAGCATTTCACATTTAAAATGGCTCTTCTCGCGCTTACATTAAGCTGTGATCTTGAAACCTTAATCGATTAAATATGTTACCTGTACAAATGTATTGCCGCCATTTCATTCCTTGACAACTATTTTTTCGTGGTGTTGGGATTTTCTTTCCGTCAGTGTACATTTGCATTTAGTCTTCTAAAAGTTCCATTATATAAGTTTTTTTTTTAATTTATTCCGTTCGGTACAGTAAAGATTAGGAACACATTATCATGTTTAAATAATGGAAAGATTTTCCCCTAGGAGGGGTCATAATAAAAAAATTCTAAGTATCTCAAGTTCCAGAAGACATTAAAAATTACTTTTCTTAGAAGAAATCCCTTTATTTTCGTGTGAGGAAATAGCCATTGCATGTTTTATGATAAAGCACGCCCAGGCATTTTCTGTCCAATGTAGTTGCATCGCTCCCTTACAATGTTACCATTGGCGGTAGAGCTAAAAGTCGTCAATTAAATTAAGCCGGCTGCCCGAATACATTACATCACAGTACCATTCATTAAAATTCATGAAGACTTGTTTTAGTAAAGTGATATTTATACCAGGTTTTGGAAATAATCTAAGTAGATTATCGAATATTTAAAATTGTGTGCGCTTTCTGATCTTTGGTATCATTCCAAATATTTCAAAGGTGAGAACACATCAAAAAAATTCTAAATTAACCAAATGTTCTTAAATGTTTATTAATCACCTTAGATTACTTGGATAGCATCTTAATCTATGTGTTCCAGTGTTAACGGCACAAAATGTTTCGTAAATTATATCCTGTCAGCTTTTTTCTACTCCAAATCAACCGTGTGTCAGAGTCGTCTGTATTTGTCATGAAGCTTCGACGGTGACAAATAAAACACATTATAAATATATAATTGTGAAAATATTTTGGGTAGCTTTCGGCGTTCAAATTATGAATGTCTCTAAATAAATAAAACAGCTCAAAAAAAAACTTTATTTATTTATGTTCCCTTTTACATTGATTTATTATCCCAACAAAAGCAAAGTTCTTTGAAGATAAGTCGGGAAAAAAATGACATACGCGAAAATCTTTTTTGGAAAAAACCCTTTCACGCAGAAAAATGAGAGGGATTTTTATGATTAGAACGCAGAACCCGAACATGGAAGTATAAATTTTTAAAAGGATTTATTATTAATTTCCAGAGACCCTTTACTTAAAATGAGGGTAAACAGATTCCATATACGTCCAGCGTACAGGAAAGAGAATATAAGGTTATTAGCTTACAGTAATTTCTTAACAAATTAATTTATATAAATTATTTATTTTTATGTCACTTTTCCTGTAAGAATGTGACCACTGGTAATACGCCATCTTTAACTAGGTACTTAAAATGGCTGAAATGAAAGTACCATGAAAAAGCCGGAAAAATCGTTTTTAAAACGGTCTTCACTTTACGGAAGATCATACAAGTACTACATAATGTAGAAAAGTGACCTAAACAATACACATTACGTACATGATGCTTGTTTTTAATTCAGACTGTGATTTTTACAATAAAAAATGTAACGAATCTTTTGTTTCCTCTTAGACATTGATGGATTGTAACTCTAGACTTTACATAAAATACGTAATTCTCGGCTGTATGGAAACTTGCGGTTTCTTCAATAGGTGCATTTGACACACTATAAAATTGTCAGATTGTGTTTAAAGCTTCCATGAGTTCTGATTGAAATGGTTTGCTTCCAGTTCTGTCCCATTGATCATTCTGATGCTTTTCTTCTGAGCTTTCGTTTTCTGATTGTGTTATTTCTGTATCTGGCATGTTATGCCAGGGTATTACATCTGCGTCAGCATCGACATAGCTTTGAGAACTAAATATCACTCCTATCTTTTTGGCATTGTTTCTCCATTCATCTGCATCCTATTCTACAGGTCTGTCGGCAACGACTTTCTTCATTAAAATCATATTTGGCACTGTAGTCAGCATGACTATAGCCTGCTTCAATGTGCTTTAGTGGCAGTTCATTCCGTGTCATGGCAAGAGCTTTAATGTATTCAAGGATATTTCATTTCACTGGTTTATCATCCAATGACGTCCGCCTGATTTCGTAATTTAGCAGAATGGTCCGATATTTTTGCTTTATCAGTTTCATAATTTTTTGATGAAGAGGCATACACTAGTGCAGTTATCAGTCAAGAATATCAGTTCAATGTTATTCAACTGAATATCTTTGGAACTTGGGTGTGCAGGACAATTATGGATGAATAGCGCCATTTTTCTGTTCTCCATTCCCACTTTAACGTCGAAAGCCTTCACCAACTTGTTAAATAATGGCATTGTCATCCACGCTTCCTTATTAGCTTCGTATGTGCACGGTAGCAAAGCATCACGAAGTCATATTGGCGCGATATAGAGACGTTAAACGTCGTTCTTTACAGAGTTTTCTTCCTTGGATCGCCTTTTAACGTCAAAGTCCTTTCAGGAAACATGTTGTAAAACAACGCAGCTTCATCTGCATTGTCAATGTATTTTGTGTTGTATCGAGCTAGCATTTCTGAAAGGCCAGGGGACCGGTCCTGAACCGCTTGCGTGCTGAGAGAAGGTGATTCTCCATTTTTTCTTTTTTTCACAGAAATCCTGTTTCTTGTTTTAAACTATGTCCGAACAACTAAAATTCTCAATCATTATTTAACTATCCAAAGAACTAAAATTCTCGATCATCATTTCTACGCTTAATGCATTAATTTTAGCACTGATCATCGGTCCACTAACAAGAAAGTTTTGGGCTCGATTAAGACAAAACTACGTAAACAATGTTTCCTCTAATTCCTTATGTTCACCACTTCGTTACTTCATGGATTTCGCCGGCGCATTATTCTGCAAGACCGCCTTCTTGAGCTTCTCTTTATTCTTTAAAACTGTAAACAGTGTTGAAGATGCAAGTCCAAATTTTCTTGCGATCTTACTTTTCGATATCAAGCTTTTCTCGCCGCCCCGGTGGCGCAGTGGTCTAAGCGATGGCCTCTAATCATTCGTCTGAAAGAGGTCCGGGTTCGAACCCCGGTGAGGCATGGATTTTGTGTTTGTCTCACGGCACTGGCTCTCTCCCTTCCCTGGAACCAGTGACCCTAAAGTAGGGACAGGCGACTGCTCATAGCCCATTGATTTGCTCACGGTGGTCGTTAAACCTCCAATAAAAAAAAGCTGTTCTCATTTTCATTCGAAACTTCTTAACTTTGCGTTGAAAGTCAAAAGATTCCTTTTATTATCCATTTAAAGAACGAAAATTAATGACGTGCACGTGTAAAAATTATTTATTTTTCCCACCGTTGAGGTGACGATTGGAATAAAGCGAGAGGACAGAATCCAAATAGCCAAGAAGACTAACCACTAGTCACTCATCTCTGCGATCAGTTGTGCGCGTTTATCTCTTAACACATCCTGAAATTTCAGGGAAGGTTTTGTTTGAAATCTTTGAAAGCAGAAAGATTGGCCATGAAAACCTCTCTTAATAGCGGGAACTCCTTAGATTTACATCTCACAATACACGAAAATTTTTCCTATCTTTTAACTTAACAAATTGACGGTGCATTTTGAATCTCTGGTAATAGCGAGATTCTCGCTTTAAGCCATACTCGTAATATCGGACTTCTACTGTGATACTGTATAACATTTTTACTAACGGCTGCATGTTGTTTTACAAAATGCGCATTACTAATATTTTATTACTTTTATTTATTACCAACAGTTTATTTTCATCTCACTACGTAATTTCACTAACGCCAAATTTCGTGCTCCCATCTTTGTGTCATTTTTCATTCTTTTTTTAATGTTGACTTTATAGGAATTCATATGGATTTATCCCCTTAACCCGTTAACTGGGTATTAAATACTCCACATACATAACCTGCTTTGGGTATTTTTTCTTACTATGGGATATTTAAATATTGTCTGCAGAAATCTATAAAGTATTAATTTAAATTGAGTAAATAGTGGTTATCGAAGTTCAACTATAGTTTACAAACATAATCATCATCATCATTGCCAACCATTATCAGTCCACTTGTGAACGAAGGTCCATCCAAGCTTCTTCCACAATGGTCTGTCTTGTGCCAGTCTCCTCCACGTTACTTCCGCATACTTTCGAATTTCTTTCAGCCATCACCCATATGGTCTTCTTCTGGGTCCTTTCCTGTCCCTTTGAATCCAAACTAAAATTTCGGCTGTCAATCGATGGCCTGTCCTTTTGGCAGTATATCCAGCCCATTGCCATTTCAGGGATTTAACTCTGATCATGATGTCTTCCACTCTTGTCATTTTTCAATTCCACGAGTTTCTCTTCTTATCTCTCCTGGTTATACCAAGCTTGCACCTCTCCATGCTGATTTGAGTTGTCTGCAGCCTTTGTATGTCTCTTTTAGGTAAGGTCCGCGTCTCTGCACCATACGTAAGCAGTGGAAAAATGCATTGATCAAACACTTTTCTTTTAAGACATAATGGCATATTGCTCTTGTAAATTATGCTGTTTCTTCTAAAAGCTCTATAGGCAAGTTTTATACGCCGATTAATTTCTTCATCAATGTGACCCTCACTTGATATCTGCTGTCCAAGATAAACGTACGTATCTGTTATCTCCAGCTTTTCTCCATCAATCGATAAATCTTCATTTCTTGTAAAAGCATTGTACATCACTTTTGTCTTCTGAAAGTTCATTTTTAACCCCACTTCTTTACTCTTGTCAGCAAGTTCCTGGATCATACTCTGCAGCTCTGATGGGGTAGTTGCAAAAATGACTAAGTCCTCAGCAAAACGAAGGTGGGTTAGATAATCTCCATTAATCTTTTTCCCTTTGTTTTCCCAGTTCAGTGATTGAAAGACATTTTACAATGTGGCAGTTAGGAGCTTCGGAGATATGATGTCACTTTGTCTCACTCGCTTTCCGATTTTTATGTGTGTTGTATTTTCAAACAGTCGAATCTTTGCACTTGCATTTTCATAGATGTTATTAATAATATTAATGTGTGCATCTACAATACAAACATAATAGTAACAAGTAAATATCAATAATGTGTTACGAACATTATTTTACATTACATTTTGTTTCAGTGCGATTTAGGCGAAAGCATATTGTACACATAAGGCCTTTTCGCAGTCAGGACACCAGTATAATGTCTCTTTCCTCTTTCCCTTGTAAAAACACACAATATATCTCCGGAGAGGGTTTCCCCTTTAAGATGTGCTGGAAATATCTTCCGGGAAGCAGCGACTGAGGAGACCAGATAGTATTGGGGATTTAGAAGGTCGACGTATTGTAGGCCGCATCCCTCCCACAGATGATAAGTTCTCACCGATTGTCATTTGAAAAATCAGTCTTTGAAGTTTTCCACCTTTCTTCTTGTAGAAGACAAAGGCATTTAGGCAAATAAAGTCAATCAAGTACCCGAACATCTTATGGTAATACTTCTGGAGACGTTCCTGACTGTTTTTGTAGCTGTGAAGTTGACTGCCATTCTTGTCCACCCCTCCCATATTCTTACTATATTCCAGGGTATTCTTCGATGTCTCCCTTTCTAGTGTTTTTCTTCTTCATGGAAGCACCGTAAATAGTGCTTACAAGAGTTACATCACGCTGATCTTTCCATTTTATTATAATCATCTTCTTTCGATAGCCTGCTACTGTTTCGCCTTCCTGTAATTTTAGTCCAGCGGCTCACAGCTCTTCTGTGTGTAACTGTATGTACATAGAAAAATCTTTCTGAATCAGTTACTTTGATTTATAAGAAACAAAAAAGTTGGGTGGCTACCCCCCCCACGTTTTCTCAGTATGATGTCATTCAAGATGACCACCATCATTCCACTTGCCTTCTGTTAAAGCAAGCGGTTTAGCAAAAACGGTAAATTTTATTGAAAAAATGTTTAAAGATAAAACGTTTAGCGTTCAATCGTCTATAAATTTGCTTGTGACTATTTTCTTGATTTCTCACACCATTATCCCAGAAAATTTACCTTTTAATATTGCAGTACGGGAAATGTTTGTTTGAGTATTCTTAGCACGCAAATCCCTGGGTTTTAGCTCCTTCTTTAGTACGAAAGTGGAACTGAGTTTCTTAGGAGAAATATTGGGTATTTAATGTTGCCTCCTTAGTGTTTAAACCGGTATTATATAAGCGGAGCATCAGATATTTTCCTTGAAAATGGCTTATTGGGTGTTAATGCGACGGAATCTGTCATCAGTGGAAAAAATTACCTACGAGGTGTTAAGGCTATGTTCATTCTTGATGAAGCTTTGTTCCGCCTTCAAGTACTGGCATTCTTTAAAACAAATGTAGCTGAAAATTACGCTGGAGAAATACAACAACTGCAAAAACTTCAAGGTAGCCTTTCCGCAAAATATTATACAACGTTCAGAGCAACATTTGATGACATTAATTTTGAGCACCTTATTTCAGACTTTCAGGATTTTGTTGTCGCCGGCCGGGATTCATCAAAACAGTGTTTGTACTGGGATAACTTCAGGATATTTGTATCCTTACTGAGAAACTGAATACGATCTGACCGAGAGGGTTTATGGGATCTACATCTGGATACTGTTCAGAAAATTCAGCCTCTTTTTGCAGTCTTGGATTGTGTAAACTACCAACGCTGGAGCTCTCTTTACGTAGAAGACATGAGGAAATTAAGTACTACTCATCCTGAAGGGTACGAAGCATTCAAGAACGGTAAACATGTTGTAAAAAATTTCAGCCATACCTTCTCAGCTGTTGGTGCCTATATGGCTCTATAGCAAACGATTAATAGATCATAAAAAGGGGCATCTAGTGTAATTGGAATGACAAAGCAGAAGCAGTTTTTTGCTCAGTGAGATCTGACATACCATGAGTTACTGCAGATAACAAACTTAGATCGAGAAATCATTAAATCTGTATCAACAACATCTGACTTACAAGTACACCATGAGCTCCGAAAAAGTGAAACAGAACACACCAACAACATGATTGTGACTATAGTACAGTATATATTGAAAACAGAAAACCCCTTGGAATTATTTGGTAACACATCACTACATAACCTCGTAACACAGGTAGCAGTTGCTGTCGAGGCTAAAGAAAAATTGTCGATTGTGAGCAAAATAGGTACTGAACTTTACAAAGCTTATAGAGACCCTGGTATGTTGAAAAGTCTGCACGTATCTCGGACCAATAAATCGCACGAAGTTACCCACATTAGAAACTCAAAATAAATAAAAGAAAAAGGAAAATATGCGTTAAATAGAAGTTGTTTTAAGACTGCCGCGTACAGAATACTTCAGATTGCTCAAGTTCCTGGGTATGAAGTGGCACATCTGTTTCAGTTTGAGTTATCGGATGTTTCAATGCTTTTTGATGAGAATGGTCTTCTTGTTAAAAGCAAAAAAAAAGTATTCTTATGCAGGAACTAGAAAGAACTCTGAGTGAAGACGCAACAGAAGTACAATTTCAACCAGATGAAAGTACTTGTTTCACCATAGACGTTATGAACTGTTTGAGAAAGGTGGTAACCAAGGAAAAGAAAATGTTTGGTGATGTTGCGACTTCTTACTTGATGTTTACATAATCACTCTGAGCTGGTGCTTCCAGGGGAGACCATTTCTTCGGTGGCTCCTGCAGACTGAACGTCTACTGAGGCAAAAAAGCAATGTCATAGCTTTCTCCGAAATATCATTAGAAGCTAATCTACCAATTCAAATGGAAACTTTCTGGCCCTCATCATCAAACAAATTTTTACTACAAAAACATATAACAAACAGTTTTAAAACATTGATGGTGGCAAGACTTATTAGACAGATGCATGTGTTAAGTGCATTCTCTTGTTCACCGGATGAAATTAGTGTCAACTGCATGGGTATTCAAAACGGTGTTGAAAAGCCAATACGTACCATGGACAGATTTTTAATAGAAGAAGCAGTCTTCAGGATAATGATTCATGGAGAGTACGCAGGAAATCAAAGGCGAAAGAGAATCGTGTTTATAAGTAAATAAATATATACCGAAACAAATCCTGTCTTAGGCAGGATATAAAAAACTTTAATTTAAAATATGTACAATGTTAAAATCGATACAAGATCTTTCGCGAGGGCGACCACCGCTTCATCCGGTAAACCAACTGGAACGTAGGCAGCAACCTCTTAAATAGTATGATAAAGAGTGACGTCAATAGTATGAATGAGATATACGTAAGTACGAAGGACCAAACCATTAAGATGAGGGTAGATTGGTGGATGTAAGCGAACTATTATAATGAGAAAGGCGTAAAGTTCTATATAACACAAACAAGTAGGAATGTATATGTTTAATAGTAAGATTATCTAGCAAAGCCTTCCACTCTGTAGAAACAATTGCTAGTGTATCATCATTACAGCAAAATTTAAAATAAGGCTGAATGAACAGAGCTTCTGAAAATAAAGTGCTTTTTTTGGTAGTAGTGCTCAGTAAGACAACAGATTCATTCCATATAGGGATGTGGGTTCCATTTTTTTCACATCGGGCAAAAATTCATTCCATATTAGATGTCGGTTCCATTTTGTTCATATCCTTCGTAAGTACGCATATCACATTCATACAATTGACGTCACAATTTATCATACTATTTAAGAGGTTGCTCCCTATGTTGCAGTTGATTTACCTGATGATGCGGGGGTCGCCCTCGCGAAAAATCTTGTATCGATTTTAACTTTGTACATATTTAAAATTAAAGTTTTTTATATCGTGCCTAAGACAGCATTTTTTTCGGTATATATTCATTACTTTGCACGACTTCGCTCTTTGGTTTGTGTTTATAAATGCTGTAAGAACTGGCATTGTTGACACGACAATACTTGTTCTGATGCATATGTTAGCTGAGACACTGGTAAAGACATGTGCCAGGCATTACCAGCACTTCATGCTCTTTCTGGTGCTGACTACACGAACAAGTTTGATACCAAAAAAACTGCAGTTGGCTGTAACCTCGTGCAGTATCTGAAAGAGTTTGACGTGTCACCACTATCTCCAGAGCTCGACAGAATTATGTCACTTGCCGAACAGTACTTAGCGTAATTGTTGAAGAAAGCCTCGTCTTGCAAGACACGTGATGAGTTCAGGCTATGAAAGTACCACCATGGGAAAAATATTTCTCTCGATGATCTACCTCCAACAAGTACCAGTGCCCAGGGACATCTTCTTCGTGCTTTGTTCCACGCCTACCTAATGATTCACTGCCTTGATGAAGCACAAGAGACACAGGATTCAATTACGTTCGACTTTGAAATGACAGATAGTGTTCTAATGCCATCAAAGTACATTTATAAACTACCAGACGACTTCATTAGAGCATGTACATGCATGAAGTGCGCTAGATCAAATTGTGTGTGTAACGATTCAGGAGTTCCATGTTGTTCGTTTTGCAAATGCTACAGTGTTGACATTAACAAAATAGATTGCAGAAACCCATATTTAATTTAATGTTGTTGCTGAAGAAACATAAAAAAAATTACTTAAAACGGTAATGAATGTAGATTGTATTTTACATTTATAAACCTACGTGTTTAAAGATAATAAAATTATCACTGCTTTATCTTGTATAAAATTTATTTGTAAAGAATTATAAAAATGTTTTTAAAGATTTGCAAGTGTATATTTTTTGGGTAATATGAATTAAACTAAAAGTACTTTATAAACAATTTCATTGAATAGATGTTTTTCTCCCTGTTAGTGTTAAATCTTCCTTAAGGAGAATATTTGCCTAATTCAGTATGAAAAGATTACTTTCTTGAGATAATGGTTTAATAAATCAAGAAAATAATCAGAAGCAAATTTGTAGACGATTGAACGCTGAAAATGTTTTCTTTAAACATTTTTGTAATAAATTTTACGGTTTTCGCTAAAACGCTTACTTAACAGAAGGCAAATGGAATGACGGCGGTCATGTTAAACGACGTCATACTGAGAACACGTTAGGGGTGAAAGGTGGCCACCCAACGTCTGCACTGGAGAACGCAATGGCGATCTGTCGTGTTCAGCGATGATAGCAGATTCTGCTTGAGAGCCTCCGATGGCCGTGTACGTGTTCGTAGACGCACAGGGGAGCGTCTCCACCCTTCTTGCATCCGCCAGCGACACACAGGGCCTACACCTGGTCTCCTGGTGTGGGGAGCAATCAGCTATCACTCCCGTACACAACTAGTGTTTGTACCGGGTAGGGCAAACAGCACCTCCTACATCAACAACAACATTCAGCTGGTTGATGTGCCATTTGTAAGGTCGGACCTTCGTGGTGTTTTCCAGCAAGATGCGCACGCCCACACACGACACGTACAACGCAACATGCACTTCAGGTTGTGAGACAACTTCTATGGCCTGCACGTTTACCAGATTTGTCCCCTCATTGAGCACGTGTGGGATTTTATGGGACAACGACTTATCCGATCTCCACGGCCAGCCACGACCGTCCCCAATTTACGCATCCAGGTTGAGGATGCTTGGAACTCAATATCCCAAACTTACATCCAACATCTGTACGACAGACTCCATGCCAGAATGGTACAGTGTGACGCAGTTCATGGCGGTTCAACCTCGTACTAACCATGTTACATGGAAATGTTATTTTTCAGTTTACCAGCAAATACAGCTGTATTTTGCTATAATGTTTTGGTCACGTTATCCTGTGTATTCCGTTATTATGCTGTATAAATTTCGTTGATATCAGACGTCTCCTTCTTGGTGTTCTTTTTTCACTTTCCGCGAGTGTAACTGCCTGAGGGGCAGATGGATGAAATTCAAAATGTAATTCATTTTTAATGCCAAATCTGACAATTTGCAGAAGCATTGGATGAATATCTGAGCTCAATCACATCTTAGCAGCAACTCCAAATTGATATTAACAAGTCTATGTCTCTAGTTGATGTATCTCATCGTAGAGTAAGTCGATTCACATTCCTACATTTTCTCATTCTGTTCCATAAGCACTTTCCTCTTCAAGATTTGCCATTTTTATGTTATCATTTCTATTATGGATTTGAATACAGTCTGGAATAAACTTTTCACATCCGTTATCCTTGCTGTTGAATATTTTGTTACAAGTTGAACCAAACGTGGCCAATTATTTTGAAATACCCGTTTTTAAATTTGGGAGATATTTGACAATCGGAATAGATTTCTACACGTCTATGCCAGAATGATTCCGGTAAATAAATGTTTAAGTGTTCCAAACTCTGAACATAAAGCAAGTCCTCGTAATGCCTGTGCTTGCCCTAAAACAGGAAAGTGGACATTTCTTTGCCATTAATGTAACTTAAAAGCGGAAAGATGACGCAAATATACAAATGATAAAATGAACTCATTAAAATCAGTAAAACGTGATTCAAATTTGAGGGATATTTTTTTTGTCTAGTATGTATACCAGCTCCCGCTAGAAAACACAGTAATAACAAACAAACATAATTAACAGACATTCGTGTTAACGTTCCTATAGCTCCTTTTTAAGGCCAGCTAAAATAGTAACGGAACTCGATAGATACAGCTTTAGAGTGCAAAATAGGCATCGCAACAACGCACATGGTACCGCTAGAAAAAAAACCTGAACTAACAGGCAGGACTCTTAATATTACAAAAGGTCATCGATATGGTAGTTATAAGCTTTTAACCTTCCACAGTGGCCTAAAGGTGGCAGCAAAAGCACTTTTGTCGGACACAGAGGGACAGGGATTGAAGCTCCGTTGTGGCCATCCGTACCAGTTCCGCGAGCCGTTTTAATTATTAACATTAGCAATAAATATGTAGAACAAATTCTATGTTTTCTCTTATTAATGAGCACTGAGGTGAGTTAACACTCGCACAATATGACCTTTACTTGAATTTTTTTAACAAAAACCTCGCAACGTATTTTATTTTTTAAAGTATCATTCCAATTTTTTACTAAATATCAGTCATATTTAAAAAGACTTTTCTTTTTTAACCGTCAAGAATCCAATATTTTTATCAATAAATGTATTTGTTATATTTCCTTCGAGCCGAGTAGAAAAGCTCTTCATTTTTTTCTAGAAATCTGGTCAAACCGTCCTGGAGAGTTTGCACTGCAATGAGATACAATTTCGACTTGAATTCTTGAACGTATTGTGCCAGCTCACAAATTGCTTTTTTCCGTCTCTGGAGCTTCACGTTTTATTCATTTAAGTAAAATATTATACAACAAAATAATGCAAATCACACTGCCATGAATGGTTCTCAGTGTCAGGAAATTTCTTTTATCAGACATTTCTCAACAAGAAGATGTCGAATTTTAAGGAAGCAATTCGGTAAATCGCAGTACTTTTCTTCTTCTTAACCGTCTCACATTTGCATAGTCAGTAAGACCCTCGAAATCACGGTCACCGAATTCTTTTCCGGCCACAACAAACTGTCGACGAATGAGGAAAATGCCATTACAAATGTAATTTACAACTTTCATGTTCATGTCTATCAAGGTTTTTAACATGCTCTTTCCGAGCATTTCATCGCACACATCATACTGATGCAGAATGTAATGGACAGAGGGTAACATATCATTACACTCTTATTCAAATACTTCTTTAGACGAGAAACAAATCATAATGTACTTCCAATCGTTTTGGGTGCATTATCCGTTTTAGTCGAAACTAGTTTTAGCAGATCCTGGTCTCATTATTTTAAAATTGATTAAAACAAAATTGATCATAATTTCCTGAAGTTCCGCCCCTCAGTCCACAAAAATACAAGGATTTCTTCAGGAATTGTAAGATCAGAAAGCGCAAACCGAACGCAATCTATTAAATGCGCACTGTCAGTTAAGTAGTTTGACTCGTTCATCTCTCGGAAAAGAACCAAAAAAATATTTCAGTTGTTCAAACAATTACTTTTCTCTTATTAGATAATTCCAGCACTCTACGAACAGTTGTCCCATGGCTTGACTGCAAATTGAGTACATTTTCAAAGACATCATTCTTCAGATTCGATTCGTAGTTTTTCAACATATTATCAATCAACGAAATCAGAATATTTCTGTCCTTGTCCGCATCAGAAATTTGTTTGTCCCCGAGCCCAAATCCTGGAGTCATCTCACCTCACCAGCGAAATAAACTGTGCTGAAAGAACTACGTTAGGCTGTTAATTTGATCTTGAAACTGTGATTTAAAACGGTCAATATCACTCTCTCGGCTACGGCCGTTAACTGGATATTCCTTGTTTAAATCACTGTGCAAATTTTAAAATGGCTTCGGGATTTTTTTACGGTATTCTCAACAATTCTTTTTTGTTTTACTCAGGAGGGACACTGGTATTTGGTTTACTTACATCACTACTAATTTTAGTTCCTAGAATTCTTAGGAATAGCTGTTCACTTTCTTTCATACTCTTGATCTTCCCATTTTAACTCTTATCATTAGGTTTATTCCCCTCAACGCCTGGTTCACTTCGTTTTTGAACCACCCACGTATCCATGTCTTGTGGAGAAATTTGAAAATTTAAAGCATAACAGATTTTTCTAAAGTAAAGAAAAAAATGAAAATCGTGCTTACGAAAGAGAGGCAAATGCACGCTTAACGTTGTGTGTTATTATAAGCTACACGTTTAATGATGGGTCTGGACTCGAACTGAGAAGAAATGCTGGAATACGGAGTGGAGTGGTGCATTGGTTGGTAGCGTGACTTCAATGAGTCATTCACAAACAACAATGCTTCCAATGATATGCAGGAAATATCAAGTTCTAATCAGCACACGCCGTCAAGAAAACATTCATTTCAGTATGGGAGCTGACGACCTCAATTTAGCCTTATTTTCATGACCAATTCGTCACTTTTCGCTGCTGGCATCAGGGTTCCCTACCACGTATCTAATGCATCAAAACTGCGACAGAATGAGTGTTATTGAACATGTGAAGCGTGAAAGAACTATGACGACATTATCCACATGGACTGTTGAACTAAATATTCATAGGTTTAGTATTAAGAAAATTGACAGGCCTTCTAAATCATGCATATATACAAAAATTATTACGAAAATGTTAAAGAAATTCAGGATTGGAAATGTGGGAAAACAATCACTAGTAGTGTTATCTAAGTTTAATAACTAAATAACTTCCAAGTGGATCACATTGTTTAAAATGTCACTCAGTCATCCACTGTGTGCTATTCTTCCATTCCTGGCCCGGTCTGTGCGATAGAGGACATAGTGGTGACTTGCTGCAATCTATCTCACGTTATAAAAGCATGACACTACTCCGTGGATCCTGTTTTGTTACTATCTTGGCTGGTCTTTAAGAGAACGTTTTGGAAATTTCCGCCCCGGTTCCAAAATATTTATTCTCAATGAAAATTTTGTTCCCTCATGATTCGAAACTTGACTATCTGCTAGAATAAATCAGGTAAATTGATTTCCTGCTAAGGAAGAACATTATGATGATGTGAATCAACACCACACAGCAGTTATCCGAGGAAAGACAATTCCCTTGGAATGAAAATTCCAGAATGTGGTCTCCCAAATATTTTCTTTTTATTTCCCTCTGTTAGAATTTGAGTGGGCGCCGATTGATTCCACAATATCAGGATAATAGAACCAAAACCTAAGTGTACGAAACAACGAATTACTAATCATTGCAGAGTGCTTCCTCCTACAATTTAGTTGTTGAAAACATTTAGACAATTCATCTCAGCGAGTCATTGCGTTACCTTTGGAACATCTTGAGGCCACAAACTATCACTGTCGAATAAAAGATGAAATGGAAGTATTCTCGTCCCTAGCGATTTCATCACAAAAACTATTCCAATTTCGCATTCCTGTTTTTGTTTTTCTTTCCAGGAGTACCCGTTTTCCACTCCAGGTAACAAAATTATCTTTGCACTATTGAATGCAATTTGAGTAATCTCCAAAATATTCAAATGCACATAAATCATTTTGCTGAGAGTGATATTCCTTAATTTTAGGTAATCCCATTTGAGAGTTTAACACGATAGTGCTATACCTATTAATGCCTAGAAATTTGGAGAAACATCTTCCGTGAGTTTTCATTTACTAGGCATATAAATTGAACACATCAGCTAAATAATTTTTTCATATCATTATACATCTGTTGAATAAACACGAAAAATTAGGTAAGATACATAGATTTGGACTTTTATTTTCAGTCATTTCTGTATAAGATCATTTATATATTTATAAATTCTTAAATCTCTCACTTGTTTCAGCATTTTAATGAAAATGTTAAAAAACTTTCACAAGCGTCAGGAGAAAGAGATAATTTGATAATCGTTTTCACAAAATATTTGTTGTTTAATCGCAGAAGAAATTGGATTCGTGAACCATGTATTTTTAATTTCTTGTTGTTGTGTAATGTAAAAAATAAATTCCCGCATAATAATGACAAAACTAGTGTGTTTATTCGTGACTTCATAAATGTGACTATGAACTATTACATAAAATGTATTTCGTCAAAGTTATATATATATATTTAGGTATATCACAATACGGGATTTAAGGTCAGGTGATGCGTAACATCACAGCCTCTCCTTGACAAATGTCAACCCCGCCTTCTCGTGGTACATCCTGTTCCCACTAAAGGGGCTCTGACGACCGCCAATAGCGGTATAACTATACCATCGGGATTAGAGGAAATGCTATCCCACACTCACCAACCCGCTTGGCCAGCGTGGTGAGTTATGGCCAAACCCCTCCAAAATGACTCCACAACTTAAATCTTGGCCCTTAGTCTTCGGCAGCTGGAATGTACCTGGCCAAGGCAGCGGCCAGTGCGACATGAAGGCAGAGGGTGCTAAGAATCCCCGGAGGACCGGACTAGGCTGCCATCTGATGCTGACCTTGGCTACGTATAACGGACGCTCCCTATCTTCTGATTCAAGGCTTCTTGAATTGGAAGAGGAACTACAAAGGATCAAGTGGGACATCGTCGGGCTAAGTGAGGTAAGGAGAAAAGGAGAAGATCTCATTGAACTGAAAAGGGGACATCTCTTCTACTATCGTGGGACAGATACTGGCAGAACTAGTGGTGTTGGATTTATAATAAACAAGAAACTGAAGGATAAAGTTGTAGAAGTTGAAAGTTCCTCTGACAGAGCTGCACGACTCGTTATCCAACTCTCGAGAAGATACCAGGCTCAGATTATTCAAACTTATGCACCCACCACAAGTCATGCTGAAGAAGAAATTGAAGAATTTTATGAGGAAATTCGTGATCTAAATAATAAAGGTAAGCAGCACTTGAAGATAATTATGGGAGATTTCAATGCAAAAATAGGGCAGCGGCAACAGAATGAAACTTCAGTAGGTAAATTCGGTCACGGCAACAGAAACCAGCGTGGAAATACTCTCGTAGAGTTTGCAGAGGCAGAAGGGTTTTTCTTCTTGAACTCCTTTTTCAAGAAAAAGCCACAAAAAAAATGGACATGGAGACATCCAAATGGGACGACAAGTGAAATTGATTTTATTATGTGTAACAAAAAATTCGTCATAGAAGACTGCAGTGTGCTAAACAAGTTCAACACAGGCAGTGACAATAGATTGGTGAGATGTAAGATGCACCTCAACACTAAACTCGAACGTAGCAAGCTCATAAGACAAACAAAATGTATTGACATAACCAACCTTAAAAAACACCATAATACCTTCAAATTGGAACTGAAGAACAGATTCTCTGCTTTAGAAGGCCTAACATCGGAAGAAGTGGATATTTCTGAAGTTAACAGAAAAGTAAACAAAGCTCTTATGGAAACAGCAACAAAATTAGCTGGGTCTAAGAACAAATTGCATGTGAACAAATTATCAGGAAAAACCAAAATGTTGATGCAAAAAAGAAGAGTGATGAGGACAACTAAAGAAGATGTGACTTCCAAAGTGGAATATATAGAGCTATGCAAGACAGTACGAAAAAGTATCAATGAAGACGTAAGGAAATTCAACTGTGAACTAGTAAGGAAAGCAATTGAAAACAACCAATGCCTAAAGATAGCAAAGGGACATCTCAGAAAGGGGAAAAAACAGATTATGGCACTGAGAAAAGAAGATGGTTCTGTAACAAGAAATAGAGGCGAAATTTTGACAAGAGTGAAAGATTTCTACTCCAAATTATATGAAAGGGATGATACATGTACTCCAGACATCATGAAAGGTACCAGTACCAAAGTTCTTCCAGTCCTTCCAGCAGAAGTTGCACATGCAATCAAGAACATGAAGCGGGGAAAAGCTCCAGGAGAAGATGGAATTACTGTAGACATCATACAAGAAGCAAGTGGAGAAATCGAAACAGTACTCGCCCAAATTTTCACTCGATGCCTTAAAGAACGGAAAATTCCTGAGGATTGGAACAACGCTACAATGATCTTGCTACATAAAAAAAGTGACATTGAGGATCTCAGGAACTACAGACCTATCAGCCTCCTATCAGTGGTTTATAAAATCTTCACTAAAATTCTTTCACACCGCTTGAAGGTGACACTGGACATGGCTCAACCGAGAGAACAAGCTGGATTTAGGAGTGGCTACAGCACAATAGATCATATCCACGTACTGAGAGAACTAATTGAAAGAGCGAGGGAATATGAACTTCCATTGTGCATGGCTTTTATCGATTATGAAAAAGCCTTTGATTCGGTGAAACCATCAGCAGTTGCAATGGCTCTGAAATCCTGCGGTATTGAAGATGCATACATTAATATTATTAATAACATCTATGAAAATGCAAGTGCAAAGATTCGGCTGTTTGAAAATACAACACACATAAAAATTGGAAAAGGAGTGAGACAAGGTGACACCATATTTTCGAAGCTCTTTAATGCCACATTGGAAAATGTCTTTCAATCACTGAACTGGGAAAACAAAGGGATAAAGATTAATGGAGATTATCTAACCCACCTTCGTTTTGCTGATGACATAGTCATTTTTGCAACTACCCCATCAGAGCTACAGAGTATGATCCAGGAACTGGCTGACAAGAGTAAAGAAGTGGGATTAAAAATGAACTTTCAGAAGACAAAAGTGATGTACAATGCTTTTTCAAGAAATGAAGATTTATCGATTGATGGAGAAAAGCTGGAGATAACAGACACGTACGTTTATCTTGGACAGCAGATATCAAGTGAGGGTCACATTGTGAAGAAATTAATCGGCGTACAAAACTTGCCTGGAGAGCTTTTGGAAGAAACAGCATAATTTTCAAGAGCAATATGCCATTATGTCTTAAAAGAAAAGTGTTTGATCAATGCATCCTTCCAGTGCTTACGTATGGTGCAGAGAAGTGGACCTTATCTAAAAGAGACATACAAAGGCTGTAGACAACTCAAAGAGGCATGGAGAGGTGCATGCTTGGTGTAACCAGGAGAGATAAGAAGAGGAACACGTGGGTCCGAAAAATGACAAGAGTGGAAGACATCATGATCAGAGTTAAATCCCTGAAATGGCAATGGGCTGGACATACTGCCAGAAGAACAGACCATCGATGGACAGCCGAAATTTTAGATTGGATTCCAAGGGACAGGAAAAGACCCAGAAGAAGACCACATGGAAGATGGGTGGATGAAATTCGAAAGTATGCGGGAGTGACATGGAGGAGACTGGCACAAGACAGACCGTTGTGGAGGAAACTTGGGGAGACCTTCGCCCAGCAGTGGATTGATAATGGTTGACAATGATGATGATGATGATATCACAATACACAAAACAACGTAACGTCATCTTTTTGGCCTGATATGATTTTTTTTACTCATTGCTCATGTTTTTTCTAAATAACATGATTTGATATTGGTTCTGTAGAATTCGTGCCATTATCTTGGGTAAGAATACCTACAAATATGTACCTGAGGTAGCTAATAATTGTTGACACCCAATGGCATTTGACTTGCACCATTCTCATTTATGCGGTCGACTAAAACTTTTGTATGGCCTTACAAACAGCCCACCTCAAAAGATTCAGACGCGTATGAAGTTTGGTAGCGGAAATACCAGAAACAATCATGATTTCCTGTATTTCCTGAAATCACGAATGTTTCCGATATTTCCGCACACTAGCATGTCCTTTCAAAAAGGGCATACTAGTGAGTGGTAGGAGGGCAAAGGCAAGTATCTCTGAAACGAAAACCTTCTCCGTTATGTAGGAACAATTGTAACAAAGCTGTTTAATGATCAGCACAAAAACAACAAATAACTAAGTGAAGGACTCCCTGTGAAAGGAAGCAATTGGTCGATACCCAAGAGGAACTTCCTGTGAAGAGGATTGTTCGAGGTAACAAATGAAATGCTATGTAAAGTAATCACGCTGAAGAACAATGAAATTGAGAACAGAAGCTCAGCATGATCCGCAAGTCGCATATTCGGGTCTCACTACCCTTCGTGTAATACTCGCATTTGTTAAAATTGACTGATACCAATATAGTGGGAAAGGGAGCCCCAAAACCTTACCTTTAACGACTGGTAAAAAAGTTCGTTGTGCCAATCAATCACGGTTTCCATTAACAACCGCGGATAACTGGGTCATATTTCTATGTCCATAACAGAAATAGATGGATTCCACCTATCTAGAGTCATCAGTTAAAGCCGGAAAATAAAACTCTTTGGATGGCTGGCATTTAGTACTTTTGTACTTATTTAATTGGAGGTTTAAAGACCACCGTGAGTATCTCATTGAGCTATAAGCATTCGTCCGTTCCTAGTTTATAGTCACTGGCTCCACGGAAGGCGGAGAGCCATTGCTGTAAGATAAACATAACATGCATTCCTCAACCGGATTCGAACAGGGACTCCTCTCGGACGAATAATCAGAAAGCAAAGCTATACCAGAGTGGCTTTGTATATCTAGTACAGCATTTAAATGCCACGTGGTATCTCAACAATGCTGCAGAACAGGTACACCGTTAAATTGCCATGATGTTACCTGGTGGAGAAAGCTCCTTGTACGGAGATAACGCACAATGCCGCAAAACTAGCCCAGATACATAGTGGTTCACGGAACACGACTGCTACCTCACTGTTCTAAAATGGAATGCACAGTCCCCATGTCTTATCTCAATTGAACACTTTTGCGATGATACTGATAGAGCTCTTCGTAATAGAGCTTCTTCTTCACCGAAGATTTGATAATTTGCTGAAAGGCATCGCACACGCTTAGTTGAAAGTACCTATAGAACGGAATTAACAAGCCTTTTAATTCATGCTATATCGCATTGAGGCTTTTCTGAAGCACAATGGTGCCATAGCTTGCTGTTTAGAAGGTGTCCGTAATTTTCAGTTTTTATTGTTATGTATCTGCTGAATGAGTATTAATTGGTCCTACTCAACAAATTTTCTAATTACTTTTAGTAATTTATTTACAAAAGTTTGAACGTTTGGTAAAAAGTAAGTTTCATTTTCAAACAAGTCATTCAAATGGATGCATAAAGCTTTTCACCAGTATCAGTGAAAGGCAGAATTTCCTAGGCACTGTACTTATTACCTGCAAGTTTACAAAAAAATGGGATGATCCAAACAGACAATGGTGCCATTTTACAAATTGTACTGTTTGTTATTATTTCGACTTGAAAATAAACACTTTCGAAATATGGAAAATTACCGAGAGAACTTTAAATGTACTTAAAGACAGTTTTAAATCAGACAACAATTAAAGTTGATTAAATTTTCTGTTCTTAAATTATCATTTGATCAATTTATTATGAAATAGAGCAACAGTATATTATTATATTAGTCAAGTTAAAAGAGCATCAAAACCCTTTTTTTAAATCCCAAATTCACCACCACGCAATATCACTGCTGTCATCAAGGGCATTGGTTGTTTATCCCACAGGTGGTCACATTATTTTGATACGATTGTGCATATTTCCACACATAGAGATCTGCACATAAATATAACTATTTTCTTATGTCAAACGATATCTCATATTTAATAGAAAACAAAATTTTTAAGTGAGTAATATTTTTCAGATCAAGAAATTAATGGCACAAACACCAAGAAATTTCTCTTTAATGTCTTTTAACACACAAATTCTTATTTAGGATATTTACATTTTATAAAGTTTAAAATATGCTTCAATTTTAATTTCTTGAATAGAAATATTTCCAAAACCATGTTTGCAGTGAAACGTGCAAGAAAGAAACAATAGTGAAGCATTAGCAAAAGAGATTTAGCAATGCTTTCAAAATCGTTACGGAATGCCCATAGTAGAGGAAAACATTTTCACGAAAAATATTAAATGTCTGTGTGATGTATTTTCAGAATATTATTTAGCAATATCAAATCAACTTTTCGTACGTTTTTTAACATACATACGTGTCTGTTATTTTGAGGTATTGATATTCAGAGATATAATTTTGGGATATTTTCTCATTATTTTAAAAATGAACAGGTGAGAAGTTTTGCAAACGCAATTTCCGAGCCTCGCATGCGCGTCGTTGGCAATAACCAAGTTCATAGGTTATTTAAAAACTGGTTCTCTAATAAAGATATCTAGTTACCGATCATTAGTATCTACTGATTTCAGGATCTACTTATTTCAATGTAGAGAGTACTTACTTCAATGCTTACAAGCTTAGATTAAAAATGCAGAAATGTTAAATCTTAATATTTCCAGACTTTACTTCTACTTCAAGAAAACAGATTAAAGTTCCTGTGCATTATTGCAAATGGCTGTTATCCAAGAAAGAACAAAAATCACGTAAAATGTTTGAAACTAAATAGATTAGCGACCGTGGTCTGACACAAGCATGAGTCTATCAAAATGAGGGCTTTCCTACGAAGAAGAACAGACAGCCCTTATAACTATAACGATAAATAGATTAGCGACCGCGGTATGACACAAGCATGAGGCTAGCGAAATGAAGGCTATCCTAAGGAGAAGAACTGACAGCCTTTAAAGCTGTAAAGATAAATAGATTATCGATCTAGGTGTCACACGCACATGAGGCTGGCAATTAGCCAACAGCACCAAGCCAGTGCTATGTAAATCTTCAAGGGTGTTTATCAGGAACGTTTGTAATAACATGCACGCTAAATCACTAAGATAACCTAATTAATTTTCTAGAGAGCCATGATTGACGATATCGAGCAGGTACAAGCATCTCAGTAACGGTAAACGTTCCCGGCTATGCAAAAATATTTGTACAGAAGTTGCACAATGTTTGGTGCACGAACACCAAGACAAATAGTCAGCGATCCTAGACGGACATGATAGTGTACCAGAGGTGGACATAAGCAACCGTTTCATATCGTTAAACTTTGCCGGCTACGGAAGAACACTTGTACCTAAGTTGCACATGATTGGTGGAAAAACACCGAGATAAATAGTAAGCGATCAGGGACGTGATAGCGACCGATAAGTCGACAGGTGCAAGAATATCAGAACAGTAATCTTTCCAGATTATGCAAGAATATTTGTACCGAAGTTACGCATGATTTTTGCACGAACACCAAGACAAATGATAGTGAAAGATAGTCGGACAAGTGCAAGCATCTCTGCAATGGTAAACTTTCCCGACTATGCAAGAATACTTGTTCCAAGATTGTACAATGTTTGGTACACGAGCACCAGTGCAAATAGTTAGCATTCTTCGGGGTGGGGATGATATGCCTGGTGGAAATGCAAGGTCAGGCGTTTCTAGAGAGGATTACTCGCGATAACAGAGAACCTACTTTTCGTTAAGTAGGTGTGTAGTACAACCGTGGAATTACAACGAGAATATCGGCATATACAGCCATCCAAACCATAGTGGGAATGAGATATGACAGCAAACGTCCATTTCGTGTGCCTCTCGACTCTCAGAGTCCGAAAAATTTGTATGCCCAGGTCACGGGAACACCAAAACTGAACCATTGATCATTGGGAAACGGTTGCACCCAAAATTTACTCAGTAAATACACTCCAGGGCACCTGTCGTAATATGCAGTAACAACACGAAATAATGGGCATCGCTGCCTAGTATTATTTGTAAAAGCTGACCAAGAAAGTTTGGTGGTCTACGGTTTATTTTCATAGCAGGCATTGGGTTCCATAATACTTCTGGAACACCATATGTATCGAACGAGCCATCGTGTCATCCCTCCAGACCAGAAATGTCACACATTTGCTTAGCGCTTTCTAACGAAGAAGGCTGTTTCCAGCAATATATTACGCCATGGCACAACACTCACGTCTTCACAGTGTAGTTCGAGAAACATGATAGTGAATTCAATTTTTTGAAATGTTGGCTATAATGCCTATGTTTGATCCCAATTGACATTTCAGATACGCCATTACTTTGTGATCGTTCGCCACCGATTTCGACTTACAATATTTGCCGTTAGACAGCGTTCTTCTCCCTTTGCTAATGAAGCAAGAGTTTTCTTCTTGCAGCAAAATGCTTCGTCTCCATCTAAGACAGATGTACTTACACAACACTTCACAAAAGCAACATGTAAATCGATTTTCGTAAGTGGACTGGATTCTGAAGAAGAAAGTTCATCTGCTTTTTACCAAAATGTTCAGTGTGTTCTTAATAATAATATACGCATCTACCTGTTCCGTTTCTCACTTATATTGACAAATTTAGAAAATACGAATTCTGTCTTACAATAAGTACTTACGAAGAAGCAACGCAGGAGTAATGCCCCGAATATATCCAATATTTCCAGAAAGTTTTAGGTCAAATATAATCTTTTGTTATTATTGCGTTCTATAAATCTCCATCGGTTGCACATAAAGTTTGGCTAGTAACACTTATGTGTAGTAATGTTTACGCAACGTTTTCATTTTCCTGTTTGGTCGGTAAAGAGTAATGACGTTGGCTGACCTTTATTAGTTGCTTATTATTTTCAATATTACCCAAGTTTTTCCAAATAAACAAGTAAATTGGTGACAGTTATCCCTACTATCAATCTCATTATTAGTCAATTTTTGCTACTGATAATAGCAGCGACAACATTATTTTCAATAAATTCGATATTGCTTGTTATTTACACACTCTGGTTGTGTTGCCGGTATTTCGCAATGATATTGAATACTCAATATCTTCGGTGGGAATAGTCAATGAGCAACATTGCATTGATCTGTTACCATGCATCATTGATCACTTTTTTCAGTTTAACATTTAGAAAAGGAATTATAATTATATCTAATTTGCTGGACTTTATTTTGGTGTGCATTTATGAGACGCTGGTAGTGATGCATAAGCACTCCGTTATTTCACGGCTAACTGGGCATATCAACTGTACTGTTACTGATCAAGGATCTGTCACTTCGGCGATCTCTGCGGAGATTCGCGTACAAGAAAAATGCCACTTTTCGTCGCTAGATGGTGCAGACGCCGACCCCAGTAAGGGTTTTTTTTTTTTTGCTGATCGTAATTAGTTTTTTATGTACCGTCCTGTTTAAACGTGCATTATTGCGAGGTAAATCGAGTCTATATTACTCTAATTTCGTGAAGTTAATCATGTCAATTAATCACTTTATGAACGCAAAATAAAGTGCAGCTTTAATTTTATATCTTATATCGTACTCAAATTGCAAATGCTTTCTTGATTGAATTCAGTAGCTACCATGGTGTACTGCAAAGAAACTTATTGTAACTCCAAAAAAGGGAAAACCATAGGTTATTGAGTATAATTCGGTTGTTGGTTATTGAGTATCTTCGGTTATTGTATGGCCAAGCCACACAAAAACAGAACAATAACCTTAGACCCAGGGGAGAGTTTCTGATTCGGAAAGTTTGGAATTGCGAGATTGCTGAGTTGGCTTTCTAGTTAGGCTTATCGGTTCGATCACGCACACTGTTTGGGCAATGTTCCCTATTGGAATTTCGGTTTGATTCGATTATTTCTGATACATTTTTTATCTGATTGCCATACTTTGAATGTTTTTTTCTCTATGTTTATTGTGCGGCTTCGCCACATGATTTGGAAACTTTGTGATTGTGATATTTCTGGTTTGGATTTTTGAAAAATAGGTAAGCCGTTTATTTATTAAATATCGAGTATAAATTAGATTTCTTTATGTAATCAATGCTGTATTTCGAGAAAATCATTGCTTCAGGAAAAGTATTGTTTACGTTCCTATATTTTGAAATTCCGAAAAAACTTTATTTCCTCACATTTAAAGACAAAAGTGCTGGATTTGTTTCACATTTTGAGAAAAAATGTCTTCATGGGAAATTTCCAGGGGAAAAAATCGATAAAAAAGTTTTTCTGAGACATTCTGAAGTCCTGCTATGCCAGACTTGTTACACTAGTAATATAATTTTAGACTGTTAAAGTATAATACTTCCAATCGTTAAAACTACAGAGACTCCGGAGGAGGAAGAGAATGCTAGTGAGATATTATCTGTAACAGCCTTGGGTGTGGATACACTGCAATCCAATATGGTACATAGTATTTGGACACTGCAATCAAAAATAAAACTAAGCACTCATATTAGAGTTCTACTTTTTAAAATTTCGCACAAATTATCCCCGGCAAGAAAACGGTTGTTTAGAATTAAACTAATATAAAATCCTAATAAAATAATAGAATAATTCATTTAAAATAAAAATATTAATAGTAAAAATGTGAAATATAATAAACCTAAAAAGTATAAATTAGTAAACTAAACTCTCAAACACATATAATTTTTGTCCTCGATATCCTTTCAGTAATTTGTTGGAAACATTGAAATATAATACTAAAATCAATTTTGATACTATCAGTTGTGCTGCGGGTGGTCTAGTGGTCAGCTTTACTGACTGCCATAGGTATGACCTTAGGTTCGATCCACTAAATACCGCGGTGCGTCGAATGGGCACGTTAAGCTGTCGTATCCCGGGTACTGGGCCCCCGGTAGTAAATAAGGGCGTCTTCCTCTCCCTTTGAAACACTTTTCCGTGTCACTTTCCTATCGGGCACTCTAGCCCAAATCTCCTAGCTTCCTATTTCTAAGGGTTGTTCAAGACCTGTTGTCAGAGACTCCCATCCTAAAATCCTCTACATCTAATCTGACAATATCAGTAGGATTTCAGTAATTTACGGATTAATACTATAATGTATTTAGTGAAATATCTAACTATAATGGAATATCATACATGAAAACTAAATTAATTTGTAATAATATAATTAAAGAAAAACTGGATCCATTGGTGTTTTTTCATTTTATCTTAAGTATTTCCTGAACTATTGTGTAACACCACTTTCCTATTCTTTCATGTTTTAAAAAAAAGTTATTCTGTTTACTCTAAGTTTTGCCATTTTTTTATTTGAAATGACTTAAAGAAGAACCTATTACTAAATATATGTAGACTGTTCAAAAAAGTGATTTCTAAATAAATTGTAAACTTCCTGTAACAAGCGGAAATTCTTGTGCAAGCTCCTCACCCTCGCAGTTGGTTGTCTGCTCTTTCTAGAAATATGCGAAAATGACAATTATTAAAGGATCCTCTAATAATAATAATAGTAATATTAAAAATAAAAAGTATCCACTAAATGTCTTAATTTACAAAAAGGATGTATGAATGTGTGTTTAAATAGACAAATTAGGTAAAAGATTAATACATTCATAAACAATATGCTATACACTTTTTTCTTTAAAATTCTGCGTAAGTAATTCAGGTAAATTTCCGCAAGTTTCCCATCAGCATTTTTTTAATGAGAAGCCAATGTCAGAATTTGAATTGTATATGAACAATAATTGTTGTAATTCTGTGCAGATGTTTTGTACATTCAGTTCCATATTTCCGGAATTACAGTTTTAATTTTTTTAAGTGTATACGAACTAAGGAATTACCACCTTTTAAACTGCAAAAATTTGGATGGTTAATAAATATTTCAATGTAATAAAAAAACTCTTCTGAGAGAGTTCGTTATTGTTGTAGTGATTACAAATTAGTTTATCTCATCTATATGTTTCTTCACTCTATCCAATGGAACATTAGGCTAGCTATTTTGTAAAATTACTAATTCGTTATTTTTTTAGCAGCTGAAAAACTTTAAAAGCAAGACAAATCAAATGTCTTCTCATGTAACGCTTGTCTATTTACATGTCAAAATATTCCACACAAGACCCTACGAAACGAATGGATAAGATTCCGCACCCACGAATTTCCAGTTGGAAATTTTCCCGACAAGAATCGTTAGGGTTCGGCATTCAGAGCCACGGTGGCAGAAATATGAAACACAACCTGTACGTTGACGGATAAGAAGTGACGGAGCTTTGAGCAGTAACACAAATAGTTGATGATATCAGTTAGCCGTGGTTTGGAGTGTATATAAGGTGTACTGTTGGCATTCTGAAAACATATCACGTTGCTGTCGTGGATAAAATTAAAGATTTATCAGATTTACAAAAATGGCCATTATGGGCCAACAGTGGCAGTATTTCTGAAACAGCGCAGTTTAAGAACTGTTCGCCTGCTGCTGTGGTTAAAGTGCATTGTGACTGGAGAAGTGGTATCATTGCAAATAAACAAAGTGGAAACTGTGATGGAGCACCATGAGCCATTGATGTGAGAGGTGAAAATCGGTTTCAAGTGTGCATGACGTCCGATCGACACGCTATAGTTTGAGCAACTCACTATCCAAATAAACCAGGGGGCTACAGGAAATGTGTCTAAACCGACAATTCAGCGAACCCTGCTCCGTATGTGGTTCCGATGCAGACGGATTGTTACTGCACCTATACCAACGAAGGTGCATCCGCAGAAAAGGCTTACATTTGCAAGGCAGTATCGTTATTGGACCTCCGCAGATTGGCAAATAATTGTCTTCTTCGATGAGTCACGTTTTCTGTTTCATCTAACGGATGGATGTTGGCATTTAAGTAGAGAATTATCGGAGAACAAACACTCTTCAACCACTGCTGGAGAAACACAAGCTGGTGGGTGTGGGGTATAATCTAAGGGGTGTTTTCTTGAATTCTGTGGATCCACTCATACCTGTAGAAGACATTTTGGATTGAATTCCTTATGAATCTATCCTTGCAGACCACGTACATCCGCACTTACTGATCCATTTCCTGGCGAGGGATTCGATCTTCCAGCACGGCAATGCGACGTGTCATACAGACAGAAATTTCCGAGAACGGGTTAGACAAGCACAACGAAGACTTCAAAGTACTTGGCTGGCCACCTAATTCACCAGACGTAAACCCAATTCAGCATTTATCGGACCACCTCGATCGTGTTGTTCGCTCTATGAATCCTCCACCACGCACCCTGCAGCAGCTGTCAGATGCGCTGCAGTCAGAATGGCTCCACATACCTGTGAACACCTTATAGCACCTTCCCGAGTCATTCCCAGCCCGTCCAACTGCTGTCCGCGCTGCACAAGGCGGTTACTCTTGATATTAAATCGTAATCACAATAATGGAACTAGACGGTGTACAAAATTAGCGCTTTTCTTACTAGCACCGATGTTGTAAATCACATCCTAGATGTTATTACGAACAGGTTACCATTTGCTTTCATCAGAAAGCTTGATCTTTCCAGTACAGGATTTTATCACTTTGCCTGATAACTTCAATCTTCGAACGTGTTTGGAAATCAATGTCTTTGTTTAACGAAGAACAAGGACTGATTGTTCAAATGGTGTTTGAAGAAGAAATCATTTGTGAAATGTGGTTAACATGGGCATTAGCTAAATTCCTCTTATTATTTCTTGAATTGAGGAAAAAAATATATATATACATTATGCTGTGGTCCATGGAAATATGAATGCTTTAAAAAAAACATTATTTCTTTCAGTTTGGTTTCTTTATGTTTTGGTTTTATTTTGTGTTTAGCTTCTTTGCTGCAGCCACGCTGTGCCACCATGGACGCGCAGTGGTCTAAACGCTGGCCTCTGACTGTTCGTCCGACATGTGTCTGTATTCTATTACTGGATGAAACATGGCTTTTATCTCTAATTTACCCACAGACTCTGGCCTTTTTGTCTGCTTATATTTTGTAAAGTGGTCTGTGTCCAAAGTTACGGTGATCCCTTGTATTTCCTAAATTTGCTCGAGATGCACAATGCTCAAATTACGTTGCATCTGAGGGTTAACATCTACACTAAAGTGCGAGAAAAACTGGTACACAAGTCAAATACTTGGTATCTTCCCCACGGCAGCGAAGGATTGCAGAAATACGATGGGCATGGACTTTACTAGCTTCTGGAAATATGCTGTAGGCAATGCACACCATATTTCCTGCAGAGCGTTCCACAAATCGGGTGTATTCCGAGGTCTCGGATTCCAGTGTCTGATAGCGCGTTGCATGGCATCCCAAATGTGTTCTATCACGATCAGATCCGGGGACTTGAGTTAGAATGGCAGCACCCAAAAACAGATGAATGCTCCCCTAACCATAATGTGACGTCCCGACACTTGTGTGGAGGTGCATTGTCCTTTTGGAACAAACCCAGCCCATCAGCATGAATGCAGGACATGAACGGGTGTACCTCGTTGGAAAGGATGCGCACATAGCGTTGGCCTGTCACATACTTTTGTAGACGTACCAGGGGTCCCAATAAAGTCCACCTAAATACATCCCATACCATTACGGACCCCCACCAGCCGGTACAGTTCCCTGTTGACAGGCGGGATCCATGGCTTCATGGGGTTTGCCCCACACACGAATCCTTCCATCTGCCTGATACCGTTGGAAACACGACTCGTCAGACAAGGCTACCTGTATCCAGTCATCAATTGTACAGTGGCGGTGTTGCCGTGCCAAAGCGATGCGCATAGCTCTGTGTCGTGCACCTATCAAGGGGTCTCGAGTTGGGCGTCGGCTCCCAAAGCCTATATCGTGCAGGGTACGTTGCACAGTCCGGACGCTGATGCTAGTTGAGGCTCCCGCGTTGAAATCCGATTATATATGCAAGAGTTTTGAACGCCTTTCGTGTGAAACGATTTTTGACAGCTGACGATGGTCACGTTCGCCAAATGTCTTTTTACGGCCACACTAGTATCGTTGATTGGAGGTTTTGCCGGAATTCTTGTAGTCACGGTACACCCTTGCAATGGTCGTACGTGAAAATCCGAACTTTGTTTCTACCTCCGAAATACTATGACCCATCTCACGAGCGCCAACTATGACGCCGAGTTGAAAATCGCTTAAATGATATTCCTTTTCATTCTCATGCAGAAAACAGCTCTAACAGCTGGCAAGGATGTCTATTGCTTTATATACGCACTGGCGGACGCAACCGAGTACGCGCATAGGTGACGTTGCTATGCATTTTGCATAGGCTCGCCTGTACCAGTTTTTCTTGCACTTCATTGTACGTTCATGGAATATGGGCAAATAACATGCCACAGAGGTGCAAGGAAAAATCATTGTACACACTACGATATAGGGTTTCATATGCTATCTCTGTATCAGCCATTTTTACTTTAAAAAAGCATACACAATAGGTAGCTGAATGTGAGCTCAGTAAATACGAAACTATTTGAAATTTCTACACAGAAAAGTGACAGTGTTCTTTCAAAAATAAGACCTGATACACGTTTTAATGTTAAAAAGCAATTTGCGTCTTTGACTCAGTTTCTTTAACATTAAGCTTTCCCACAACTGAATCACGTTCCTAAAAAAGGAAAAGAAAATTCTCACATAGTTAACAGTGAAATATAACCAGCACATTTTAAATGGAATACGGTATTACACCATAATATACAAATTTTAAGATGTGAATTCGTTTTTTGGTGTAAATATGACAAGAATATTTTGAATTTTTCAGAGGGTTTCCAAAAAATTCAGGTCATATTCGAATGATAGTTGTATTCAAATTAATCAGAAACTTGAGACTTCGTCGTTCTAGGTGGTGTTGTGGTTAGAATTCTCGGGCGCTGTCAAGAATACGAGGGTTCGATTCCCACCCCAGGACGACGAAATTTTCAAGTTGTTGGATATTATCTGACTTAGCATCCATGTCGTATTTACACCAAAAAGCGGATTCACATCTTCAAAATATGTTAGTACCTTTTGTTTAGGAATAACAGGTTTGTGCAATAATATGTAGCCGCCCCGGTGGCGCAGTGGTCTAAGCGATGGCCTCTGATCATTCGTCCGAACGGGGTCCGGGTTCGAATCCCGGTGAGGCATGGATGTTGTGTTTGTCGTACGGCACTGGCTCTCTCCCTTCCCTGGAACCAGTGACCCTAAATTAGGGACGGGCAACTGCTTATAGCCCATTGAGTTGCTCACGGTGGTCGTTAAACCTCCAATCAAAAAACAAAAAATATGTATTTGCATTTGGCCAATTGCGCAGCTGTGCTTCAAATAATTAAAGGATTTTCTATATAGAAAAATTGTGTTAAGTCCCAAGGTGTGGCGTTATGCAAGGTCTCGATATACTGAAGGTCTATATAATGCGGTTTGACTGTTTTATTCCACTTTAGCATAATTCAAAGAAACTTCCTTATGTGAAGTTTTTCGTTTCCACGTGGATAGCATGAAGTTTACTGATAATGGTTGTCATAAAATATATTATTCCAACACTTTGTGTAGATGGACTACAATTACATTGATACTCCACAATTTGTAATTTACAGTGTTTTTTTTTTTTTTTTGTGGCCCTTTTTCCACCTGTTGGTGCTCATAATAGTTACTGCGTTCTCTGAAGGAAAATATATTCACTAATTTCTTTACAGTTTTGCGTCAATCAAAAATTTAGAATGATGTTTTTCTATTTTGCAGAATAATAAAACCATAATTTCAATGAAGAAACAACAAGTATACAAAATTCGTGATCAATAATACGTTTTTAATAATTTACTACTTATTTCTAAAGAACTAGCCATTGCCAGAACAACAGACATGAAAGGCTTCATGAAATACTATGCACTTGAAACCGCCATACACAAAACATTATTGTTTTCGCAACAACTCCAAATAGCGTTTAAGAATCACAAAACGAACACATTTGCCACATTTCTTGCTCTCTTTATTTCTATTACTTTCTTCAGATATACTTACTGCTTCACTCCTGGTTTCGAATTGACATTACTGATTGTATTGATTACGCACGAAATTATATTGCTGATACGATGTTATATAATCCCCAAAGAGAGACTCAGAATAGGTTTCAGCTTCGATCAAAGGCTGTGACGTCGTCAAAAATCTTGAAGATGAAACTTCCGGCACGGAGTGCAGGGATTCCATTGATTGTGAGAATATAACGTTCCGATAGAAATATGTGCAAATCTTCCAGAAGAACATCTTTTGGGTAAAAACGTATGTTTTCGAATAAAACAGGTTGTTTTGGGTTATAATCACACAACAATTAAACCAGTCACCTCCAACGAACAGCACATTTAGCTTATAAAATTTACATTTCGTGGCATTAGATCTAATCTATTTGGAATAACGAAGCAATTAAGCTCTTTATTACGTAGAGAAGACATTACGCCCTCACCAAATTTTTTTTCAAACTGGATTTGAATAACTTTTATTTAGAAATAAATACCGACAACGAAACTACACAAGTATACATCCTCCATTACAGCCCTGTCCTCAGTCTATGACATTTATGTTGTTAGAAAATAGACCATACATTTATTTTTGTTGAAATTTTGACAGCTTTCCGTGTATATTAAAATTCTTTGCGTTTTTAAGCGACATGATAGCCACTAATTTTCTTTTAAACATGGGGAACCAACAAAATAAACCCTGTGACTAATTCAGGGCACCAGGTCATTATGGCCACTAGAACTTAAGATCTCACGCCTAAGTTTTTGTAATGAAAATTTTGCTCTTTTAAGTCAATAGCTTTGTACACAATTGTTGCTTCAGCACAACGTATATAAAAAAATTGTAAAGCAAAATTCTGAACTTTTAATTATATTAAAATAACTATCGTGTAATCTGAAAAAGTGCGTGCACCTGCATCCTTCAGTTTTGTCACGTGGCTATGCCGTATTTCCTCAGAATCAATAATTACTCCGTACAATTGTGGCCCTTAATTCCAAATATTTTGTCGCTCAGGTGGCGCAGTGGTCTCCGCGCTGGCTTATGTCCATTCGTCCGAGAAGTGTCCGGGTTCGAATCGAGTTGAGGCAAGAATGTTGGTTGGTTGGTTGGTTGGTTGGTGGATTTTATTGGCGCAAGGGTCAGGTTTGGCCAAAGAGCGCCAGACAAAGAACTATCAGCCACAGATTTTTAAAAACGTGGAAAATGATTAAGAGCAGACAGGCTTGGTAAAAGTTGAAAAAGAGTATGATGAAAGCTGTGAAGACAAGGTAGTTAATTAGGTTTATATAAAAATTTATTAATTTACTATTAGAATTATATATATATATATATATATATATATATATATATATATATATATATATATATATATACACATATATATATATATATATATATATATATATATATTTTTTTTTTTTTTTAACACAACTACACAAAGGATGAGTCACTCTCCTCCCCCCACACTCCTCTGCAATGCTGGCAGAGGGCGGGGACGAACTGTCACTCTCCTCCCCCCATGTTCCTCTGCAATGTTGTTTGAGGCTGGGGACGAACTGTCACTCTCCTCCCCCCTATGTTCCTCTATAATGTTGGTTGAGGGTGGGGACCTCGCTGAGGCCGAGACAGTTGGATGGACACTGCACACCTTTGCGGATTGAGGGCCGGGTCTTCCGCACGTGCAGGCTTTCGGATGGAAGCTGGAAGAGACGGTCGGCTGCAAAAGAGAAGGCCCAGAATCAGGTATTCGAAAAATCTCGAGCTCGGGGAAAAACACCTGTGTCGCTTGGTCAGCTGTAGATCGCTTGGCAAGGGCGGCGAGAGCTACAGGGCGCGGAACAAAGGGCTGCACGGGTTGTGGCAGAGACTGAACTACTGCGGCAAAAGTACGCTGTCGGGTGGTGGGTATACCCAACTTGGCCTTGGCAGCAGGGTACGAGAGGCCTTCCAGGGTCTTGAGGCGCTGGATCGCCATCTCGTCGTTCCATTTCATACAGTTGCGGGAGTAAGCTGCATGGGCCTCACCACAGTTAACACAACAGGCCGCAGAAATGCAACCATCCCCGTCATGTTCACTGGAGCCACAATTTGCACAACGAGCGGAACTCTTACAGAAACGTTGGGAATGCCCGTACCTCTGGCACCTGAAACAGCGCAGAGGACTGGGAATGTACGGGCGAACTCCACAGACCAAGTAGCCAGCCTTGATTTCGGTCGGAACTTTCGGGGAGTTAAAAGTCAAGATGACATTTTTTGACTTAATCAAAGAACCATCGCGCCGGAACATCATACGACGTGCAGCAATAACACCCTGATCTGCAAGTTCAGTCACCAATTCGTCCTCACTGCATGGCAAGAGATCAAACTCCGAAATAACACCCCGAGAGGTGTTAAGAAACGGGTGAGGTGTCACTTTTACAGGAATGCCTTGAAGACTAGTGAGGTGCAGAAAAGTGTTACTCTGAGAAACACTGCAAGTTTGGACAAGCAGGTCCCCAGAGCGAAGCTTCCTCACAGACTTCAAGGGGCCAACTGCAGCGTCCAAAGCTTTAGAAATGAAGAATGGAGATCTGGTGGACAGTCTCTCATTCGGATCGATGGATTCTACAACTAAGTGTGTAGCATGCGTATTCACAACAATCGAGGGGAGACGACGCTTCGGAGCGACTGGTACAGCTGCCGAAGAAGAGGTTCCACATTCTTGGTCCAGATCATGGTCTAAAGATCGTTTAAGGGTATGAGACTTGGTAGGTTGAGAAGACGAAGGAGAGTCGTTGTCAACGATCATTTGCTCAGGTGACTTGAATTTGGAGCGTTTGTTTTTGGGTTTACCCATGGAAAAAAGGAGAAGGATTCGTCTGCAGACTACTCCACCCACCACCGATCCCTACAAGGGAGAACTGGAGGTCTGCAAGCCAAGAAAATGACGCTGGACACAGTTCTGGAGCTTATACGTTGCAGATATAGTCCGTTGGCTGTGATCACACGCACTCGGCGGACACTTCGGCCTCCGGGTACCGTCATGCCAACGCCTTTGGCATGATCCCACAGCCCCCGGGCTCACCCTGCCGTGCTATACGACAAAAAAGCCGCTAAAGCCCTGCACACAACTTGGTACAAGACTTCTGACTAGAGGTGGGTTAGTCTCTAGCCTCCCGTTTACAGCGAAGCCGGGGTCGAAGAGGAGTGTTGGCACACAGGAGGCACGTATCCGGTCTCCTGCGACCTCAGCCGCCAGACATCCCATTTCCGCCTCACGGGTCTCCGCACGCGGCAAACATGCAGGTAGGTCTAGCACCCAAACCAGTTAAAAGGAAAAAAGAAATCCAAAGAAGACAAAAACGGGAAGGGAACCTAAACGGAATCTCAGCAACCTACGAACTGAGCGGTTAATATAAAACAGTTAGTGGTGGAGGGTAACAAAACCACAAGACCGGGGTGTTAGTACATAACGTGGTAGCGATTAGGTAAAGTATACAACACGGGCAACTAGCCAGTGGAGAAAATAAATAAAAACGAAAAAGCGAGACACAAGACCAGCTCGGGATCGTGGGGCCGCGACTCCCCAACAGCTGGATGAACAGCCGTCCCTGCAAACACCAAAATAAGAAACAAGCGGTGGCATGACATCAGATGTTGACCAGTCACAAGGTCAGCTCGGGCCGTGGCGGCGCCGCTCCCCAAATAACTGGAAAACCAGTTATCCCCGTGCGGGGCAAGAATGTTGTGTTTGTTTCATAGCCCTGGCTTTCTCCCTTCCCTGGAACAGGTGGATTAGGGACAAGTGAGTGCTTAGAGACCATTGAGTTGCACACGGTGGTCGTTAAACCTTCAATAAACAAGTCATATATTTTACCGTAGTTTTGACACTTTGAGATTTCGTCTCGTGATTTATTGTGACACAGCACTGCGCTTGACGGAAAATACAAGTGATATTTTCCTGTTTTCCGAATTTCTGTACCTCCTCGGATATCAGCTGTCGGAATTGACGTATCATTTTGATACTGGAGCATCGTCTATTAGGGATTGAAAATATTTGTTTTTTGTTTTCGATTGATACAATGTAGGAGTCAGAGTTATTCTTACAGATATGATAATAAAGGTATTAGATTGAAAGTCACCCTCTTTACATTGAACACGTAAGGAGTGTTCACAGATAAGAGGTGACTGCACAGCTTGTCAAGCCACGCCTCTGTAAAGCTTCTTGCAAAGAAACATTTTTGAAAGGGGTGTTTGGCTCCTAGAAAGCATTAGGGAGAGTGACAAATGGGGATAAATGTAACAAGATAACTGACCTGTTCCCTTAGTGCCTATGCGTTAAATGAGTCGACAAAGCTTTGGCAAGCTTATCTGTGATTTCATAACTGCCACTCTGGTACCTTTACAATGTTCTCTGTTCTTATTTCACATTTATTGCTTTCTTCTTGTGGATAAGTAAACTTAACGTTATATCACGGAATGTTTTCGTCATATTACAAAATCACAGGGAAGGCAGGTGATTTACTGCTAGTAATACGATTCACCATCATTTAACAATAGGAACTTTCTGTCGATGTAATTGTTGAATATGTGTTCAACATTGCTATGTAGTAGATTTGAAAGTATATTTCCGGATTGATAAAATTATATACGAAATACGGAAAAGCTATTTAGTGAATGGTAAAATTAATAATATACCATGTGACATATCTAGTGACTCCATATCATTGCATATTGGTTTTTATAAACTTGGCAGTTTAAAATCGTAACTCTAATTCCTAACACTGTACACTAAATGTCGTTGAATTTTGGAATACCCAGTCAAAAACCATTAATTTCTGTAATGGAACCTTACAGTTTTGTGTTAACCATACTCATGTCATTTCGCAACTTCTGTTTTAGCACATGCCAATGTTCTCGTAATTTTCGTACTGTGTGCTCTAGATATCCTGGTGTATAGCACATGATAGCTTTTTCTTCAACTCATTAATAACAAATTCTAGTTACAATAAAGCAAGCTGGCATTGCAAATGACCAGAAACGTCTAAAGAGATAAAATTAACTGCCTTCGTTAATTATCCAGCTGAAAAAGTTCGTCAACCAGTGTTGTTGAGAAATCCATCAATCAACGACACTGAAACGTTAGATGGAAAATAAGGACTGGAATCAAGACAAATGGAGACATAGGACGGAAATTTGAATAAAAACTGAACTGGAATGAACAAAACGTGTGATAGAAAATGCAATTTCAACACACCGGTTGCAACCGCAAAGAGGAGGAAATCCAGAGAAGAAAAGTGCAAAGAGTTCAAGGGGTTGAAATTTGATAAGAGCATGGATGTAGAAAGTTGTGAGATATGTGTTTGCTTTCCTAATACTACAGATAAGAATTCGAAGGTAGTGAAATATTTTGGAGGCCCTTTTAAACTAGAGACATTTTAACAGTATGACATATCATTTTAGCATCAGAAATGTTTTACAGCATATAAAGCAATGCAATATCCTAAAGCTGTTCCTTTGTTTATGTGTTTAAAAATCAGATAAAAAATGTAACAACATATGCCAGTTGTTTTTAATGTTACATAATACACAGTGGGGTCTCATTATTGTGGCCACCTCTTACTTTTGATGTCAACATAACGTAGACAAGAAAAGAAGGCACGTGTCCTGAGCTGGCTTAGAGGATACATATGGTGTACTGTAGGCATTCTTAAAACGTATCACTCGCTGCTGTCATGGATAGAAGAAGAGATTTATCACATTTGCAAAAATAGATTATTATCGGCTTTCGTGAAAACGGTGGCAGTATTTCTGAAACAGCTCAATGTGTGAGTAGTTCGCGTGCTGCTGTGGTAAAGGTGTATCGTGATTGGAGAAATTACACCATTGCGAATAAGCGACGTCGAAACTGTGGAGCACCACGTACCACTGATGTGAGAGGTGAACGTCGGCTTCGAAGGTGCGTGAGGGTCGATCGATACGCTACAGTGGAGCAACTCGCTGGACGAGTGAACCAGTGGGCTCACGGAAGTGTTTCTAAAACGACAGTTCAGCGAGCCCTGGTGCGTATGGGTCTCCGATGAAGAAGCAGGGCCACTGCACCAATGTTAATGAAGATGCATGGGCAGAAAAGGCTTACATTTGAACTGAAGTATCGGAATTGGACCTCCATTGACTGGCGAAGTATTGCCTTCTCTGAAAAATCATGTTGTCTGCTTCATCGAACGGATGGACGTTGGCGTATAAGGCGAGACACATCGGAGAACAAACACTTTCCAACCATTGCTGGAAAACACAAGCTGGTAGGGGCAGCTTTATGTTCTGGGGAATATTTTGGTAGCATTCTCTCGGGACACTCTTGCTTGTGGAAAGCACTATGGAACGTATTCCTTACGAATATATCTTTGCAGGCCACATATACCCATACAAGCTGATTATCTTCCCCGGGGCTGATGGGATCTTCTAACACGACAGTGCGACGTGTCACACAGTTATAAATGTCTGAGAGTGGTTGGAAGGGCACGATGAAGACTACAAGGTACTTTCCTGGCCCCCTATTTCCCCTGATTTAAACAGAATTGAGCATCTCTGGGACCATCTCGATCGTTTTGTTCGCTCTACGGATATTGCACCACGCACCCTTCAGCAGGTGTCAGATGCGCTGCAGTCAGCTTGCCTCCACAAACCTATGAACACCTTTCATCACCTTATTGAATCACTCCCAGCTTGTGTAGCTGCTGTCCTCGCTGCCTGCGGCGGTTACTCTAGATAATAGCTGGTGGTCACAAAAATGTGACTCGACCGTGTATATATAATCTAGCAATACGTCCAGCGATTGCCAATGTGAGGTACTTTCTTTGATCATGGAGCCATATATACTGCTGTTAAACTGAATGTATCTCATTGACAATTTCATTTGTCGGTGTCTTCGTTTACGAGACTAGAAAATCTCGGCATTTCACTTTTTCGCAAAATCACACAGTTGTTTAAAAAAAAGACGTGAAATACTTTAAAACATTCTAATAGTGCAAATGAAAATCCCAAAGCTGTTCTTCCTTTAGGGCTGGAATTTAAAATTTCCAGCATTTTTGAAATTTATCGAAGTGCCAGAAGAAAACTAACGATCCACATTCTAACAAAAATAATTGACTCGCTATAATGTAAATGCTTATTCTTAAAATTAAAACTACATTTTCTTTAAATATTGTAAAGCTATATGTTTTATTGAGCTTTTGAATTCAATAGCTTTTCAATGTCTCGAATTAGTTAGGCAAAAGTTTAAAATTTTTGAACTTGATTTCGAAACCCTATGAAATTCAGAAATTTAAAGAAATGTATATAGGGCACTGAGAATTGTTTGTGTTGCTCCTACCATACGTCAGAAAGATGGGAAAAATATTTATTTAAATAAATTACACATTTTTTTTGCGTACTTTATAGCCGAATATTTTAACGGTTTTTTCAAATTCGATTGCTCAGATTTTCTAAAAATAGTACAATTAGTAATATATTACAAAAGAATTTGATATATAATTTATACATTTCATTTTGTTTTAAACTGTTTGTCGTAACCAACATTTTTTAAGTGGGGCATACTGCCGCTTTCAAGCAAATATTTATTACTTTGTGGGCAGGCGAATGTGTTTGTCGAATCATTTATATCTTTTAGAATTATTAAAAAAAATATTAATAACATTTAAAGTTTTGTATTATACATTTAAATGTATTTGTAATTCTAGAAATTTTGTGAAAATGTTACAGTGTGGATAAATCTTGCGAAGAAATTCGAAAAAAAAAAACATTTCCCTAGGTAACCTATCTGAAACCCTCATTTCAAGTTTCCTTTTAACGAGGCATGAGCCATAAAATGCCCGAAGAACCAAGAATGGTGGCTTCGGCTGGATATGCACAAATTAGTAAGTAATGAAAACTGACTTTCTCTCAGAATACAGATAGAATCTGTGGTACTCAAAAGGCAAAACGTGAGATCCATGGTTCTGAGACAGAAATCCTCATGATAATTGCCTATCTGTTGGTGCTGATGACGTAGGAAAGCAAAGGCTGAACGTTCACAATAGTATAATAGAGACGTCTGTTATGTCACTCTACAAACAGAATCTCAATGGCTGTAATTGCTTAGAAATTGAAAACTCTCTTTGAATCTGAACAACTTGAAGCTGGGATGGGCAAACTATAGCAAATTCAACCGGTTTTCGATTCGGGTAAGTATTGCAGACTTTAAGAACAGATTCCGTAAGAGTGAAATTTATTCACAATGCGAACCTACTGATGTGACTGTTCTTAACTCAAACATAAAGCGAAGAGGACTTTGTAAAACGGAAATGAAAAAGAAAAACAACTTTTATCAACACAGAGGATAGAATTTGGGCTCCTAATGATTATTAATGGCTTAAAGATGCTATCTCAGTGGTAAACGCAAAACTTTAAAGCTGCAGTCAATTTGTGAAAAAAATTCCTGTAGTTAGTTGAAACAAAATTTGGTTGGGTGAATATTTTTTTTAACCTTTAAGTGTTGGCGACAGCTGAATCGAAATTTCAACTGCAGAAGTCTATTTTTTAAGCAAGACTTGCCTACACAGAGCAAGCTGAATCTGTGGGTCACAATATTGTTAGTGATTTAAAATTGATTTTTTCACTGATGACCTTGAAACTTGAATAACCAAAATTAAATTATTTCTAACTCTGAAAGCTGAATATTTTATTCTACGAATCGGCAGCCTTGTCGGAGAGCTGAATTTCTGAGCTGAGTTACGAACTCAGTTGTTTGTTAATGGCATTAGCATAGATGTGTAGCTTTTGTGGATTTACCTTTCAATATGACCACAATTGTATTGATAAATTAAATTACTGAAACTAATCCTACGATTAGAGTTCAGTATGATTTGATAAATTTCTGTCTAGTGTATTTCAAACCCATTTGGAGCTACACTATCTACCAACAAGTAATTCGACACCCCTGCAATCGACGATATCTGCGGTCCTGATACACGTCACGGCCGCCGCCATTAAATATAATGTGGGAAACAACAACGCAACCAGTCGCATGCAAGATGCCACGCAGTTCGGAGCTCTCTGATTTCGAGAAAGGTGTAATCGTCGGGTATCACAGAATTGGCCGATTCATACGTGACATATATAGCGAGTTGAAGTACCCAAAATCGACAGTGGCCTACATGATTGGCAAATGGAAGATGAGAGGTGACTGTCGGAATGTGCCCCGACCCGGCAGACCCACAAAACTGGGAGTTAGAGACCGACAGGTGCTGGCCAGAGAAATTCGGAAGAACCGCACCAAATCGATGGGCCACATCTGCGAGGAGTTTCAACAGGCATCCGGGAGTGTTCTTTCGATGAATACCATCCGTAAGGAAACCCATCTGCTCGGTTATCATGGACGTGCTGCCGCCCACAAGCCTTTGATCACCAAGTCCAATAGCGCTGCTCGGCTGACGTGGTGTAAAGAACGCGACAGTAGACCGTTGAACAGTGGAAACACGTTCTCTGGAGCGACGAATCAAGGTTCACCCTCTACCGTTCGAATGGCAAGGTCTGAGTTTGGCGTCTGCCTGGAGAACGCCTCCTGCCGGAATGTATTGTGCCAACTGTGAAATTCGGCGTGGTGGAATTATGCTATGGGGGTGTTTCTCTTGGTATGGCACGGGACTCTTGGCGCAATTCCTGGTAGACTCAACGCCGGGACCTGCTGCTCCACTTTGGATGACCATGCGCTTCCTACGTTGTGGCAGTTTTACTGAGTGGACCCTTGTTACTTTCAGGATGACAATGCCACCTGTCATGTTGCGAGGTCCACCATGGCTTGGTATGGTGACAATGGGGCTAATCGAATGGACTGGCCTGGGCAGAGCCCGGACCTTTACCCTATCGAGCACCTTTGGGACGAGTTGGAGCGTCGACTTAAAGGATGCCCCCACCGTCCGAAATCGGTGATGGAACTGATCTGTTTTCTCCAAGCCGAGTGGAAGAAAATTCCGCTAGCAATCGTACAACGCTTGCTTGAGAGTATGCCCAGGAGGATCGCAGCTGTCATCGCCGCTCGTGGAGGCTCCACCAACTACTGAAGGTGAATAAACTTTGTTTTCCTTTGCTGTCACAGGTGTCCAATTACTTGTTGGTAGATAGTGTAAATGCCTTTGAACTGGGGGAAAAAAGTGAAACCAAAAATTTTGTAAATCAAATGCGTCAATGTTCGTAGATAAGAAGTGTGATCCATTTCGGAAAGGAGACAATAGCTGTAAAGTTACGTCACCATGGCATGTAAGGACCTTTTGATATGGCCCTGTCGTTGATAGTAAATTTCGAATCTAAAAAAATGCAAACATTGAGTGTGATGGCAAATTGTTTCAAATGCTTTAGAATTCAAATTTTAATGAATTGCTTATTTTTAAGCGATTAGTTGCTACTCGTTTCGTGAATTAATACTTCATTTTAAAAGAAATTAACAAAATGAAGGATGTGTGAATGAGCGAATCTACGTTTACTGCTGTTGCAGAAGTTCACAAGAAAATTCAGCTGTAAAAATATGGACCAATCGTGTTAGAATAAGATAGTAGCTGTCTTAAACTAAAAAAAAGACATTGAGAAATATCACGTTAGTAATGCAAAGGTTGCTTTCAGAACTAAGGAACCCACTGGGTATGAACTCTATCATGCTCTGGTATTCAGTCAGCAGATGTTACCTTTGTTTGCTTCATTAAGGACTCCTACTTGGCGCAAGATACCCAAATCAAAGTAATGTTTCATGGGCATTCTTGGTGACTCAGTTCAACTGATTTATTTCATCAGTCCTCTGAACACTAGAGGACTGATTGTTAATGTGGGCTGCCTTGAGCGCAAGAATCTCTGATTATTCTGATATTAAATTTGAAATTAAATTTGATTTTAAATAAATATACGTTTATTTGGTTCCTCAGACAATGAAAGAGGGGCGCCTTTTGGGAAAAACTTATTTTGCGCTGCAAAGGGAATGCACACCCAGCGATGTAAAACAATTCAATTTAAATCTTAGGAAAGATCAAAAGTCCTCTTTAAGGGGATTTCTACATAGAAATCAAATTATGTAATTATGATTTCCTTCTGGCGCACTGATTATGATCACAATAATATTTTACTTAATGACACAAAGTAGCTTCCCGAAAAGAGATAACAATTGACTCAAAGCTGGCAACTAAATTTAAAAATAAAACGGCGCTTTTAAAGACATATTTTTCATTGTTCTAATTGCAACTTACAGATAAAAATTATTGGATTATTTAAACGATAAACTAAGTTTAATTAAAGTTTGCAATTAGCTAAATAGTGCTAGTTAATAAGTTACTAAAGTAGTCTACCCAGATATATTCTATCTTGGATATTAAAAACGTATTGAAAAATAAAAAAACGGTCCTTTAAAGGGAATCTTATACGAAACAATATTAATTTTACCTCATCCCATTTATATAAACACATTTAAATTTATTTAATGCTTGGCCCTTTAAAGTGAATCAAAATTTTATCAAAAGTTAGGATTGCCCCAAAAAGTGACAGCAAAAACCTAAAAACTAAAAATATAATTGCGTTTGACCAGTTACAATCTTGATTAAAGAGTAAGACATATGTATGAGTTTTCATAAGCCCTAAATCCAATGAATTAAGCATTTGTTCATCAAGATTCATCCTTCCGTAAAATGTGATTGAATAAAATAATCAAAATTAAACTTCGTACCGATAATTAACCAATTAATTACATAAAAAAGAAATTTAAAAGAATTTTAATAGAGGTATTTCAAAGACATCTTGTTTCACACTTCAAGCATTCAACAAAAGGCAATGCATATAACAAGCGTCTCGGAGTAACCTGGTTCCCGAGAAGTGCGCTAATAAAAAAGTTCCAACACCCCCTATATTTTAGTCAGTAAAAACCTACATCAAATAAGAGTTAAAAGTGAGAAACCCACCTACACCACAGTTCAGACTGGGTCAGGAAAAGTGATTCTGCACGTATTTCGACTGGCTACATAATTGCTGAGTGCCGAGAGTCGATACAGGCTGCGTGCCAGCGATCGGGTCACGTGACTTTTGTTTGCTCCTCGGGAACCACGTTACCCCTAGACGCTTGTCTAGTTCTTCACTAGTGGGCCAACCACCCCCTAAAGTTTCTCGTCTTAAGAGTCCATACCACAACTCTTATGGGGCAGTATGCATGGCATTTTTTAAAGAAACTGGAACATGTGTAAGAAATCACAATTTTTGTTTCTGTATTAAATTTAATTTTTGTAGATATTTACTGAAACCTAAAAGGAAGTTTGAAATATGATGTACATGAGATAAATTTATCCTATCACAAGCCGATTAGCACATAGAAATGTGTAGAAAACGTTGAACACTGAAGTGATAACACATGTTTACTTAAATTTTTATTTATTTTTCATCTAAAATCTGTAGAAATTAGTTTTGCAGTTCACACCGGATCAAGCCACTTAAATTAACATTCGAAACTTCATGAATTATTCATTTACAGGTGATGTTATTTTTAAATTTGTTACATGTCTCCTGTTTTTTTTTTTTTAGTTTTTATGGGATTCTGCATAACATGCATGACTTTAAAGATACTGACGGGCTTTGAAATTTTGTTGATCTATCAAATCCGTCAATATGCACACACACAATTACACATTTATAACAGGTTTTATTACTTTAGTTTACTATAGAACGTGATAAAAAGTAGACGCAAAAAGTATTTGCAAACTTTTTGGCATTAGTATTGCATGTACTAAACGCAAAACAAGTAATTCGAGCACTCAAAAGAACAATGACAAATTTGTAGGGAAGTACTTCGGAAAAGTCATGTGTAATGTTTTGCCGTTGTGGGACACTACTTGGTAATCGCATATACGGTCCCTTATGTGACGTGTCCCATTCGATCAATGAGAAGCGTTGTAAAAAAAGGTATCTCCCTCCAGAGTGATGTCGCTTTACTCCGAAGTTCACGTTTTTACGTTATAACATGCTTTAAACGTTATCAAAAACTTCGAGCTTTCTATTAATACACATTATATTAAAAAACGTGGCGTAGTTCACAATCTTGGGTAAGCCCAGTTAAGTGATATCAAAGGTGTGAAGAAGGATGTTATGTTCGAAAGGGAAACAAATTTCCAATGTTGAAAACAGTATCCAATTTGGTGGCATGCCATTTATTTCCATTCATCAGTGTACATTAGAGTGTCATCTAGGTCTTTCATTGAACTAAAGTAACTTGAATGCAATCCAAGATCATGACTACTGGTGTGTAAAAACAAAGTTCAAACAACAAAAATAAAGAATTGTAGAGCAGAATTCCAACTGAAAGAAATTTTAAACGAATTTTTCTCCCACCTGATTTCATGCTTGTTTCTCGTGAGAATTCCATTTATAACGATGATCGAAATCCCACACATTTTAGGCACTCATGATAAATTTGTATGAAGCTGTTTTCATCCACCAATGGAGGTGTTTAGATATCTGCCTAAGTGCAAAATTATGATGACGAACCCGGTAAATAAAGCACATTTAAAGAAATGTTGATGAATGATACTGTAAGCCATGCAATAACAAACATTTTTCTGGTATAAACAACACTGACAAATTGTTGAATCAGAATTCCTAGCAGTAATCATTGAAAATAAAAAGATATTCGGAGCTAAAACACTGAATGAAGCTGTACATTGTCTACTAACGAATACTTTCTCGTCAGCGTAAAAGAAATCACAGTGGAAGTAGATACTTTTTCTAACAACGCGTCTCATTGGTCGAATAGGAGACGTCACATAAGCGCCCGTATATGCGATTACCAAGTAGTGTCCCACATATTGCAAAACATTATACATGACCGAATGGGTCATGTACGGTGCGTCGCATAAATATAGAGACAGTCGACTTTGCTCCGTGAACGCATTGCGAATATAGGTAGGAAGCTGAAGTGGTACCTAATTAGACATAACCCTACAACAAACGTTTCGATCCTTCGAGATGACCGGATTGTGTGAAAAGCACACCACAAGGTGAAATAAGGTAATTTTGGGTGTCTCAAAGTAGCCACATGCAATTGAGATGTACAAATTAGCATGTTGTACGCACGCGCGTGGGCCGTAATTTTGTCCAGCTTACAAAAGATAGCGGATCTGCCGTCAGATATTCATTTGCCAAAATGCCACGCAACAGTCAACTTTCTGGTAAGGAGGTGCAGAAGATTTGGAGACTGAGAGCAAATGGATTGTCTGTAGCGAAAATTTGTAAAGCCATGGGGAGGAGTAGGGCAGTCATTTATAAGACTTTATCGAAACGTGGTGCGTTAACTTCAGAAAACGGCCTAGAAGGCCTCTAATAACAACCAAACCAGATGATCGTACCATTATGCATTTATTTTCATCCCAAAGGTTACCACTACGTCAAGTTTCTCGTACTGTTGGCGTCACCGCCTCAAAGTACACAGTTCATCGATGAATCAAAGAAAGTCGCAACATTGTGCTCCGTAAGATGCGCCGTCTGCCCCACCTCACGTGGAGCCATAAGAAAGCTAGATTGTTATGGGCAAGCAGCCACATGCACTGGACGGACGAGTGGATCACAACTATTTTCTCCAATGAGAACAAGTTCAACCTGGACGGCACTGACTGTTGGAACTGCTATTGGCATAATTTACGACGCAAGCCACGCATCTTCTTCAACAGACAGAAAGAAGGGGGATCTGTGATGGTTCGGAGAGCTTTTGTTTTCAATGGGAGAATGGATACCACTTTCCTGCAAGGCAGACAGAACTCGGAAACGTGTCAGGACATACTCAGCAGCCACCTTCTACCGTTTTCCGAAATTCTGACTGGTGTTGATTATCTGTTTCAGCAAAACAATGGCTCTATCCATGGGTCTGCATCAACGAAAAGCTGGTTTAACACTCATCATAAGACCATGGATTGGTCAGCACTCAGTCCAGATCTGAATACAATCGAGAACCTCTGGGGTATGGTAGCTCGTGATGTGTTTCCGAATGGGCGGCACTTCTGAAGGGTGGTGTCATTGAAAGAGCAGATAGAACGAAGCTGCTACGCACTCCGTCCAGAACACTTACGCCCCATGGTGGACAGCATGCCCAATCGGGTTTTCAGTGTTATTCGGAACAACGGCTCCACTATTCGTACCGAGAGGCTCATAACTAGTAAGTCTTTATATTTTTGAGACAGCATATTGCTGTTTTTTTCTTGTACTTAGCGTTGGAATTGTTATGTTTCCGTCAAACTATTGTGCAGCTGCATGTCCTATGCTATTTTTTCTATAAATATGAGGTGTACATTTCAGCTCGTTGTTGTTTGTTTTTTATTCGAATATTTGGCCTGTCTCTATATTTATGCGACGCACTATAGACATGATTTATACCTCCTCCTATGCAGACAACGAGAGCAAATATTTTTCCCACGGACTGGGTGGCATGGCAATTTCCATGTGAGGCGTTACTCATTTAAAGAAGGTTAAAATATTTAAATACCACGAAAATTGAACTATTTCGTGTAGTGAACTATATTGAATTTATTTTACAAATAACTGTAGGCTAAGAGTCCATTTTCAGTGTTTCATGATTTAACAATCACGCAAATTTCATTCATTAAAGTCGTACATTAAAAACAGCGGATTGTTCCATAATCTATTATGTTGTCTAACACAATCATAATTATGTGAAACTATTAAGTATTCAGTGGACGTCCTGTGAAATTCATTAGAATGATCATTAATTCACTGAGAAAGGCTTGTTCTGTAGTTTTCTTTAAAATAAAAAACAGGGACAGAATTTTATTTCTAGGTATGTTAAACTACTCGAGTTTGTTAAAAAACTCATGCCGAAAATAGAGAAATTTTCACGAAAAGAAAGAAAAGAAAATCATCTTCATTTGTTTGGATTAGATGCACTTTTAAAGGGTGTAGGTATGTATTTTCGCAATACAAAGATTTAGCTCAGGGCACTCCAGCCCCCAGCCCTCGGCTGCATTCAAGGTAAAACATATTAAAAATATATGCCTGCTTGTTGTTAATATTTATTTCAAAGTTCATTATTTACGTAAAACTTTGTTAAAAGTATCGGTCACGCTGTACATGCACGGGTTCGTTTATAGGGAAGAATGATGTTAGCAATTAGATTTAGAGAAAAAAGTACGGTAACATTCAAATGCCTTTCGTTTTTTCTCGTCTGGAAGCCCAGACGTTTTCCTAGATTTACCAGTTATATTCTTATTTCCATATACAGATAGTTTCTCTTAGCAGGTGTTAAAATCCCTTTAATGAGTGACTGGTTGAATTGTAGCAATTTGGCTATTAATATGAATAAAACAAAAATAATTATTTTTCGGGCAAAATTCTGCTTTTCCACCTAACGTACAGAAAATAAAATTTATTGGACATGATATTGAGGTGATGCACTGCCATAAGCATTTGGGTACCACTTTAAGTGATGATTTGAAATGGAATACACATGTAGATCTACTTTCAACTAAAATTTCGAGAAACATTGGAGTTAATGGTCACACTCTTAGACATCTAACCCCTAAGTTAATGCTGTCGTTATAATATTCCATCATACACACCTATTTTACCTACTGTATGTTGATGTGGGGGAAAACAACACATTATAACATTCACAAACTACAAAATAAATTTATTAGGCTATTAGAGTTAAAAATCAATACTAATCAATCTTCCAATTTGACATATAGAACAACTACACATCCCAATACTTTTAATATATTAACTATACAACAATTATATGAATATAATTTGGGAAAGATTATGTTTAAACAAATAAAATATAACCTCTACTACAATTTGATCACAATCAATATGCGTTCTGATACTTATCTAACAAAGAATAGATTTAAACTACTACCGGTATTAACACATACAGAAAAATTATAAAATAGCATAAATTACTCTAGCCCTAAATTACGGAATACTTTTCCTCACCAACTTAAAACTAATAATAATATAAATCTTTAAAAAAAACTAAAACTCTATCTATTGGACAAGCCATATTTTTTGACTAACTCTTTGAAGGGGTTATTGTTTACTTTTGGAATTTCATATACCTATGCTCCTATTTGTAGTAAAAAATTGTGAAACTGGGCTAAAATTCTACTTGCAATATACTAAACTATTCATGGTGACCTATCTTTCTTTATAATTTTTATTTACTTCTTACCAATTTACTTATATGATGTCAGAAAATAAGTTATGTCTGTTCCTGACTTATGCGATCTTTATTATGGGTGCCTAGGGCTATGTTAGGCCAATTCATTCCTTTTCCCTCGTGCTTCCCAGTTGTCACTAGTTACACTGTTATTTTTATAGTACTGCTATTGGTGTATATTGGCGCAACTAAAAAATGAAATGAAATGAAAATAAATTTTACGGCAATGAAGAAATAAAAGAATTTAAAACAAACAATCCAAGAGCTTCTCGTGGTCTTCTGTAGAAAGAACAAACCAGACATGCAGATCTCATTGGGTGAAGTTAGGAAGTAGTTTGTTCCAGCAGATAAAGGATGACGAATACGTTGGGTGATCGGTTATGAGCGCCCTCAATGGGATACGCATTGCGACACTGTGATCTGTCTTCGCACTATAAACATTCTTCCGGTGACAGTTTGGTTTACTGTGTGAGTTTGAACAGTACTTCGCATTGCAAAAACTACTACGTTTCATTTTTTTGTCTCTGCTGTGAGCGGGAACAGAAAGAGTTTGGTTAAAAACGAGAAACGTGATTTTAAGGATTGCTGAACAACGGATTTGCTGTTTGTGCAATCCGGCGACAAGATACATCGTCTTTAATATATGCAAGCAATCACCGTCTGATACAGTATAATATCAATCGTAATTACTTTACGAATCATACCTCGAGGAATGATAAAGTCAAAAATGAAGCGAGAGAAACCCCTGTTAAGGATCGTAGAAAGAAATTGGCCCATCAGAAGCAACTCTTTCACATATTTATCTGTGCGCACAAAGCTGCTTGATATGCGTCATTTTTGTTCGACAATCAATTGAGGGAACATATGAAACTGTTTCCCGATGGTGAATTTGTGAAACCATGTGCTGTAATATGGCGAAAGACTTTCAGAACGGAAAAATGTTAAAGCGTTTAGAATCAATTACCGTGTCACATCAAACGAAGGTATTTTTAATTTGTCCTTTACGAAATGACTGATGTGACGTACACTGCTCATCTCGTAATATTTGTTTGAAGCATGTGCAGCCATTTCACTGTTTCTGAGGACCTATTAACCAAGGCTCTTCATGACACGACAAAAGGAGGCTGTTATCTACAAAAAGAGTTGTAACCGTACTTCAGAAAGTCAGAGGCTTCGGCATGCTGAGATCTGTAGCAGAAGATGGTACACGGCGAATGAAGGGGAAAACATCGGTACTGGGAAAATGACAGTTAGGGACTGGGAAAAAGAGAAGTTAACGCCGTGCTTCAGATGCATGGCTTCAACTGCCCTCCATTTGGTGTATCATCCATCAGGAATATTTTTGTGCCAACCAACGAAAAGTGAAGGAAGCCATGAAGATGGTCGTTAAGGTCGAAATTCATTTACAAATAGAAATCCCTTACTCTCCGGTCGAAGGGAATAAAGTGTTTTTGAAGAGCTTAAATGGTGTATGGAAGCCATGTCATTCACTCTAAAGTCCGCTGGCTTAGTTTAAAGAAATGTCTTCAAATATGATTTGCAGTCCGGAAAGAGTTACATCTGTTCCTGATTGAAATGACCTGCGATGAATCCCTTTAACCAGATATGGTTGATTCTAAGTTTTGGGGAGAACTGGTGTTTCTCACCGATATTACGAATCACCTTAGCATGATAAATAAATAAGTCTCTTCATGGTGCGAATCAAGACGTTTGTAAGATGTGTGCTGCGACTGCTGGGTTTCAGCTCAAGCTCTCTTTGCTTGCGGAACAGTTGGAATGCGGCAACGTTTTCCATTTTCCTGCTTGCCGTGAAATACATGACGGCCTTGGTGATTCTGTTGATTTTAGCCCTTATCACCTGACTTGCATGTGCTGATAAGTAATTTTGAAGCACGATCTCATCATTTCGCTGCACTTCAACACTATATCATGCTATTCAGTAATCCCAAAACGATCGACATATCGACTGTGCAACGCGCTATAAGATGGAGCATTGTGGAATTCAGGCTGACCCATTTATGTTACACAACGGATTGAAACAGGTGCAGAGTTCTTCAAATTACTTTCAAAGGAGCTGTTTCCATTGCTTCGCAATTTCCGAATTCGCATACTATCGACGTTCGGCTCTACATATCGTTGCTAACAAGCGTTTTCAAACATATGGAGAACTCGAAACAACTTATCAGGCAATTCACTCAAGCGTTGACTGCTAATGTAATCAACCAACCTCAAGGGATATATCGATTAAATGTTGACGAATTTTCAAACTCAGACATTTATTTGAAGTTTCCAGTAACAATGGCGTTGAATTCGCTTCTTTCGGGCATGCGAATAATGATAAATACATATATTTTCTGATGTCATATGCCGCAAACAAAAGCGTGTACAGCTGTTTGTGCATTAATTTATTTTAATAATTAAATACATGGAAACATTTCACTGAGTATTAACGATATGAAAATTCAATTCAGTGCATCGCCAGCGGATTCTATGTCGAAGTAGTAGTCCTGCGACTCACTTGGTATGAAAAGTTGGACCTCCTGCATTAGAAGGTTGACATGGTGTGTTAAAGCAATCCATATTAATTCAAGTCAAATTCTCACTCGTCTTATTGTACCAAGCGGTTTGAGAAACCTTCATCCAATTTCGCTCACATTTCAGGACCAAAACGCAGTACATATGATCCAAAAAGAGATAATTCTATATATTGTTGCGGATTTTGGGGTACTAAAAGTGAAGCAGAACGCTTTCTCTAGAATGCAGACAGAAGACCCTCTTAAAGGAGGCGCATTCCTTCAATTTTGGTGGCATAAACTGAGATAAATGTTTACAAGTCTAGTAAACACGTCGGCACTTTGGACTAAAAACAGAAGTGCGAAAAAGTGAAATAATGTCTGTCGGTTGTACCTCAGTCAAGGGTGAGAAAGACAGCACCAGCAGGGATTTATTATGGACAAAAAGAGCGTCATTGAAACCTCGGTGAAGAAATTGAAGCAGTTGACAGAAACCTCGAAAAGGATTTTGAACCCTCATCTTGTGGAAACGGCTGCCTGGGTGCCATCGATGTTTGTGCGGAGAGCATACGGGCGTACCATTCTCCCACCCCCAAGAAGGAGAGTTTCACTACCCATAATCACGAAATATCTGGATTATACGCTGTGCTCACTCTTCGGATTTTATGTGCTGCAATTTTCCTTCATTTCAATATACACTGCGGGCCACACAAAATGCAACACCAAGAACTGCACGAGATAGCAAAGCCAGTTTTACTGGACACATAACAACAGATCCAAAGATAAAACGATTGGGTTTACAGGCCCGTGCAACTTGCGGAACACGCAGACATCAATAGTTCGTGTGGCCCCCAAGGCTGGCAATAACGGCTCCTACACGCAACGGCATCGAACGAAAGAGACTTTGGATGTGGGCTTGGGGTCTGTCGGTCCAGGCTGCTTCCACACGTTGTCACAGTTCATCAGGCGTAGCAGCGGGTGGCGCTTGCCTTGCCACTCGGTTGTCGATCAGCGACCAGACGTGTTCGATCGGCGACATATCGGGAGAACAGGCGGGCGACGGCAGCAGTGACACCTGTTAGGCCGTGAAGAATTGTTGCAATATGCGTGCCCCTAGCGGGCACGCATTGTCCTGTTGAAACGAGGCCGCTCGCAAGTCCAGCAGTTAAGGGAGAACTACAGGCTCCAAAATGTCGGAGATGTAGCGGTGGTTATTGCGTGTACCGGCGATGCGTACCAGAGGGGTCGGGTATGATATCCAATTGCGCCACAAACCATAACGCCAGTCGACGGACCGGTATGGCGATGCATAATGCAGGTGTCATACATTCTCTCGCCGCGGTGCCGCCACACGCAGATCCGACTAACGTGGTGTTGCAGGCAGAAGCCGGATTTGTCGGAGAAGACAATGTCGTGCCATTCCGTCGTCCAGGTGTAGCGTTCAACTGTACACTGCCGCCGCACTTGCCGGTGGTGTAACGTCAATGGTAATCGGAGCAATGGGCGCCGTGTGACAAGTCCCCACTCCTGCAGACGATGTCGAACGGTACGTGCTGACACAGGTATTTGCGCAACACACCCTAATTCCTGCGCTAACGTTCGTGATGTGGCGGTGCGAGCCGTCAATGCCCGCGGCGCAACATGCCGGTCCTCCCGTTCGGGGGTGCCGCTGCTGCGGCAATTTCTCACGTCGGTCCGTCAGTCCCTCCTGCACCCACCGAATCCATACTCGCCTCACTGTTGCTGGATGTCATCCCACACCGGCGCCGATGTCTCTGTACAATAAACCGCTGTCGCGATAAGCCACTATTCGTCCTCTGTTGAACTCCGAAACTTGCTGGAATGACTGCCGTATTCTGCGACGAGACATCAGGAAGCTTCCCACGCACATGTCGGGCAGCACAACACACTTTCACTACTTACACCCCGCCTTCTATGTACCCTTCTTATAGTGTTTCTCGGTTACGTACCGGGCGCACATTATTTGCATATGCCCTGCAATGCTAATCCTTTGCATGTTCTCTCGCGGGCTACGCATGCTGCGAATTTCAGGCCAATCGGATGATTCCTTCTTGGTGTTGCATTTTGGGTGGCCAGCAGTGCAGATCTCACATTCAGTCTTCCTGGGAGAGATCTACTGTTCTTATTCCTGGCCAGGAGAAACTTTGATAGCTGGTGGGCCGATATAAGGCCCTCGATCTGTATGTAAATAACCATTCATCTACAGATATATCTTCCTATTAGGGTTGCCAATAAACGATGTAAAGTGACTGTCGGATTACCTAAAATAAGGAGTGATGCTCTAATCCAGAGATACGTTAACAGCGCTGATATTTCATCCGATAAAATACATGTCAGAAGTTTGTTTCGTTCCGGACACTAAAGCAGCTGGCCATACCGGTAATCATATCAAGGCTTGCGTACATGGCAAATTCCGCAGTACTACAGTAGGTATTTCTCACTTCTCATGTATTATTTAAGAGTGTTGTGGTACTGAAGATGTATACGTGGTAATTCAGTTTGATTCAGAATGCGAAAGTAATGTTAGTTGAGTGATATTAGACATTACCAGGTTCGATCTATCAAAATATTTCATCATAAATATTTCACTAACTGCAATTAGAATTCAAAAGTACAGAAAGCGAAACAATAGAGAGTTTAAAAAAATAAAAATTTTGCACTTGGAGTTGGGGCCGCGGAATACACTTCTCAGCACAGGAACAGAATTGAAGCACATCTAGAAATACTGCTAGTGTCTACGTAACGTCCAGTGTACGAAACCTAAAAGTTTTTTTCCTGTAACTTGGGTAAATGTTTCGTTCTCGAACGTACAAGATTTAGCCTCAAATTCGGGCTTCTATTTTAATTCGAAGTGAATCCAGAACGATATTAATTAATAATGTCATTCATTGTACTTTGGTTCCCACAAATTTTTTAATCCTTTGAAAACGGTTTGAAAAGTTGAATTTGTTAAATTATTTTGTTGTTTGAATGCCCCGAGGAAATTAAATTTTATTCCGCTGTTTGAACGTGATAAGAGTTTTTTTTTTATTTTTGGAAACCGAAGTATCTCAGTAAAACAATTTTTACGACATTAAGCTATATTTTTTATTGTAACTCTTAATTGTAGTATTTTATCCGAAGGGTTAGTTTCTTATATAAATAAATCGCTTTTGAAATATCTAGATAGTGCAGTAATACCAAAAATTTGTTGAACCCTTCCCAACCTATGGTGTGGGAACTAAGACGTGTTGCGCAACAATTTCAACTGATGATCTTGCACTGAGAATTCACTACATGCAAGTGCATTATTTGAGTGTCTTTATTTCAAAGGTTTTAGATTTTCACAAGGCATCTTTCCAATAAGTTGTTTTTGTACAGTGTGCGATTTTCTTGCACTTTTTTCTAGGCAAAATTTCCTGTTTTCTCCACTTTAACGCTTTAAGATTTCATATTTTTAACACTCGCTCTCGACTGGTATTTTAAATCGCAGACCTTGCAAATAAAGTACATTGTGAAAACATATTAATTATTACATGTACCGGAGTTCCATGAAAACGAACTGGGTGACTTCCAAATTTCTATAAGCTCATGATTATTAACCTAACGATCACATATGCCTGAATCTCCAATTTTACTGTTCAATTCGGAACATCATTACATCAGAAGAATTGAAAATACCCCCCCCCCCCCCACACACACACACCTTGGAGCCAAAATCGAAACTCCATTTTCCGATTTCCGTTCTAACGCATTTAGTTACCACCCAGATCAATGAAGTTTCAAGTATCTGCGCCAGAAGAATCTGAACCTATTCAGATTACCCAGAGAAAGGCAAATTCTACTTCCTCGTAGTGTAATTATTTACATCTCCAACACCTAAGATATCGATTCCATTGAAATATATTCTTCACTAAGTACTTTGAACGATCAGTATTATTAGCCTAGCAATCAGATATGCAATTAATAATGCTACACGCTACCAGGAAGCAAAATTCGCACTGACTGACGAAATTGGAAGAGGATCTCATTCTTCTACATGAGATATTTGGGATTTCATTGTCTTGGTGGCGTAGGGGATATAATGTTCGAAAGAAAATCGGAAGATACACGTTCAGTTTGCTCTCCAGAACTGCGTTTTTTTCAAGTTTTTTTATTGTACGATGCTACGTATGCAGCAGTAAAACTGACGATTGCGGCATATAAACTCAGTAAACAAAATATTAGAGAAAAGGGTGATGGACAGTTTACATGGGCATCGCTTGTGCAGATATGAACAGATCCAAGGCGAACGCAGGCGATTAATTTGCGAACAGCAGTGCATCTCAACCGTATATCGTAACTGACGAATATGGGTAAACGAAATGATCTGAGCAACTTTGAACGTAATTGATCAACCGTATATCGTGTGAACGAAATGATCTGAGCGACTTTGAACGTAATTGATCAACAGCATATCGCAATTGATCAACCGTATATCGTGTAAACGAAATGATCGGAGCGACTTTGAACGTAATTGATCAACCGTATGTCGCAATTGATCAACTGTATATCGTGTAAACGAAATGATCGGAGCGAATTTGAACGTAATTGATCAACCGTATATCGTAACTGATCAACCGTATATCGTGTAAACGAAATGATCGGAACAACTTTGAACGTAATTGATCAACCGTATATCGTGCAAACGAAATGACCGGAGCGACTTTTAACGCAATTGATCAAACGTATATCGTAATTGATCAACCGTATAGCGTGTAAACGAAATGATCGGAGCGACTTTGAACGTAATTGATCAACCATATATCGTAATTGATCAACCGTATATCATGTACACGAAATGATCGGAGCGACTTTGAACGTAATTGATCAGCCGTATATCGTAATTGATCAACGGTATATCGTGTAAACGAGATGATCGAGCGACATTGAACGTAATTGATCAAACGTATATCGTAATTGTTCAACCGTATATCGTGTAAACGAAATGATCTGAGAGACTTTGAACGTGGACTCATTTTTTGCGCAAAAAAGATGGGTGTTTTTATCGCCCGAGTGGTAGCAACCCTAGCGTTCCCGAGGGCAACTTTCTATCAAGAGCGTTCCTCGAAAATTCCATTGACCTATGTAATATCTCCCAGATAGTAAGCTGTGGATGACCACATGTCGTTGATGACATCGACGATGTAGGCTTACCACACTCGTACAGATCGACCGCTTTGCAAAGGTGGCGTAAATTAAGAACAGGTTAAATGTCGAAGGCACAGGAAGCGTCAGCAAAGGAACAATACGGCGCAAATTGCATACCCAGAACTACGGGAGCCAACGTCCTACTCTTGTGCCACTTGTGACTACTCGTCTTCGGACATTATTCCTTGCCTAATTCCGGGAACATGAAAACTGGACATCTGTGGAGAAATGCCGCATCGTGTGGTAGATAAATCCCATTTCTGCTGTACCGAGCTGACAGGCAACTGCGGGTGTATTGTAACATTATAAACCCATTACCCTGTTGTGCCAAGTCGACCCTATTGAAGCCGGTGGTGACTTTCTGGTGGTTAAGGAGCCTTGTCATCGAATACATTCGGTCCCTTAGTGTGTCTGAAGAAACGCTCAATCGCTGCACGCTACCATCATGTGCTGTATGATGACCTACACGCTTTCATGGTTATGATGGTAACGCTGAATGTTACCCTCATGTGCTGGATGATGTCCTGCACGCTAGAATTAGTATATGTGGTGGCAATTTTTTGACCCCAGTGAAGCTAATTAGTAAACGTCGTGATATTTTTCTTTTAGATCAAATTTCATGATTTTTTTATCTTAAACATTTATGAATCGTTTCTGCTTGTTTTGATCACGAATCCATCACCGTACTGCCCGAATAAGAACATCGACGCCTTAAATTAGATAAAAACCTACAGTAAGGACTAACAAATACTGCAATGAAATAAAAGCAAAGCGATAATAAAATTATGGTCATTACATGGTTACCAATGCAGCTTTCTTTGCGTTTCGAGACAGGGGAAACCTTCAACGAAATTATAATTCCGCTGTCAGTGGAGTTAAACAAGTTACAATAATTTTTATTATAAACAAAGTAATCGTACAATAGTCAACACTACAGCCTTCACAACTGATTTTGTTTTAAAATTTACGACTGTTCACTTGCTTCCCTTGCACTGGCACACACGGTTTTTATAAGATGAACATATGTAGCTGTTTTAACTAATATTTGGGTGCTGTTTTCAGATCTTACTTTATAAAACGGCCACCACGTCACGTTTTTTAGTTACAATTTTTATTGAGGCATTAAATATGTACTATTGTTCCACATTGGCGCTTGTAGGCATACACAAGGACGCTAGATATCTTTATTGTAATATTTTGACACTGGACATGTTATGGGTCGCAACACTGAATTTTTTACAGGTAGAGAATATGTAACCGCAACCGAATCGGCATTGCTGTTTTTTACATTGAAGGAGAAACAGGTGCTGAATGTTCATGAGCAAAAGTTGGAGAAATGGAGAAAATTTATCATCAGGGATTTATTAATGCTCCAGACAAGTTTTGCTATGTGTGCGAACAGAATATTATAAAATCGCAGATTCGCCAACTGACAAAGACTGTGAGAAAAGCCTACTATTGTATCCATTCCATTCTGCAAAATGCATGAGCTTTTCTAGTTAGTTTACAAAAAATGTATGGAATATTTGCCAGAGAGTATTCAGGAGAAACTGGTAAATAAATAAATACATAAAATAGATCGCTAAGCATGAGTGAAATTACGAATTGTCAAATAGTATTAAACAACGCGTACGTGATTTTTTAAACTTTAACAGGATTTCCTTAGGGATATGCAAAACATTTATTGCTGTAACTTATCTTTGAAAGTTGAGCACACCTTTCTTACGCAAAATATACTGTAGTGCAAATGGAATAGTACATTTTAGACCAGAACAAGTAAACTATTTAAAAAAATGTCTTTTGCCTTAGCAGGAACAGAATTTCTCGTGATCTTCACAGAGTACTCCAGCAGATAATCATTATAACTTGAGGCAATTAATTGAGCTAGAATCAGGTACCCATACGGAATGCTTATAAGGTGTAACATAAAATTTAAGACTAAATAAATCAAAATCTATTCAACATTTTTATGAACTAATGAGAATTCATTGTTGGAGTGCAATGAGACAGAGCCCTAAGACGTTACAAAGTTATGCTAAACCAATTTGATTTAATATCCCTATGCTTATTACTCATTAAAATGCTCATAGGACATAATTAAGATTTTTAGCCAGAAAAATGAAAGAAGAATATTAGAATTTTTTTCCATAATTTTGTTGTCTGTTTCTATTTCATCACATGCTATGTAAGGAACAAATTCCTTGAACTTTTCTTTTAAAGATTATACAAATACTGTTTCTTATTGTATAAAATATTTGAAATTTGAAGACTCGGAAATTTCAATCACCTGTGACACAATTTTTATGGTATTAAAACAGTTCTTTATTTACAATGTGGGAAAGTTTTACTGATATTTTTCTAAAACAAATTTCGAAATTCCCGTATATTATTTTAGCACTAACAAAAAAAATGTTTTTTTCACGATGTTCAGTGATATTTTCTGAAGCCTATCCACGTTACAATAGAAGACAATGGGGCATTAGAATAAATTAGGGTAAATTAGAACTTTCACCAAACCGTATATTTACTTATAAAACTCGAAACTTGTGTATATGCGATTTCTCTAACAAGAATATCAAATTGAATGCAATAAAGGAGGGCTCGTAACAGTACTCTAAAATCGTCGAAAGAAATCTGTAACTTTTCATAATTTAAGATTTCCGTATTTTCTTTTTAAGAACGTGTTCAAAGACAAACTTTTTGATATTTCGGGGCATGGAATTAAACTGAAGTTAAAATACGTCCTATTGTAATGATATTTTTAATTTCCCCATTATTGAAGTTTTGAATATCTCATGAGAAAACAGTAAATTGTATAATCTCGCAATAGTAACAAACATTCTGTATTAATATAAATTAATTGTGAAAAACCCATCAACACACGCTTCGATGTTATGTTGTGTGAATGAAGTGTTTAAAATTTTGCAGCTGAAGTTTAATACTACGAAATTTCTTAGTATCTCATATTTATGTTTAATGTGCAATATGGAAGAACAAATCCTAAAGATACAACTTTTCGTTTAGGTTTCAACTTTATTCCTAGGCTTAAAAAATTACAATGAATAAATTCTAAAGTTATTTCGTTGTATCTGAAGACAACACTCTACAAGCATATCCTATAATTTTGTCTATGTTACGTGGTTGAACCAGAACTTATCGGATTCACAGTGCCAACACAAAACACGGATGCTCGATTGGATTGATGTCTGAAGAACCTGGGGGACAGTGCAGCACCTGGATGTCTTCTTCATGTTTGGTGAACCATTCTAGAACCATCCTGGCAGTGCGGCATTGTGCATTTTTGTGCTGATAGAAGACTACGAGAGCGGACTGCCGTTGTCATGAAAGGTCGTGGTCCGCAATGATGTTTAAGTAGGAGGTAGACTTCGTAGTTTCTCCATATGTATGACTGGACCCACGGGTTTTCAGCAGGGTATTTCCCAAATTATTACAGTTCCTCCACCGGCTGGTTTTCGTCCTACGCTGCTGCCTAGTACCACATTTCTCCAGGCAAACGACATATATGTACACGGAGGGCCACGTGGTGCAATAGGAACCGTGATTCATTAGACCAAACAGCTTATTTCGAATAACACAAGGTCAAGTTTTGATCCTAGCGTACCAATTGTATGAGCTTTTGACGGTGTACCGACGTTACCATGGTTACTATTAGCGTTCAACGGCTACGCAACCCCATTTTCAGCAGGGTTTATTATATTATGTGTTTTGACACAGCACACCCGTCACCATCATTCATATTACAGGAAAGTTGTTCCACAAATTTGACAGCTGAAGTTTTATAGCTTCTGTTCGCTACCACCATATTAGATAGTCTGTGGTCGCCTCTAGTATCAGCGCGCGGTGCTGGGACCACAGTACGCCGGAGGTTCGTAGTTTTTCCCTCCTAGACTTACTTTTTCAAATTAGTAACCGCGACTGACGGTGAGCACCTCGCAAGCCTTGCTGTCTTGGAAATTAACGAACCCTGTCATCTGGACATTACAATTTGGCCTCTCTCAAACTCGTTTGAATTTGTTGCCTTTCTGATCTGAAGAACAAGAATAATGGAGCACAGAATTAGGTGTTATTTTTATGCTTTCATGACCTTTATACGCGCAGTTGTTTAAATCAAATGCCTTTGATTTGCATAAACATCGTAGGTTTACCCTCGATTAAACATTTTAGTGAAAAATATACGTGCAATTGCGAAGAGGACAAATGAGTGTGACGGGGAATGTATTTGGTAAAGTCATTGGAAAAGTACGAGGTTTTACATCAGAGAAAGTGTGGGAGGTTCAGAATGGTTTTATGTCTGGTAAAGGCTGCATTAACCAAATGTTTTTATTGCGCATGAGGATTTGAAAGTATCTGGATGTTGGCAAGGAAGTTAGTGTTGCCATCATAGATTTAGAGAGACGTTACGATCGAATAAATAGGATACTTTTATGAAAGGTATTGAATAAATATATGGTGTTACTGGAAATCTACTTAAGAGGGCAAAAGCAATGTTTTCTGGCAGTAAAGCTTGTGTACGAGTGAATGGTGTTTTATCAAAATGATTTTCTATTGATGCAGAAGTCGGAGAAGGTTGCGTAATGCCACCATGGAAGTTTCATATTCTTATGGATGTGTTTATGCGAGATGCCAAAATGGACAATACTGATTTATGTTTAGGTAATATCCGTGTTTACAGATTGCTGTATGTTGATGACACAGTCCTTTTTGCTGAGAGCAAAAGTGAGTTGCAGTGTATGTTGCCCGGAATGCACGAAGTTTGCACGAAATCCAAACTGAGTATAAATAACGGGAAAAAATTATTGTATTTGAGCAAAGACCTGTTAGAACTGAGTGCAAGATAAGTCTAAATGGCACAGTGATTGACCAGGTGAATGAGTTTGTGTATTTAGGAAGCATGTTTAAAAGAGAGAACAAATTAGATGGTGAAATTAGTAGAGGAGTGAATTATTCATTAAAAGTCTCAGCATGCGCTTAGGAGTTTTCACAGAAATCATGGGTTTTCAAGTGAAGCCAGCATGGCTTTTTATGAAAGTGTTATTGTTCTTGACCTGATGTTTGGTAGTGAAACCTGGATACTACAGAAGAAACATACGAGTCGTTTGTATACAGGAAAAATGCGTTAGTTACGAGGGGTTTGTGGCAAGACACGTTCTGATCGCGTGAGGAACGAAGATGTGTTGCAGTTGTGTAACGTGAAGCAAAATGTTGTTAGCAAAGTCGAGACTAATATGCTTTGGTGGTTTTTCCATGTTGAAAGAATGAGTGATGATAATGCTTTTTAAGATATTTTTTTCAGCACAAGTGTTTTTCAGCCCAAGTGTTAAGGTCAAGGAAGTCAAGGTAGAATCAGATTCAGGAGAGTCTGCATGAGTAAAATTTTATAGGTATGCAGTATAGAAAGTCTTGTGCACGTCGTATGATCGATGTTAGTGAAGCCAGAGTTGTGTGTCAGGATCGCTGTAAATACAGGTTTGATACGGGAAAAGTAAGTAAATAATAAGTTAGAAATTTATCTATTAGCGTGTATTCTTTGTGGAGCTAATCTCTGATTATGTATGTATGTAGAAACCTTGTTCAGAGTAAAGGAGATCCCAGACAACAATTTAACGTCAATTATAAGATAATAAAGTTTGAGGTAGTGTGAAAGTCATAAACAAATATTTTTAAGTTAAGGTTAAAACTCCTGAGAAATCATAATTGATATTGTACAAAAAATTTTGATTTCAATTTTGTTCTATGGCTTTAGTGTTCAGGAAGATAATGGAAATTTTTTTCTTTAAAAGTATTTGCGAACTACTTGCCTGCGGCGGTAGGTTTCTATAGATCTCTGGTCAGTTGTAATTTTCATTTCCTTGAAACATAAGATTCAAGACAAAACAAAAAGAGAAAAAAACACTAAAGAGTTTTCAGTATGTTATTAAAAAAATGAGCATATTCTTTTAATTCAAAACATTCATATTACTCTCATGGGATGAATACGTGAGTGATAAAAAAGCGAGTTAAAACTCGTTAAAACGTATTAATCTCATTCAGATTATAGTATTACATTGTGAGGGAATTAAATAATGTTGTTCAATGTGTTTCTATTTAAGAAGGTGTAGAAATATCCATCTACTCAGTAGCCTTTTGCCTTTGCCTACCCAATTGACACAAGATTTTTTCTCAGATTTGAAGTGTCCGACGGAATGTGAAAAAAAAATGGATTTATTCAATCATTTCTGAATGTTAAAGTCTTCACAGGGATTTTTCTTTGAACGGCGTGTACAGGCTCTTAAGATCATATCAGTTATAAAATACTTAGAAAACTTTTTTTCCTGGAATGTACACTGACAAGTGCGAGAAATGGGTCTCTTGTAGGCGAGGTGAACTCATGCTTATGCAATAATCATATGGCATACTTTGTTGCGCGTCAAAATGAGCTGAGTTCGTAGAAAAGAAAGCAATCTTTAATTATTAATAAGGAACTCTATATCGCCAATGCTAAAAATAGTAACAGTATACTAAGAATCCCAATTTCTTGGTGTAGAATAAACATCAAGGTTTCCAAGCTTTCACAAATCAATCGGATGGCTTTTTCAAGGAAGCTAGACAGCTAATTGCATAATGGATAATAGAAATCTTCAACAATTTGAAAGCACTGACTTGACTAGACAATAAATGAACAGGCGCAAATGTGTTCATTCATAGGAAGAAACGAGGTCACGTTGGTGGGGCATGTGTTCAAGAAAACGCAACATTATTTGAAGAACTAATTACGAATGCATGGCAACTCAAGAGCGGCGCTATCATTGCAATCCTTGCTGCTAGTCATTATTTTCAAGGTTTCACGAATGGCAGCAGATTTCGGTGTGGAGTATGAAACTAATTTCTTTATATCATTCTACATAGGATCAGTGGACTCGAACTTGATTTCACTTCATAGGACAATGATTATTTTTTCGTCTTTTGTATCCCTTTTATGTTCATTGATTCAAATTCTAAACGAACGTTTAGTCAAAATAAGTATCGCCAAACACATGCCTCATTGAAAAGAGGGGCTTGTCAATACCTCTTTTAAGAATCTTATATATAGATGCCGGAGACCTTATGCCTGCACCGACGTTTATCCACTTGAGCGCGTTTTTGAGTTGAGAGTAGAAATTTGGTGTTTTGGGAATAGAGCCCATTAGCGAAGTTGCTTCCCCATATGGCAGACAGGTGGTAGGCCTAGGGGTGATTTGGGTGAACATATGTTGCTCAATGGCGCGACATATATGTAGCCAGGATATCTAGATGAAATATCCTGGCTACTAACAAAAGTCCATGCTCAAACAAAGCAAGATCATCCTTCATGTTCTGAGACATACATATATACATTGGCAAGAGCCTAGTCAGTAGTAACTAGTAATATTGCGCGGCACACATAAACGCTTTTTTATGAAACTATCCGATATCTCTTTGTGAAAAAGAAATACGTGCCACAACAAGACGTCACCCCAAACAAGGACACTAATGAACTTAACTCGTGCAAAACACAAAGTTGATTCCCTGTTGAGGGCACGAAATGTAACACTGCAAGCTTTAAATTCGAAACTTCCACCAGTAAAAATCACTCACATGCGTTTAGAATTCCACAAGGCTTGACAGACGGGAAATCCGAATTTTGTAAGGAAATGCATCAATTTTCCAAATTCGCCACTTCCGTTTTCGGAAATTTCCATCTCCTTTATCAAGCTTAAATACAAAAACTTGTAGAACTGAGGATATTTAACAGCGCAAGAACAGAGGGATCATCGTGTTGTTTGGCATCTTTGCTCTGTCGAACTTCCTGTTTGGGAAATTATTCCATAATTTCTAGTCGAATTAAAAATATTTATACAGTAAAATGCTATTTAACAATAACACTGGACAGTGGCAACATCGCGAGAAAAAGACATTGCGATTATGGAAAAGATCTAAATTCCTTCGACCTTCCGTTATAGAAATTTTTTTAAAGATAGAATACCGTCTTGCGACGAACATCCCTTTACCCCCAATTTTCGCGCTCTTTGGCCAACCATGGCCCTTTCGCCATAAAAATTAAACAATTAAACAACCAATCTCCCCCAATTTCTGTTCACTTGTGCATTGATCTCGTAAATGACCAAAGTAATAACGAAAATGTCGGAATTCACGGAAGAATCTTTGTCTTCTAAAACCAACACTTGGAGAACCAAGACTTGGCATCCGAGAGAGGGGGACGCCATTGTGCGTGAGCACGGCGACCCCTCTCCCGGCACGAAATTTTGTTGCCCAGCAACACCAACACACTCGCTTCGCCGAACTACATATAAAATGTGAGTTCGGTTCCACCGGTGTTTCACTCACACCCCGATGCACCTACCACGGTTCCACAGTCAGCACATCCAGACCCCCGAATAACACTGGCCTGCCGAAGAACTCGAACAGGCCACAATTCACTTTGCAGACAGGGACACCAAGAATGACGAGGCAGGCCCTAGGCCACCCCGAAACACTCCAGTAGGAGAAGTCTCTCCTTCACGTGTGCCCTGTGATGGCGTCCCAACCGAGACACCACCAGAAGGGTCGCCGAGCAGTCCGCGTGGCACAAAGACCAGCTTTCGACCCACCAATGGCTCCCAACCCTGCACACAACCACGCAGAACCGACACACCACAAACAGCAATCACACACCACCCACTCAAAAAGCAAACACACACAGGCAAGCCACACCCGGAAAAGTAAAGTGAAGAAAGATCACAGCAAAACACCAAGACCCCCGATTCACACACAAAGTCGACCAGCCACCCCCAAAGCCAGCGCCGCTGGAGAAGACTGGTATGGTACGCAAACAGGCACTCGGCAGGGAGGAAGAAGGGTAATCTCTTCACTCCATCCCGGAATCTAGAAAAGAAACATCCCAAAAATTAAAACACAAGACAAAGTTCATCAAAAACTCAAGAAACCAAGGGTGCGGAAATGCAGGATTACAAACCAAAAAGCTGGGAAGACTAAGTTCCCCAATGGAAAAAATATTTTTCCTTCGTTCCAGTAACAATTTTGGGCCAGAAGATCCACCGGAACTTAAAGGCACGGTCCGAAAGAGTGCGGGCATCCAACTCAACTCTATTCCTAAGCTGGCACTTGACGTGCCAGGCCACTTTCAAAGGGTTGAATCCTGAATTTCCGTAATTACTATGCACAACTCTGTTCCTCTCTCTCCCAGATTTTGTACGTGGTCTCAGTGATGATCAACCTCCAGACATCCCGCCCAGTCTTGGGGCCGGGGTACTGGTAAAAGACCTCCTGAGCCTTGAGTCGCTGCGGACAACCTGCCCAGGTCCAAACAAGCTTCCACACCTGCACGGCCATGGGACAACTCCAGAACAAGTGGTACCGGTCTTCAATGAGATTGCAAGAGGCGCACTTGTCGGTGACGGCAGTTCCCCACCTGTACTACCTCTTCCTAGTCGGAAGGGCATCGTGAGCCAGACGGAATTTAAAATCCCGCTTCTTACAGTCAACTCCAGCCGCCAACACGCTCATCCACACCTCCTTCCTGTTGCAGTTGACGGCACTAAACTCAGTAACCTTCTCCCTAGGCCTAGGGAGAATGTGCAGATACATTTGTTTCAAATTCAGCCCATTCCGGTTAGCCTCCGCGAGAGCCTGCATGTAACCCCCAGCTTATAGTGCTTGTGAGTAGTCTCTCTACGCGGCCCCATAAATCGGAAGCCAGGTAAGAACTTCTCCGCAGACAATCCTGTCAAATACGCAACAAAGTTCCTACACGGGTGCGAGGAGTTCAGAGCTTCCTTCACACTCCTAAACTGCAGTGCACTGAACCAGGAGGAGAGGTGTTTAACATCCAAACCACCCTCCTCCTTCGGGCAGCACAGGACCGCTCTGGCAACCGCCTCAACTTGCTTACCGGCCCAAATAAATTGAAAAACTTGCCTTTCCAGAAGCCTCATGAGACTCCGAGGGGAGAACCAAGTTCTCCGACAAAGGCACATTTCGAGACCAGAAGAGCGTTAGCTAACTTAGCCCGGTTAATCATCGAAATGTCAACAATCTGCCACCTTTCCTTCTTCTCTTTAATAGCGAAGAGGATGTCCCTCCATGTCTTCAAATGGACACCGTCTCTATCAAAAATGATACCGAGTATCCTGACGGGTCCATCCGTTACCACCAGCCCACGGACCGCAGCGCGATCCCACCTGCCCCAAAGAAGCAGGTTCGACTTATCCTCATTAAGCATGGACCCGGTGGCACCGCAGTATCCCGCGAAGACTTCCCGGACCTGCCTAAGACTAAGTTCCGAGTCAACAAAGAAAGTGACGTCGTCAGCATATGCAAGATACTTTAAGGACCCCGCGCAGCCAGGGATGTGGGCTCCCTGAATGCTAGGATGAGCTTGAACCTTCCTTAAAATGGTCTCAATGACCAAGACAAACAACAACGGGGAGAGTGGGCAGCCTTGTCTCACACCTCTTCTAACCTCAAAGAGGTGAGAAAGACGGCCAGAAATAATAACTCTTCCGTTGAGGTCCCTGTATAAAGAGTCCACCGTTCTTCGGAAAAACTCTCCGAAGCCGTGGGCTTCCAGCATCTTTCTAATAAACTCGTGAGAAACACGGTCAAAGGCCTTACTCTGATCCGCGGAAAACATTCCCAACTTAACATCCCTGTCTCCGATATAAGTAATCATGTCCCTCACACACCGAATATTATGGTACATCCGCCTACCACGGATGCTACACGTTTGCCCAACGCCCACTAGCTTCTCTGCCACCCGCGAAAGCCTCGCGTTGACGATCGCCGCCATGATCTTATAATCAATGGTAGACAGAGACACCGGCCTCCATCCAGCAAGATCACGAGCAGGATCGTCGGGGGTTTTGGAAAGAAGAGTCACAACACTACTCCTCATAGACTTAGACATAATACCTTTGTCAGCAATGTTGTTATAAATCCTGCATAACCAGGGGACCAAAATATTAAGAAATTTCTTGTAAAATTCGGCCGGAAGCCCGTCAATACCCGGCGACTTTCTGGGCTTGAGGTTCAGGATCGCCCACCTGACTTCAGTTTCGGTGAATTTCCCTTCCAACAACTCCCTATCTTCATCCGAAATTCTCGGAGTACCTTCCAGCCAAGTTTCCATGACCTCAGGCTGCACTTCCTCTGAATTAAGGCAAATACTGGGGTGGGGGGTGAACCCACGTGTTTGTACAAGGCAAGACAAATGTCCGAAGCAGAAATACCCTTATGCGTAACAACGACGGCATTAGCCCTATTGGGCTCAGTCCTAACAGACATCCTAACTCTTCAAAGAGGACAAAAGTCCGACCCCTTCCAAAAGCTAGCAATAGTCAGAAAACAAAAAACACACAGTCCTAACCAAAGAAAATGTGAAAAAGTACTCACAAAATTCCCGGCTTGAAATCCAATCCAGTAATAGTGGCACAAACACAATATATGAAGACCACGTGCAGCACACAATATGAAGACCACGTGCAGCACACAATATGAAGACCACGTGCAGCACACAATATGAAGACCACGTGCACCTTAAAACAAAAGCGATATAGGCAATCTGCCAAAATATCGCAAACGGAGTCTCCAGATTGGCGGCGGAGCAAAATTCTTCAATAAAAGAAAATTGCCCAAAATACCACGCAAATCCACTAGGGAGTTCTCTAGAAATTTATTAATACACGAGCGGCCATCTTTGAATTGTTATCGTAACCGATGCCTACTCCAAGCAGACGTCCCTCACGGCCTGCACGAGCGCCCCCTGGGCCGCCAGACACCTCACACAGCGCCGGCACACGCACCCTATTAGGCGGCCAGTCACGCGTTAATCCTCACGAACGGATGTTCGAAAAACGACCTGCAGAAGGAAAAACTAAATTCACGGTGATCCACAGCACTTTAGTATAAGGCGAAAGATTTGCACGCTTTTTGAACGGAAGCCTGAGATTTAACTTCCTTTTAGAAAATTGTTACTTTAAATCAAGCTGAAGTACGAAAATTTATGTAATAAATTATTTAAAATCAATACTGAACACAAAATGACACATTGGGAGAAAATAAATTACGATTACTGTAGAACTTTTAACTCCATTTAACTACCGTTTTCGAATATTTGAAACACGAAATACAGTCACCAAACGGAAAACAACCGCACCTTTTCAGTTTTGCATCGATCTTGAGAATGATATAAATGACGAAAAAAAAACAGAATTCCTCGAGTCCGCTTTAGAATTTCATGTGTGCCATAAATATTAGCAAAATAAAAAAAAATAAGTAAAATAAAAATTCGTAGAATCCGTAGTTTCGACATTGAGTTCCGTAGTCAGACAACAAAATCCGCAGAAACTACAGACATTCCGTAGTAGTTGGCAGATATGTATATATAGGAAAATCACAATTAGGTTTTTTTAAATTTCATTTCGGTATCCATTCTGCGGAATGGTTGTTTGCATTTAAGCTTGTCAATTAAAGAGTGGAGTTCTAGAGCAGGTACCAGCAGCTGAACAAACAGCAAAAACATAAATGAAAGGAAACGTGAGTAATGATTAAAAACTGGATGAAGGGCTTCATCTCAGGTGGAGATTAATCATGAAATTTATAGGCGAAATGACGGAGAGAGGAGATACTTTCGGTAAAATATTGCCTGTGTACTTACTGAATTTTTCAGTCAACGTGCGCCTATGTACTTAGCGTTTTTGCAAATTTGTAAACAATTATAGTACCGAGGGAATATTGTTTCACTCCATACCACTTTATATTTTTAGAAGAACTGAAACAACAGTTCATGGAAATGCCATGAGAATTATTCAGTAGCTTCCGTTTAGATGATGAAATGACCTTGGACAACAAACGGCTAGTACATTTGGCAAATAACCGGAATAAATGTGACACTAATCGTGGTTCATGGCGACTTCCGTTATCTAGGAGAACATAAAGTGCATATTTATCTTACAGAAAACTAATTGTTGATGATAATATTTAGGTACAACGTTGTGAATTTCAGTTACTGAGACACGGGATTTTAAAAGTCCCCTATAATAGAAGTTCGAAGTAGATCAATTTGAACTGGTGAAGTTCCGGAAAGATGCATTAGAGATTCTGAAATACACCTAAACAAATTTATTTGCATACGAATGTATTTATAAAGTATTTACGGATTTGCGATAGAGTCAATGGAAGCAACATACCGTGATTACACGCCAAATTATTGTAAAATAATTTAACATGCAAATTGCGGGGTTGTAATTCATATTTTTGTTTTAATCTTCTACATTTGGTAAAAGGAGAAAACACACGTGTGTATTCTATTGATGCACATTTCATACAAAATGAAGCGATGAAGTGAAAAGAACGTTCTCAAACTAAGTTGGAAGGTGGAACCTTTGGTAAAAGGAGAACATTTGACATGTTGCGATGTAATGAAAATTTCGAAATACACCAGACCGTGTATAAGCAAGAAACCCTTATATATCCGTTTATTCACTGGTGTAAATTACACAAATTTCACCAAGTTTTCGCACTTCACTAGGAGGCTTGTTTAGGTGTGAAACCGGTGCGTTTACGATTTTTCCGGTTGGTTGTTTAACGACCACCGTGAGCAACTCCGTGTCTATAAGTAGTCGTCTGTCCCTAATTTAGGGCCATTGGTTTCAGTGAAGCGGAAGGTCAGCGCAGTATGACAACACAACATCTATGCCTCACCATGAATTGAACCAGCGCACATCTCGGACGAAAGGTCACAAATCACCTCTTATAAAACTGTGCAACTGGGTAGAGCTTTTACGATTTGAACCACGTACTGTTAATTTGGAAATAACACATAGCCTCATCTTTAGGGGGCGACACCGACGAAAATATAAATTTCGTAGACTGAAAGATTATATATTCATTTGAAACCGTGCCAATACACGAAATTATGATGAAGATGTAGACTTCAGGTAATGAGCGGCATTCAAGATTAGGTATCCTGATAAGAAAATGAAAGAGTTTAAAGTGTTTTACAAAAATGAGAGTTTTAGGAAATACGTCGTAGACGTACACTGTGTTTAGACTAAGATGCTCTATTTTCATGTGTCTGTAGGTGGGAATGTCGTCTGCAGATAACTCCCAGCTCAGTGTTTAGACGATCTTTGTCTAAAAGCGGATGTACTTCTACATTGTTAAACAATCTGTGGTAGGTTGCATCAAAAAATTGTGCTGCAGCAGCTGCGCAAGTTTCAGAGAGGAAATAAATCATTGTGTGGTGCAAACAAACACAAAAATGTGATGCAACTTTGTTCCACATTATAGTAGAAGATTGTATCACATTATGGTGTAAGGTTTCAAAATGTTATGGTGTTTTGTTTGCCTCATACAATGGTGTATCTTTTCTTAGAAAGTGATTCAGCTGGTGTAGCACCACTTTTTAGTGCATTCGCCCACAAAATTATTAACAGAGCTTTGGTTGGATGTTTGTTCATACAGTTGAACCACAAATTGCTAACCATATACATTTCAGAAATATCTAATTAATCTGTAGCTCTAGATTTGGTTCTTTTAAGTAACTATTGATAAAAGCGACGGCTACAAAATCACATTTATTTCCTTTTGTCATTTTTTGGTCATTCAAATCCCCATTTAGTTGCATAACCACTGGAGTTTCGTTCAGCTTCATTATTTGCTGCAGTTTTGTTGCATTCGTATTAGTAGAAGCAAAGTTCTATCTAATTTTAGCAGGCATTCTTGAAAAAGTACTGATTTGAACATTTGCAGACAATGAGAGTTTGAGGAATATTAATGCATCCAGTATTATCAGCTGAAAAATATATACAATATGCCATTAAGGCAATTCTAACTTAAGATCATACTTCATAGGAACAATACTTTAGTTCTGTATTATTTGCGAGTTCACTCACCGAACTTGGCAGAAAATCCAACACGATGATGTGGAATGGGGTTTCTTTCGGAGTTTGAAGCCGACTTGGAAGTTCGCCCTCTGGTGTTTACTTCTTTGTCATTGATGGTCACAACATGCTCGTAAGCGCTTTGGTTGGATGAAACTAGTTCTGAGTGGTTTTGTTTTAAACAAAGAAAAGGTTAATGACTAGAATCGGTGTTTGAAATGTTAAACTAGATCGTATTCAGGGGATGATTCTTTGCTTCCATACTTTCGTGGTATCAATTATCCTTAAAATAGCCATTAAAGCGTGACACTGATAATTTTACTGTCAGGTAATGTGAAAGCTATTCCCTTTTGAATACTTTTTCTTAACTGGGCATAATGATATGCACACATGTAATGCATAGTTAATAATCTAGTTTTAGTAATAGAGTACAAACCCAACCAATTTCAAAACTACCTTTTAGAAAGACCTTTGAAAATGTTGAATAAGTTATCTCTGTAGGAAAGAAAAATAAAGTGAGAAACAGGCAGACATGGCATCATTTATTCTTGAACGATTTGTTAACAACGAATGATTTCTCATGAATGGTGCAGAATCCTTCACTATCACCGCTGTAAAATATAATTCAATTCGCCTTTATTCCCCCACACAGTGAAGTTATAGCACGTTTAACATTCTTCTGCCCTAATTAGTTTAAAAATGATAAAAGTGTTGTTTCTTCCCTTATTAGCTCAATATCTAATAAGATTCATAGTGTGGAGAACGCGAGTTTGGTTTTTTTCTGTACCCAAATGTGTACGATTTTACCTTACCCTTCTCCCTGGTTTTCACTTTGGAATAATTCAAACTTTTGCATTGAGGATCGTGTCTCACAAACTTAGGCAATCATGTTCAACCTGAATTATGTGCTCTGTCTAAACAGCTATGGTTTTTGTTTGTATTTCGGATCCCTGCTCTTCGCGCTGTAGAAGAATGAGTGCTGATGTGATGCCATCTGTCGGCTGATATCAAAGATGAAAGAACATAACTTCTGAACTGATCGCTTTCCGTTACTGTTTCGGAGAGCCTTTAAAAGGACATTCAGTTATGTTGTGTGCGGCACTACTCCGAAATATTTATTCTGAAGAACAAATTTATTTTAACGATTGACGTTTTACACACATCAAAGATTAATTCATAATCATTACAGTGGATAAGGGCAAAAAGAATTTTGCAATTTTTAGCAAAATTTTTATTTTGAGCTAATAAGGCCTGAGATCAATAATCATTCCACTTAAACTGAAGAAGGTACATATTCACTATCCGTTTTTATATGCCATTCTAAAATTCCACACGATACGGGTAACCTTCCGATTTCTAACAAACACTAGGAATCGCTACAGCTGGCCAGTCGGTACTATCTTTGAAGGACTATTAAACATATTCTATTGGCAAAATCTGGATTATCAGAAATAACCAACCAGTATTAGAGTATATTAAGAAGAACAGTCCACATAGTATCAATCACGTAAGCACCTACCACTTTAAAAATCTTATCACTCTAGTAGACATTGAAAATCTGTTCACTTCAATGGACATTAAAAATCTTTTCACTTTAATAGACATTAAAAGCCTGAGCGTGGTATGTGAACGACTATATGATGACTTCTGCGGCCATTTCACATTAACAAAGAATATTGGAATTATTTAAAAGGATTTTGCATTGATGGTAAATACATATGCATGGGTGATTGCTTGTACAGTCAAATTAAAATCATACTCATGGGATCTAAATTTTCCATCACTTTGGCGAATCTATGACTGCACTATCATGAAAACTAATTTATCAAAAATACAGGGCAGTATTCTGATTGTGCTATGCGGTACAATTATGATAACACAGGACATTGTATTTAACTGTCCAGAATTCTTAGGGACATATCTATCCCAAATATTTTCCTTTAGTGCAGACAAATTCGACTAGCAAGGAATTACACATTCTGGATCAGAATTCGTTTATCTGATTATTGAATTAAAAGTTTTTGTCATTTAGATGCATTACATATAGCATACGATTAGAGGGCATAATTTGGACAGCCTACCTGCTCATGGAGGTGGGTGACTTCTAGAAGTAATTGCTCAGCAACGTTGCGAACACAAACGTATTTTCCAACATACAAATATTTTTCTCTATGTAGTCAGATCTGCATATATATATATATATATATATATATATATATATAGGGATGTAAGTTCAGGTGATGCGTAACATCACAGCCTCTCCTTGACAAATGTCAACCCCGCCTTCTCGGGGTGCATCCTGTTCCCACTAAAGGGGCTCTGACGACCGCCAATAGCGGTATAACTATACCATCGGGATTAGAGGAAATTCTATCCCACACTCACCAACCCGCTTGGCCAGCGTGGTGAGTTATGGCCAAACCCCTCCAAAATGATTCCACAACTTAAATCTTGGCCCTCAGTCTCCGGCAGCTGGAATGTACCTGGCCAAGGCAGCGGCCAGTGCGACATGAAGGCAGAGGGTGCTAAGAATCCCCGGAGGACCGGACTAGGCTGCCATCTGATGCTGACCTTGGCTACGTACAATGGACGCTCCCTATCTTCTGATTCAAGGCTTCTTGAATTGGAAGAGGAACTACAAAGGATCAAGTGGGACATCGTGGGGCTAAGTGAGGTAAGGAGAAAAGGAGAAGATCTCATTGAACTGAAAAGTGGACATCTCTTCTACTATCGTGGGACAGATACTGGCAGAACTAGTGGTGTTGGATTTATAATAAACAAGAAACTGAAGGATAAAGTTGTAGAAGTTGAAAGTTCCTCTGACAGAGCTGCACGACTTGTTATCCAACTCTCGAAAAGATACCAGGCTCAGATTATTCAAACTTATGCACCCACCACAAGTCATCCTGAAGAAGAAATTGAAGAATTTTATGAGGAAATTTGTCATCTAAATAATAAAGGTAAGCAGCACTTGAAAATAATTATGGGAGATTTCAATGCAAAAATAGGGCAACGGCAACAAAATGAAACTTCAGTAGGTAAATTCGGTCACGGCAACAGAAACCAGCGTGGAAATACTCTTGTTGAGTTTGCAGAAGCAGAAGGGTTTTTCATCTTGAACTCCTTCTTCAAGAAAAAGCCACATAGGAAATGGACATGGAGACATCCAAATGGGACGACAAGTGAAATTGATTTTATTATGTGTAACAAAAAATTCGTCATAGAAGACTGCAGTGTGCTAAACAAGTTCAACACAGGTAGTGACCATAGATTGGTGAGATGTAAGATGCACCTCAACACTAAACTTGAACGTGGCAAGCTCATAAGACAAACAAAATCTATTGACATAACCAACCTTAAAAAACACCATAATACCTTCAAGTTGGAACTGAAGAACAGGTTCTCTGCTTTAGAAGGCCTAACATCGGAAGAAGTGGACATCTCTGAAGTTAACAGAAAAGTAACCAAAGCTCTTATGGAAACAGCAACAAAATTAGCTGGGTCTAAGAACAAGTTGCATGTAAATAAATTATCAGGAAAAACGAAAATGTTGATGCAAAAAAGAAGAGAGATGAGGACAACTAAAGAAGATGTGACTTCCAAAGTGGAATATATAGAGCTATGCAAGACAGTAAGAAAAAGTATCACTGAAGACGTAAGAAAATTCAACTGTGAACTAGTGAGGAAAGCAATTGAAAACAACCAAAGCCTAAAGATAGCAAAGGGACATCTCAGTAAGGGAAGAAAACAGATTATGGCACTGAGAAAAGAAGATGGTTCTGTAACAAGAAATAGAGGCGAAATTTTGACCAGAGTGAAAGATTTCTACTCCAAATTATATGAAAGGGATGATACATGCACTCCAGACATCATGAAAGATACCAGTACCAGAGTTCCTCCAGTCCTTCCAGCAGAAGTTGCACATGCAATCAAGAACATGAAGCGGGGAAAAGCTCCAGGAGAAGATGGAATTACTGTAGACATCATACAAGAAGCAAGTGGAGAAATCGAAACAGTACTCGCCCAAATTTTCACTCGATGCCTTAATGAAGGAAAGATTCCTGAGGATTGGAACACCGCTACAATGATCCTGCTACATAAGAAAGGTGACATTGAGGATCTCGGAAACTACAGACCTATCAGCCTCCTCTCAGTAGTTTATAAAATCTTCACTAAAGTTCTTTCACACCGCTTGAAGGTAACACTGGACATGGCTCAACCGAGAGAACAAGCTGGATTCAGGAGTGGCTACAGTACAATAGATCATATCCACGTGCTGAGAGAACTAATTGAAAGAGCGAGGGAATATGAACTTCCATTGTGCATGGCTTTTATCGATTATGAAAAAGCCTTTGATTCAGTGAAACCATCAGCAGTTACAATGGCTCTGAAAACCTGCGGTATCGAAGATGCATACATTAATATTATTAATAACATCTATGAAAATGCAAGTGCGAAGATTAGGCTGTTTGAAAATACAACACACGTAAAAATTGGAAAGGGAGTGAGACAAGGTGACACCATATCTCCGAAGCTCTTTAATGCCACATTGGAGGGTGTTTTTCAGTCGCTCAGCTGGGAAAACAAGGGGATAAAGATTAATGGAGATTATCTAACCCACCTTCGTTTTGCTGATGACGTAGTCATTTTTGCAACTACCCCATCAGAGCTGCAGAGTATGATCCAAGAACTTGCTGACAAGAGTAAAGAAGTGGGATTAAAAATGAACTTTCAGAAGACAAAAGTCATGTTCAATGCTTTTACAAGAAATGAAGATTTATCGATTGATGGAGAAAAGCTGGAGATAACAGACACGTACGTTTATCTTGGACAGCAGATATCAAGTGAGGGTCACATTGATGAAGAAATTAATCGTCGTACAAAACTTGCCTGGAGAGCTTTTGGAAGAAACAGCATAATTTTCAAGAGCAATATGCCATTATGTCTTAAAAGAAAAGTGTTTGATCAATGCATCCTTCCAGTGCTTACGTATGGTGCAGAGACGTGGACCTTAACTAAAAGAGACATACAAAGGCTGCAGACAACTCAAAGAAGCATGGAGAGGTGCATACTTGGTGTAACCAGGAGAGATAAGAAGAGGAACTCGTGGATCCGAAAAATGACAAGAGTGGAAGACATCATGATCAGAGTTAAATCCCTGAAATGGCAATGGGCTGGACATGCTGCCAGAAGGACAGATCATCGATGGACAGCCGAAATTTTAGATTGGATTCCAAGGGACAGGAAAAGACCCAGAAGAAGACCACATGGGAGATGGGTGGATGAAATTCGAAAGTATGCAGGGGTGACATGGAGGAGACTGGCACAAGACAGACCGTTGTGGAGGAAACTTGGGGAGACCTTCGTCCAGCAGTGGATTGATAATGGTTGACAATGATGATGATGATGATGATATATATATATATATATATATGCAGAGAAGAAGTGGACATGTCTGAAGTTAACAGAAAAGTAACCAAAGATCTTATGGAAACAGCAACAAAATTAGCTGGGTCTAAGAACAAGTTGCATGAAAATAAATTATCAGGAAAAACGAAAATGTTGATGCAAAAAAGAAGAGAGATGAGGACAACTAAAGAAGATGTGACTTCCACAGTGGAATATATAGAGCTATGCAAGACAGTACGAAAAAGTATCCCTGAAGACGTAAGAAAATTTAACTGTGAACTAGTGAGGAAAGCAATTGAAAACAACCAAAGCCTAAAGATAGCAAAGGGACATCTCAGTAAGGGAAGAAAACAGATTATGGCACTGAGAAAAGAAGATGGTTCTGTAACAAGAAATAGAGGCGAAATTTTGACAAGAGTGAAAGATTTCTACTCCAAATTATATGAAAGGGATGATACATGCACTCCAGACATCATGAAAGATACCAGTACCAGAGTTCCTCCAGTCCTTCCAGCAGAAGTTGCACATGCAATCAAGAACATGAAGCGGGGAAAAGCTCCAGGAGAAGATGGAATTACTGTAGACATCATACAAGAAGCAAGTGCAGAAATCGAAACAGTACTCGCCCAAATTTTCACTCGATGCTTTAATGAAGGAAAGATTCCTGAGGATTGGAACACCGCTACAATGATCCTGCTACATAAGAAAGGTGACATTGTGGATCTCGGAAACTACAGACCTATCAGCCTCCTATCAGTAGTTTATAAAATCTTCACTAAAGTTCTTTCACACCGCTTGAAGGTAACACTGGACATGGCTCAACCGAGAGAACAAGCTGGGTTCAGGAGTGGCTACAGCACAATAGATCATATCCATGTGCTGAGAGAACTAATTGAAAGAGCGAGGGAATATGAACTTCCATTGTGCATGGCTTTTATCGATTATGAAAAAGCCTTTGATTCAGTGAAACCATCAGCAGTTACAATGGCTCTGAAAACCTGCGGTATTGAAGATGCATACATTAATATTATTAATAACATCTATGAAAATGCAAGTGCAAAGATTAGGCTGTTTGAAAATACAACACACATAAAAATTGGAAAGGGAGTGAGACAAGGTGACACCATATCTCCGAAGCTCTTAAATTCCACATTGGAGGGTGTTTTTCAGTCACTGAGCTGGGAAAACAAGGGGCTAAAGATTAATGGAGATTATCTAACCCACCTTCGTTTTGCTGATGACGTAGTCATTTTTGCAACTAGCCCATCAGAGCTGCAGTGTATGATCCAGGAACTTGCTGACAAGAGTAAAGAAGTGGGATTAAAAATGAACTTTCAGAAGACAAAAGTGATGTTCAATGCTTTTACAAGAAATGAAGATTTATCGATTGATGGAGAAAAGCTGGAGATAACAGACACGTACGTTTATCTTGGACAGCAGATATCAAGTGAGGGTCACATTGATGAAGAAACTAATCGGCGTACAAAACTTGCCTGGAGAGCTTTTGGAAGAAACAGCATAATTTTCAAGAGCAATATGCCATTATGTCTTAAAAGAAAAGTGTTTGATCAATGCATCCTTCCAGTGCTTACGTATGGCGCAGAGACGTGGACCTTAACTAAAAGAGACATACAAAGGCTGCAGACAACTCAAAGGAGCATGGAGAGGTGCATACTTGGTGTAACCAGGAGAGATAAGAAGAGGAACTCGTGGATCCGAAAAATGACAAGAGTGGAAGACATCATGATCAGAGTTAAATCCCTGAAATGGCAATGGGCTGGACATACTGCCAGAAGGACAGATCATCGATGGACAGCCGAAATTTTAGATTGGATTCCAAGGGACAGGAAAAGACCCAGAAGAAGACCACTTGGGAGATGGGTGGATGAAATTCGAAAGTATGCAGGGGTGACATGGAGGAGACTGGCACAAGACAGACCATTGTGGAGGAAACTTGGGGAGACCTTCGTCCAGCAGTGGATTGATAAGGGTTGACAATAATAAATAATAATATATATATATATATATATATATATATATATATATATATATATAGTGGAAGACATCATGATCAGAGTTAAATCCCTGAAATGGCAATGGGCTGGACATAATGCCAGAAGGACAGATCATCGATGGACAGCCGAAATTTTAGATTGGATTCCAAGGGACAGGAAAAGACCCAGAAGAAGACCACATGGGAGATGGGTGGATGAAATTCGAAAGTATGCAGGGGTGACATGGAGGAGACTGGCACAAGACAGACTGTTGTGGAGGAAACTTGGGGAGACCTTCGTCCAGCAGTGGATTGGTAATGGTTGACAATGATGATGATGATGATGATATATATATATATATTCGTCAGAGTATTTATTAAAATGTAACCTTCTGCACTTACGTGAGCCGCAGGCAAATGACAGACAATATCATTTCTTCATTCGTTCTTTTCAAGGAGGTGTTTACATTACCTACAAATGGGGGACCAACAGAACAGAAATGAATGTCCGATGTTTCCCATGTGTAACATCAAAATTAAATAACTGGGTTTACAAACATCCGTTGTGCCTACAAACGGCAGTTTTTCCTCAAAGTACTAGTGTGAGCCTTTCAAAATTTCAGTAGTCATATTGTTCAGAACCAATAACCAAAACTGAAAAAAAATACTAATATAATAAAGTTTTAAAGAAAAGTACTGTCGCTTTATGTGTTTTCAAACAAACTTGAAATATCCATAAATTCAATTGAAAATCCTCTAAATACCTGACGTCAGTGAATAAACAAAGACATCGCTCCTTCCAAGTTAATACAACCATAGCAACCGAAATTTTTTTATCACAATATAACAATATTCTTGCCCTTTGGATTTATTTGCTATAATTAATACATAGCTTGTGCTGTTAATACCCATCAGACGGAGACGTCTGATATGTGATGTTAGAAACTGACAGATAAACCCACATGGCGCCGTTGATTGTTGGCCATTGTAGCGTAAGGCGAACGCTCTCCGCTAGATACCACGAGATCTGGGCTACGATCCCAGCAGCGGCCGGATAACAATTTTTCGGTTGCTGTGTGTTGATAAACGCGGAAAGAGCGATGTCTTTGTTTATTCAAATTCTATTGAATTGTGACTTATTACACTCAGATGTCACTTCAAATGCATTTTCGCATACTTTGGATGCTACCTGACAGAAAACGAGAAAGCTTGGCAAGAAATGAGAATTTTCGAAACGATGGATTGATCTAAATGTATCGTTTCCAAAATTCCTAAGAAACCTACAGTCGATGGAGGATATATTTATTTACCATCAACAACAACAATCATTATCCATCCACTGTTGGGTGAAGGTCTCCCTCAGTTTCTTTCACAACTGTCTATGAGCCAGTCTCTCCCATGTCACCCCCTCATGCTACTGAATTTCATCCTCCTTTTTTGTGTCTTTTCTTGTTCCTTGTAAACCAGTTCAGAATTTCGGTTGTCCACCGCTGATCGATTATTCTGGCAGCATGCCCAGCCGATTGCCATTTCAGGGATTTTACACTAATCCAGATGTCTTCCACTCTTGTCATTTTCCTTGTACAAAAGTTGATCTTATCTCTACTGGTTACACCAATGATGCATCCTTCAAGGCTTCATTCAGCTGTCCGAAATCTTTGTATGTCTTTTTTAGCTAAGGTCAACGCCTCTGTTCCAGACGTTGGCACTGGAAGAATGCAATGATTAAACACTTTTCTTTTAAGACATTATGACATATTGCTGTTGAAAACGGTACTGTTTCTTTCAAAAGCTCTCCAGCAAAGTTTAATACGCCGATTAATTTGGTCATTGATGTGACCTTTGCTTGATATCTGCTGTCCAAGGAAAATATAGGTAACGGTTATATCCAGCATTTCCCCTTCAATTGATAAATCTTTATTTCTTGTAACAGCATGAGGATATATACATACGAATGATAAATTTTTATTTCTTGTAACAGCATGAGGATATATACGTATGAAAGTATATCTGTGAAAAAAGGTTGAAGAGGTAAAAGCTTGTTTCAATCTTTATGTGAACACCCGGTTTCTACACAAGGTGTTTCAAACACGACTAAATCAAGCTTTTGTATCCCCAATGGTTGATTACAGTTACATATTTTCCATCAGAAAAATACACAAAATGACGTAAAACTTACTATATTGTAGTTGCACCTCTTGGGCGACATTTAAATAAAAATAAAAACGTTTCATACAGCCTTTCCTTAGAAAAAAAAAGTTCAATTAAAAAAATGTTATATGGGGTCGTACTTAGTTAAAAATGAAACACCGTCATTCTGCTTGTAAAGTCGCTGAGATATTAGCATTGAAATTTGCAAAAAACTGCCGCTCGTGGGGTGCAATTCCCTGGACGCATGAAAGCTTTTTTATTCCATTTGAGTGCTGCTGAGCTATGCAGCGAAACGAGACACCATTCGCCGTCCGTAAATTCTCCAGACGATACATATTTTACAAATTTCATCGCTAATATTCTCGCGACTTTTGTAAGCAAAATGACGGGGTTCGTGTTTTTCGACTAATTAAGACATAGCGCAACTTTTATCGATTGAACTTCTTTTCTGGGAAGGTTGTGTAGAATTATTTTTTTAACTTTAATGCAAATTCCACCCGCATGTCGTGAGTCTTGACATCTTTTTAAGTATTTTTTCATATATATGTAGATCGATTGAGTGACGCAGGTTTACAGCACCCATGTCATAGGCAACAGTCAGAATTACTTTGCTTTTTGGGTTCTTGCAATAATTTTTTTGGGCGTTGAATTCCTGATTATGCCATCCATTTGATCGCCCTTTGAGTGCCGTCGCCAAGCCCGTACTCATGTTTCGTTGATGGTAATGATTGAACGAAGAAATGCACCATCCTCATTCTTATATCGGTCCAGACGGAGATTCGCTGGAGTACCGGTGCTACTTCTGTACTTCGGTGAAGTGATAAGGGGTCCACTTTTCTGCGATTTTTCTCATACCAACGACACTGTGCAGAATGTGGCGCACGATGAAATCATTGATTCCAACTTTTTTGCAAAAAAAATGCGTACTCCAGGGTTATCACGATCAAATAAAGTTGCACGAGCCACACCTTCGCCTGTGGGCTGTGCGGACGTCCCTGTCGTTCATTACCTGTTGGATTCTCTCGACCGCTGCAAAAACATTCACCCATCGTGAATTGTACAACAGGGTAGCGCTTAATCGCCGCACGCACCCTTCAAAGCTAACCAACATTCCTTTGCGTCGCGAATCCGAGCAACCCCAATTTTTATCCAGCTACTTTGTCCCGACTTCGCAAAACGTTTTTCACCGCCTTCACACAAGAGCTATGTTATACGTGCTCCGCAAGCTACCAGTTTCATTCCACACAAACACTGAAGTAACACATAAAATAATTCCTACGCAAACACTGAAGTAACACCCAAAATGTTTCCTACACAAACACTGAAGTAACACCCAAAATGATTCCTATACTTGATTGTGCTATCTCCAGGGTCCGCCACAATTGCGCTCTGATTGTTGCCGTGCTGGCACTACATTCCACTCAACACCATATATATAATTTTAAACATTTTATTTGTCAGTACAGTCCAACAGCATTACCTATTCGCTAGGGATCATAAGTGGGAAATTACTTATGCACAAAAGTTTAATTTGCAGCCAAAGTAGTTACATTAATTTGCAGCCAAAGTAGTTGCGCCTCGTGCAACTTTACGTTATCACGATCAAATAAAGTTCCACGAGGCGCACCTTCGCCTGTGGGATGTGCGGACGTCCCTGTCTTTCATTACCTTTTGGATTCTCTCGACCGCTGCAAAAAACATTCACCCATCTTGAATTGTACAACAGGGTAGCGCTTAATTGCCGCACGCAACCTTCAAAGCTAACCAACATTCCTCTGTGTCGCGAATCCGAGCAACCCCAATTTTTATCCAGCTGCATTGTTCCGACTTCGCAAAACTTTTTTGACCGCCTTCACACAAGGGCTAGGTTATACGTGCTCCGCAAGCTGCCACTTTCATTCCACACAAACACTAAAGTAACACCCTACATGATTCTTATACTTGATTGTGTTATCGCCAGGGTCCGCCATAATTGCGCTCTGATCGTTGCCGTGTTGCCACTACATTTCACTCAACACCATATATTTATTTTTAAACATTTTATTTGTCAGTACAGTCCAACAGCATTACCCATTCGCTATGGTTCATAAGTGTGAAATTACGTATGCACAAAAAGTTTGATTTGCAGCCAAAGTACTCAATGGTACAAGTCGCAGGATTTTAGCCATTTGAGAGAAAGGGTTCGGACTCGAATCTTATGTGTACCATGTATGGCGTGCGTTTGTCTTACCCTACTGGCTCCCTTCTTTCTTTACTACTTAGAGATGGACGACTGAAATTCGCACTAATTTTATGTTTTGTCAGTTTGGAGGATTGATCACGAACAAGTTGTTCATGTTCGTAATTAATCCTCCAAACTAACAAAATATAATTTGAAAAATCACAAATATGAATGTCTCTTCTTCACGTATACTTTTGAGTATTAACACAGGGAAACCAGAAAAACGATATTTAAATTTCGCAAATAGCTTTTAGTCATATTTCTCTTGATGAAATTGCAATACAAAACACATACATTACACTTTGGAACCGAAATAAAGCTAATGGCATTCGTAGAATACTTGCTCTAATTGACTGCAACACATGGATGTGATTTTATTTACAGGAGCTTTAACCCTTTAAGCAGCCGACGTACCTGAACCAAATGCTGTCCAAATTTTCCTGTGCTTCTTAAACAGAAGTGTTCTCATAGTGACCGGGTTACACGAAAGCTACGGCAAAACAGTTCTATTCCCTCTTTCACCTCAGGAGTATCGACTATAAATGCGTCGCTGGTTGTACGTTCTTGCTCCTTTGCATTCCTTAGTCGTACAGTATGTAATCTGATTTCCTTATAGTCCTTTATTTTCTGTTCCATCACCAAACGAATGATTCGGAAGTAGTAGTCCCCCGGACATGAAAATCTTGCCACATACTAGAAAAACGTTATTTAAACAACTTTCTCTTCTTTCTTAGGTTCGTCGCCCTTTTTATTGCATTCTTAGCGGAAAAGAAAAATTCGACAGGGTCGATAAATGACAATCATACGTCCAAATGACCACTTAGAATGACAAACCTAAGATAAAAGCAACGCTTTTTGATGCGTAGGTTCACTCATTTCTGTCGCATTCAACCTACTTCTTAGGCAGCTAATATATTTTTCGAGCTGGTTTCAGCCTATTTATTAACCCCGAGTTAATTCGTTTGAGCCGATTAAAGGGTTAAACGTCCCTTTTTTCAACTACTATACTGTGCAAATTAATTGGGACAAAGTAAAAAATCACTCTTTTTTTCCAAAACTATGCCTTTATATTATTCTATGCATTGATATACACTGATAAATAACTGTATTAGTATGAAGTGTGTCCTCCTTTAGCAGAAATGACCTCTTGAATTCATTTTGGCATTGACTCCACTAATTGAGTGCACATATTTTTGACTTCATAATCGTGGAATCACACTTTTATAGCATTCGTTATCATGCGTTCTTTGAATGTACAGTCCATTTTACCTAAACGTCTCTTCAAAATATTCCACAAGTTTTCTGTGGGATTTAAGTCTGGTGAATTTCCATGCCAATCAAGCAAAATTAATTTGATTTTCCAGCATGAAATTCTTCACCAATTTCGAATTATGACATGGGGCCAAGTCATGTTGTAATGTGCCGTCAAAAGTTTGCAAGAATGGAACAATCCTACGTTGTAATATTTCTATGTCTTGGCTGAATTCATCATACCTTGAACAGGAACTAAGCTTCCAGGGCCCTTTGATGTGAAAAAACCCCAAAACATCTGTTTCAGAGGGTGTTTTACAGTTTGTTTGACATGCTCAGGTCTTAAGGGTTTACATTTGCTTCGTCTAACGACATTTGCTTGGTAACCCTACACAAATAAATGAGTTTCATCTCTGAAAATTACCTTTTTCCAGACGTCAGCAGTCCATGGTTTTTATTTTTTGGCCCATACTAAACGTTTTGTCTTCATTTTCGCATTCAAATATTGTTTTTTCGTCGGTCTTCTTGCCTTCCGGTCAAATTCCAGAAGCCTACGGCGTTCAGTTGAATCACATCACAACCTCTAGCCAATAAATCTCTTTGAACGTGGGTGCTTGTATTTTTTTATATATTTTGCTATTTCTGATTAGATATTTGTTAGTTCGTGGAGTTGTTTTCCGTTTTCTTCCACATTTACCTCTCCTTTTTGGAGACGATGATCCAGATGCATTGTATCGCGTAAGCAGTCTTGATACACTTGATTTGCCTACACCAACTACAGAGCTGTATCTCTCACTGTCATAGAAGTGTGATCCTTCAGGGCAATTATTTTTTCCGGCTTCTTTGGGGAAATATCCATTTTTCATTACACGAAAGCAACACGTACTCACAGAGAGCAAAAACTAACATCCACCTGTCGCACACGAAAGCTCACAACTGAAGATGAAGTGCCTATTTCCTGTTTAAAACCGGTCAAACCACATTCTTACTATCACGTTTTAACAGTCACAAGAACCTCACAGCTGATAAAACCGGTTTACGAGGTTTTCCGACATCAACTGGCGATCACATTACAATTCTGAGAATAAAATTGCTTGTTTAAGAATAATAACCAGAATTCATGTGCTTTATATGTAAAATAATCTTTTACTTTTTAATACTGGGCACAATAGATGGTAAAACTGATGAAAGAAATTACTGAAGATGTGCCAATATAATTGAAGTCCGTATGAACAAAACTAAAACGAGTGTTCTTTCTGCAAAACATAATAAGTGGAACTCATTAATTTAGAAAATGAAGGTTTTAATGATATCATGAATATCGCAAAATGCCCGTAATGCAATAGCTTTACATATTTCTGGAACAATCGACAACAGTTGTCCAACTGGGATACTTACTGGAGTTAACAGAACAAGAAATGAGTAAAAACAGAAGAAGAAAACTACGTGGGAGCTGGGAAAATGAAATTTGAAATAAAGTTTAAGTATCAGGAAAGACACTGGCTCAAGGCACAAAGTTCTTTAAAAATAATAAGAAGATCTTCATCCAAAAATCCCTCGTTCCTTTTGTTGTTAAAGTTCAAATTACGGACCGGTGCTCTATGCAGTAATGATATCGTTTCCCAATTTAAATAGAATAAATACATACTAAGTGTATATTTTATGCGTTATTTATATATTTCTTTTATGAATTTTATTTCTAGATTTACGCCGCACAAAGGTTTTTCAGAAAGCGTGAATCATCTCTTTTTACTAATACAGTATAAATACTTGCAGAATATTTATGATTACTCGCAGTAGTTGAATCAGTAATAGCTCTCATATTTTCTAAATTTATCAGCGTAAAGCAGCGGTGAAGGTAGATGACCTGTTTTGGAGAACAGAGTTTTCAGGGTTTAGAAACTAGGCGAATTTATACACACTCACACACACACATACACGCACACGCACACACACACACACACACACACACGCACACACACACATACGCACACACACACACACACACACACACACACACACACACACACACACACACACGGGCACGCGCACGCACAAACGCACGCACGCACACGCGTGAAAATTTCTGTACTGCCCCGAAACACATATCCTGGATACGTTCCGGACTTAGTGCTACGTACGTATATGTGTAAGATAATAAGAGATATCTGCTTTGTTTCTTCATAAAATGTGTAAATAAAGAGTTTACAGAGTTTCAGAAACAACACGTCAAAGATTGACGTGTTGCTTTTATATATTATAGATTAACATTGCACGAGCGAAAATTATTTTTATAAGTGAACAAAAGAACGTTTTCAAAAATTTAAATTAATCTCAATCTTACACATTTCTGAATTTTCTTGCATTTGAGAGTGTCAGGATGCATCGAATATACACAAAAAAATTAAATTTCCAACAGGGAATTATGAAAAAAAACCATTCGATTTGAGAAACGAAAACTCAGTTTGCTCAGATTTTTAGAACGATGTACGAAGTACTACAATATCTCTTTAGATTTCCATACTGCAGTAACAATTGAGCTGTCATTAAATTAAAATGAGCAAACGGCAAATTATTAAACTGAGTGATATAAGTTTCATCGCGCAATATGAAATCATCATTATTTTCTTATCATTCGCAGCCTCTCCTTAATCAGTAAAACGTTCTCCCTGGTTACAAGGCATTTCTAAAACTTCATAAAATTTCGAAAATTGACACTTTGATGCGGAATTGAAGAGTAATATAACTGAAAATATTGGGTGCTGATTAAAGATTATGAATGTCTTTACCGATAAAACTCATAGATGGACACATTTATTCATTTAGAAATGTAGGTCATTATGACTCCTGTATGTTAGAATCAGCGTAAAATTGATAAGGAGGAGTATGTTGGAAACTTTCGACTTACTTTTCGCTAGGGGCCAGATTTTTTTCCAAGTAACCGGGTCTGTGGGTGTGAACACTTAATTTGTAAATGTAAATTACGTATTATACTGATGCTCATGTAAACATCATTTTTATTTTACGATTTATTAAATGTAATTTGAAAATTCTGAAATAGTCCTTTTTCCCTGTGGTAATGTAAACAAATAGTTATGTGTGCAGTCGCTGTCAAACTCACGATATTCATTGTCAACTTGCCTCTTCTTTAGCGCTGAGAACGGCATTTTGAGAAATAACATTTTTCAGAGCATTTTCCCTCGGCCCTTCACGAAGCACCATACGGAATAAACAGCGGGAAGCATTAGTTTCAAAGACTGTCAGGGAGAATTCAATTATGTTACGTCGAGTGGAGGACTGAACACACGAATATGCGTGTCATTATTCCTCTCCCTTGATACTTAGTAGAAGGTTGTACAGGACAGTCGGAGAATTCCGTAGAAAACTACCGAACTACGTTTATCCTTCATCACGCGTGTATTCACATTATGAAACCTTTAAACACATCCACAGATCTAAATAAAAAAAACATTTATACCGTTTCATATTATAAATATTAGTAAATATTATTTTTTCCGCCTATGGATTTTACACATTTCTTTTCTGTTAATTTTTTTAACGTGAGCCCCACAAACCCCCTTCGTGGACCGCGTATTGAGACCAGTGAATTTGGTCATGGATTTCCCTCCTAGAGCGACTCTGAGAATTATTCATGTGGTACCCTTTGTCCTAGTATTTGAAGCAAATGTACTACGGTCTGTCTACTCGGAAAATAGATCGTGGCATCTTTATGTAATTGTTAATTGAACGTGCAATTAAAGTTATATTAGGATGATCTTGATCGTTAAAGAGTTAAAGTGTTCGTTAATCTTTAGAATTATACATTATGCAGGAAAAGGTGTATTCAGGAAATTATTTCGGTTCCATAGCAGATAGGATTATCTATTTAAAACTGATTATCTCAGGTGAACATACAGTTATTATGAGAAATGTTGAAATAAACGTTGGGACCGAAACATTTCTGTGAAGTATCAGTGACGAAGGAAACTCATATTTGACGATGTCCGTTTTGCTTCATCCAGAAACATTCAGTGAGGCAAGTCGATGCTGCACCTAACAGCTTTCACGCGTACTCGTTCCCTAAGCTTGGCATGTCGCTTTTCGTTCAGTGATTTTGCTTAAGTATTACAGAGCCACATGCGCTTACGTTGGAATGCGATGTGTAGTAGATTTTGCTACTTCTATATTTCGCTTCTCAAAAGCTATAGAAAATTATTTGGCCCTCACTTTTAAAAATATTATATCATTGTACAATTTCATAACGTTTCCTATCGGGCAACTGAGCTTAAACACGCCAATACTTTTATGAGGGTTTTGGGTATTTATGCTTTCTACAATCGTCTTAGGAACCTATTCCTGGATACAGGATTTGGTTTCCAAATTAGAATGAGAACGGTTGAAAACAACGTCAAATAACTGAAACTGAAAATTACAATGAAGTTAAAAGTAATTCTGGAACGAATTACTAACAAATATTACATGTCTTTTTAGATATCCAATGCATGATTTGGCAGTAAAACGTGAGCCCAAACTTTATATAACACTCATATATTTCTGCCACTAACAGCGAATAAGAGATGTATTCAGCAAAGGAAAAATAGGAAGTTTTAATGCCAAATAAATTTCGTTAGATCCTTCTGACCTGGAAATATATTTAGAAAATTAAAAACTTCGAAGAAGTAGCAGTAATTTCTTCACAAAAATATTTATGTTTACTATTAAAAAAATAATTTCCTACTCAATTCTTATTTTGAAATTTAATAACACCTTCCGGCATTTCAAGTGGTGGAAGGTGACGCGAAAAAAGTAACTTATTGGGCCGTACTTGAGAATGTTTCTTATAAAACAACGTAGTTAATAGATTTGAATTTCTGTAATGAAGAAATTTATCATTTTGTATTTCTTTAAGCCATCATTAAAGATCTCAAGCATAAAACTGATGGGGTCGAAGTAGATTCGTTTGCTGAGTTTAAACGTACAGCTATGTATGCCCTGTATTGTGTCGATGATAATATCGTGAATTTAAAAAAAAGTTCTGATTAAAATTGTCGCTGTTAGTGGTAGTGATCCCACTATCCACCTTTATGGTTTATGGAACATCAATGATATAAGTGATGCGCAAGATCACCTGATTTGGCGGGATCATTTGACAGCAATCAAGCAGAGCAATAAAAAAACTACAGTTACCTTGCCACCTACTCTTATTATTAACAGTTGTAATTGCACTTTCTACAAATCACACTGATAGTCCACTATGTTAACATTAATTACATACCGAAATCAATTTTCAATCACCTTAGTTCAGACGTATTGAAACGAAATCAAAAGTATACTGGAGGCACAGAGCACAAACATTACAATGCACTTCGGCGCGCTCTGAAGAACTGCCATTCATACTCCAGTCCCACGAATCGAATCAGTACTGCCTAACTTAGGTTTAGATACCCGAACCCACAGCGCCCTGTGCCTCTTGGCAGGTGAAAAATGAATATAATGAGAAGCGGGAACAGGTTGCCCTGATAGGATAGTATGAAAAAAAAGTGCGGAAAAATTAGAGTTCAAGTAGTATACGGTTTTCCGTTAAGAAATAAAGCTATGAGCTGCCTTACATACTTACCTGTACTAGCAAGTCATTCCAAGCCACAATTCTCTCTACAAAAACGCACGGCACAACATACCCGCCACAGAGGAGAACAGTGAAATGGGGAAAGGCCAGACGAAGGGGGGAACCTGAAATAAAAACAAAAAGACAGCACACACAAAATAAGTTTCCCAGAGGAACATCGAAGTTAAGGCACCTGGTATAACAAAATTATCGTTTGCTTAGTGTTCAGTCAGGAGTCAGCTTTTTGCTTCGTTACTTATGAGCCAATCAGAGAAAAGATTTTTTCTCATTGGTCTACAATTTGCTTTACAAATTTACTTTTGCTGATTCTTGCTGGTGTTTTCGTTATTTACCATTGCTAGTGTGGTGTTAGCGAAAAACTTCTACCGTAGCTAAGGTGGTTTGAACTATATTATTTTACCTTCGCTAAGGTGGTGTAAGGAAAAACATTTAACCAAAACTAGGGTGTTGTAGTCAATAACATTACACCAAATAAATTTTTAGCTGCACCAGTTCAGTATTAAGGATAAAACACAGAAATATAAAACGGCCGCAATTTAAGTTAGAGAATTAATTAAAGAAGGGCCAATAATTTTTTCACTACTCTCTTTTACAAAGCTCTGGTTTGCAAGCCATTTTCAGTAAAATACTGATTATTTTCATTTTCTTGCAAACAACAGCTTTTTCCTTCTTTTTTTTTTGTTCACACTTGTGAAGAATACTCTCCTCTAATTTTTAGCTGCTTATTTTCTTCACACGTGTGAAGAATACTCTCAACTCTCTAGTCCCAATTATTATTTTTTCTACAAGAGTAGCCAGGAAATGCGTTCTTTTCAGATAATTTATTTGCAATGGCTTTCGGCCTTTTCCATAGCTAAGGTGGTGTATGCAAAAACAATTTACCAAAGCTAGGGTGTTGCAGTCATTAACATTAACATTACACCACTTAAATATTTAGTTTTTGGTTGCACCAGCTTAGTACTTATTCGAAAACACAGAAAAACAAAACGGCCGCATATAAATTAGAATGTTAACTAAGGTAGGCCCAATTAATTTTACACTACTCTCTTTTACAAAGAGTTTGCTTATTTTTTATCTGTACCACTAGTAATCCTTTTTGCAAAAAGGGTTTTGGCCCTTAAAAGGGCCTTTCTTTTTAATAACAACCACGTCTCACGGAAAATTACTTAAGGTTTAGGAGGTAGCCACCAATTATAACTGGCATTAAATATCATCCATGCGTAATCAACACACGTCCTCGATTGCTGGAACTGTATGAAAAAAAATTCACACTTTTATAGGTTCCAAAAAACTCCCCGCTAAATTGCTAGAACTGTATAAAATAATATCCACCCTTTTATAATTTCCAACAAAAAATTAATGTAAAACAAATTGCAAACTAAACAATGTCTTCCAATTTTGTTCAATATTTTCCCCACTTTCGACACTTAGTAAACCCCTTATATGAATTCCTCTGGATACTTTCTTTTAAACCAGATAACAACAAACCAGATCAGTTGATGATATATTAAAATGTTTGATGTTTTAAATACCTTCTAAAAATATCTGTTCGTATTGTTCACTCAATTTCCCGTGATCAATTTGTTGGTGACTTCATTTTTATGCAATGAGGTTCAAATATAGGCACCAGCAAATTTCGAAAATCAGTGGAGCGCATTCTTTGAAAAAGTTCATTTGAAAAAGTCATATTTTCGTCATGCACACATTCAAATTATATTTTAGTACCCTCGTTGGGACACACAAAGTGAACACAACTCCATGGAAATGTTTGTATTGGTTAAAATATTTGCCTAGTTCCTCATCCTGAAATATCTGTCTTAACTATTTTGTGTCCTCAGTGTAAACAGACACATTGGGGTTCAATTTCTTACAGCTTCATTATAACTACAAATCATCATTTGAAACACTTCCTTAATTTATAGTTTTTAATGTGTCTACCCATAAAGAGGTAAAGCCAACAAGTTGCAGGAAAAAAACATTATCCCGCTGTTATAATGAGCAGCACGATTTATGCTTTCTTATCTGTTTAATGCTCTGTAATTATTTTAAATTGCGTTTTTCAGTGAAATTATAATTAAGAACCATGCACGCTTTTGCACAAGCAAGTAGGTAAATCCCAACATTTAGAGCAAGTCAGAAAGGTTTTCAAATAAACAACTTATGTAATTAAATGTATCGTGAATTTAGCGTTGCTCACGACATCGATTTACTCAAAGTTTTAAAAATCCACGTTTATAACTTTATTTCACGTTCGAGATTTTAAGAACTCATATAACGTGTATTGTACCATTTACTGATGAATGGTGTGACTATCATGCAATAGTTTAGAGAAGATTGCTGTCAGAAACATTGCCTTATTTTCTATGTGAATCTGAATGTGACAATCAAATTGTAAAAACCGGGAAGTTATTGGCTTAATGTATATTTTTTTACATATTGGGGACTCATTTCTGGGCCCCTTTGTTTCATTCGACGCTTCTTAAAAGTGTTCCCTCTCTTGGTACGCCGAAATGTGTTTCTATTTTTCTGGATAATTCCGTCAGAAACAGTGTATATTTATAATCAACCCATGGATAAAATCCATAAACTGTTACTATTCTGTTTTGTCGGCATTACAAATGGGTGAGAAAGATCTCACTAACAGAACAATAACTCAACTAACTCTGGAAAAGTTTAGGTTAAGAAATATTTATAATAACTGAATTTTATTTAACTACTAAAAATAAAATGTCAATACTTGTTGAACGGTATTCACACCTAAATATTTCGCTCTCCAACCAGGAGGCTTTCTCAAGGGTTGCAGACTTTACTAACAAATCTGGCGAGTATAATCAAAAGATTTCGAAACCTTTCACACCAATAAACGGAGTTTGTATAGATTTGTTTACTGTAAAATGTCAATGTTTAATTCATTAGTTTTATATCATCACAGATCACACTAAAATACTGATCAGTAAAGAATAAAAAAAATATGCCACAGTTGTTTCTTTTGCAACTTGAAAACTTTTTAAAATGTAATTTACAATAATTTTCCATTTTTTTATTTTGGGATTTAATGTCTACCTGCGAGCAACTCAATGGGCAATAAGCAGTGCCCTAAAAAGGTGGAACACCGTATATAGCTATTCCACTTCCTGAAACTGAAAGATGCTTCAAATCATACGTGCAGAGATTTATCAAAATAATGGAAACACGTACTGCGACTAGAGAAAAGGTAATGCGTGGTAAGTGCTATGGCTCCCATATGTGAGATATATGGTTCAAAGGGGTGTAGTATAATGTCAATTAATAGGTAGCAGTGCCACAGTCGTAGATGAAAACGCTTTTGTGTAGTAGTTGTTGAAAATGTCCGATCTCAGCGACCTGAGAAAAGTCCTATTCAGTGGTTCCCGGGTTGCAGCAGCTTCAGTCAGCAGAACTGAAGGGATAGTAAGTATAACACGAGGACCTGTATTAAGTATGTGACTACATATCGGGAAGGACATGGCGTTGCCTCCATACATGAAACTTCTGGACGACATATGAGGATATCAGGTAAGTATAGACAAAATTTCCCGTGAAAAGGAAATTTTAACTGGTAGAAAAATACGGACGTCATGTTTCACAATATTTCGTAAATAATGTTCATTTTGGTAACAGTGAGTTTTTTAGGGTCATCCAGCACAACACAAAGCTTTTCAAAATTGGAATTCTAAATACGGGCATTTCTGAAACAGGTGAAGAAACTAAAGAAAACCGAATTTTTCAACATTGTCGTTAGAGAACATACACCTTAATCTGTCTTTGAACTAATCTGTGAAAGGACATACTACAATTTGGAGGTTGATTGCCTCATTCCTCGATGTAAATAGAAATATTCAATTGAGGATCCAAATATAGGTCCTAAGGTTTTCCTAACTGAGCAAATAAATATGGGTTCTGAGATTTCATTAACTGAAAGCAACAAAGACACTTGACACTGTGTGTATCTCCCTTAAATTCTGACATGCACTGCCACTGTCTTTAAAGACAATGGACACTTTAAAACCAGAAAATAAAAATCAATGTGAAAAATCATTTTTTCACCTGCTTCAGATTACTGTGAGAATTACATATTGAATTATCAGAAGGTATAATGAAACATTTTAATGAAAATAGAATGGCAGGTGTCGACATATGTAAAGATATTCAAAAGTTATTCCCGTATCACCCACTCTAGTTAGGCTAAAGGAAAGGAATGTAATATTATATCATTAAATGTGGTGCATTTTTCTCCCTTTGAATCACTAATAAAATGCTGACTTATTTCCCAGGACAACTAGCTACAAATGTCTGCAGATCTAAACTCAAAGAGATAGAAATTGACAGTGTGCAAGTGAATTAATATGGACACTCTCAGCATAGTACATCGTTATCAAAGATATGGGACAACTCAATAAATCCAGATTTTTATTGCGCACAAAATTCTAGTGTCAGATATATAAGTTTTACTAAATAATGTCTAATGGATCAACGGTTTTAATCATGCAAATTATTTACATTATTAAAAAAACCTTTTAGTGAAATACTCTAAAATTAAATAAGTACCGTATTTTTCCATATAATGCGCGGACGGACCGGACCGCCTGTTAAAAATTCTCATAATTCTAAGTTTCGCGGATTATACGCCAATATGTGTAATACGCGGCTTTAAAAAGATAGCGTTTTTGTTACAGTTTCATTTTCAAAATATCCCCGTCGTAACTGTCAGGAATGCTGGTGTATATGAAAAATACCAAAAATCCGTTAATAACAGGTAAATGTAAGGCAATACTAAGATGGAAGTCCGCAAACAATCAGACATACAGGGTGTGTCAAACTTTTCTTTACAACTTCGAACCTCAATGACACAGTCACTTTAAAACTTCTCGTAGCTTTACGAGTGTGTAATACGAGCTGTTGTTTTAATAATCAGAATAATATATGTCGATGATATGCATATTTGTGTGTCTAAATAATGAAGGAGAGGCTAGCTTATTTTAATATGAAAATCCCGTTGAATGCAACAACTGTACTTCTTGAAATTGTCATTTATACTTAAAATACATTGGAAATCCATAATTATGTAAAGTATTGTACTACAAATTTCCTGGTGGTGAACGGTGAGTGAGAATATTCAAAGAAAGAGCGAAGAATCTTTAAATTTTTAAAAATATTCCAAGAAATAATCCCATCACACTGTCTATAAATTTTTTTTCGCTTCACACCGTCGAAGACGGAAGACAATGGAAACCTTAATGGATTTTGTAAAACGTTGACCAGTTTTAAAGGAGAAATTTTGCATCTATATACAGTGATAAACAAACATGTTCTTTGTGTTACTCCAAACCAGGGAAAACAAGCATTTTTAAAATGATTGAAAAATGTGTGTAGGATTTAAAAAAGGAAAATTTTAGACAAAATATTTGAATTTGTTAATCAGACGTCTGTAATTTTATTTACTGTCTGCCAAGTTCGGAAGCTTATTGGTATATTCATGGAAGCAACTCTGTTCATCCATCTCTTCTCTGCTCTTCAAATTTTGTTTTGCTAATTAGGGCAAATATTTGTGAAAAACATTGTTCCAATTTAATTTCTGAAGCCTTTTTACTAATAAAATTCTCTATTTTCTCAGTTAAAACTATCAGAAAACCTTGAGGACTATAAGGAATTACCCTCCTCAAATTAGTTGCCACGTTTTGAGAGAAATGCGCTATCCTTTAATAACGTTTTTGTGGGAAACGGGCCATTGGTGGCCATGCGTCATAACTCTTGAACCTGCTTTGGCACGTATGTCTAGCTAGAAGCCAGCCCCACATAGCGCTCAGCCAACGGAGAAGTAAAATGTATATCCCAAGTCCTTTGAGCTTCAATACGTAAAAGAACATTCACTTCTGTTTTAAAAGGAGAGGTGAATTTTTTGGAGATAGCAATTTGTGAAGATATTCCCCTTTGCCTGCTAATTTTATCTAAATATAAAATATTTTCTCATGCTATGCACCCATTCTTTTTAAAACCAGCTACAATTTCTGCTTCTTTTTATCTATTTTTATCGATACACAGCGTAAACTTTCAAAGTTAACAATTGCACAGGCTAATACGCTGTGCAACAGTTTGAGCTTGATAATAACACTGAACATATAAATATGTTTCTAAAGAGTAGTATAAAAATGTTTAGAACCGCTTTTGAAATTTTTTTAGTCAATCTCTCGGCTCTCATTGGCGAAAAAGGCTGAGATTAGTAATTGTGCTTTTCCCAAAATGCTTAAAACATTTCTAGTGCTAATACACAAATGAGAAAAATATTATTTAAATGATGAAGTGGAATACGTGGCAGAATGGTAATGTATTTAATAGCCCTAAATAAAGGTATGATAATTAGCAAAATTGTATTTTTACCTAATGAGTACTGTTATTCACAAAATCCAGGAACCTGCTGAATGTAAAATATGATTTCGATTTAGATGTAGGATTATCGGACTGTTTTCATTGCTTTCGCAATGTAACATACATTACTCTACGACATTTAATTTTTATCTGTTATCGGTTGCAACAAATGACATGAATTTGTCATAATAAAACGTAGTACTGTGCAAAATGTGTCTTTCGTTAACATCAAGTAACACCGGTCTGCATTTGTGGGAAATGCATGTGCACAAAACTGACATCCGAACTTAAAACGTATAAGATCAAATGTGTCTCTGGGAGAAATTCAGGTCAATCACGTTCATATGCGTTCTTATATATTGCATTCAATTTCGGATTGACCTGAGAAAATAAAACATGAAATTTTTCTAGTTCGTATTTTTACAGTACAGTTATTGCTGAGGTACCTTGCTAATTTAGGGGCCGCGTTTACTGCTGCACAACTACCTAAACTTGATCAACCCTCAGCTGTGGCAGACTTCAATCATTCTAAGTTTAATAGATAGCCTCTGCCTTGGAGAACTGCGTTGTAAATTACATATTCCCCAGTGCCAGGTGAAAAACGTTTCTAGCGTTTTTTGGTATGTAACCAACATTTTACAAATTAAAAACTAGAAGTCGCTCTTGTGTTTCGAAATCTGATTACAGATATATAATTTTCCTGTATAAAATGTAAATGTAATATCTAAATTCTTAAGGATATTTTGGTGCCTCTTCCTAACTTGTTTGTTTAAGGAAACTGGTTTCTGTTTTAGAAAATCAGTCATATATGTAGTATAAATGTATTGACTGGTATGGTACAACAGCTTGCCGTGCTTCAATGACAAGAAGAGAAAACGGACCACACTTCTGTGTTAACACTAAGATATACAATTCGTAGAGAAAATAAAATTTTTAATATATCAAAATCAAAACGTCAAGCGGAAAATTATTTTACACGATTTAGGGATTTTAAAGTACGGTTTCTGATTCACCACACAAAAAAATCTCTCATATCAGGGCTTTTATATCTTCAGATTTGTTAAACTTAGAATTAAGCGGACATGTAGCTACCTGTATCGAAAAGAAACGGTGGTAGAATCTGTGAAATCGTGTCGCTCACGCAAAAGTACGTAACTAAAGAAAACAAGAGGCTTGGAAGAGGTTCCATCTTTTTCGTCACAAACTCAATAAGTCGTGAAGACAAGATGCGTTTCAAACCACACTTTTTAATCATGTTCTTATGTAATCATAGATTCGAGGTATTTATGAAATTTATTATTGATATTATTTATTTTACTGCTTAAAAGGAAATTATTTTACAAAAAGTTGGAATAAAAACCGAATCTTGAAGCGATATGCAGAAATGTTATTAATTAAAATCTGCCACTTTAATACAAACAGTGAACATGAATTTTGGTTGATTTTATCGGAGTTTACATTTTTATGTTTGCGTAGGAGTGATACAAATAGTGCACAACCGAACATGACAGTTTTCAGGTTGAAATTCATTTTACGTATTTCAGACAGTTCGTTTGAGATCCCAGGTTTTTTTGTTTGTTTTTTTACAAACGGCAAGAAGAATAGGACATAAGTGAGCTTCGATAGACACGATATTTGAGATTCTAATCTTATATGCGGCGATAGTTGTTAGACTAAAACAACTTGAAAAGTCCTGAGTCATTTTCTTGACGTCGAAAAACAATTCCCTATATGCTACTAAACATATAGCTACTTTCTTCTGATAAACAAAACTATAAATTGAAACTCTACAGAATCTTTCTCACATTGTGACATTTCTAACGAAAGGTAGTTAAGTTCATTTCCTGTTTACAAAAACATTCTCTAAATGGTCACTGCGAGGAGATTTTATCAGCGGTTATCGATATATAAGAAATCGTATAGAAAGGATTGTGTAAAGCAAAATACGGATGACTGCTTAAACGGTAAAACTTTTCGGGGACATATTTATTCGCAAATGCTACGTGGGAAAGATATTTCAGTTTGGGTTTCATAACTAACATGTTGAGTCCCAAAATAAGCTACCAATCTTCCTGGAATAAAAGCAATATACATTATGTTAAAAGCCCCGAAAGTGAATTGTCGATTAGTGGGTCACGTGGAGATGGAAATTAAAAACTTCTGTGCAGTTTTTAAAATTCAGATTGGACTGCAGTTTCTTAATTTCTCACGCAGTGTTAAATTTGTATTGGAACGTTGATTCTCTTGAATGATAAAACAACAAGAAAATCATATTTTTTCTTTGCATTGCAAATAATTTGAACTTGCAATTGCGAACTCACGTAGATTTTACTAAAAGTTCAACTGCACGAAAATCAATAGAACCATGCAACATAAAAATATTACCCCACGGTGAAATGTAAACCCAAAATGAATGAAAAAGTTATAATAAACGGCATTGCATTTCAAATTTTGCTTCTTTTTTTGTTTTGTTATTTTTTTTACATTTACTACCTCCGTAATTCTAATATATATGTCAACTGAACATAATTAATTTAAGGATGCATTTCATTTTGATCCTTCAAAAGTGACAAATTTGACTACAAAATGGAACATCCTACATTGTTGATTTTACGTACGTTTACATATATATATATATAGATATCTCCTATAAAATGAAGAGAACAGCGTGAGAACCAACTTTGGAGCATTTAGAAAATGTTTCCGTGGTCAAACGTTTCTATTTTTACGCGTTACAATCGGAAGCGGCCAAATGCTGTTGTTAAATACATTGGTGCCCATAGTTAACCTGAGAAATACAAATTCGAGGATGTGTCTAAAACCAGACCACCGATGTTTGATACACACGTGCAACAGAAAACTCTAAGTCGATGTACTCACTGAGCATTCTAGTAGCTCCTGTATGCAAATGATGATCGTACGTAATCAGAATGAAACCGCGCCCAACAAGATAGACAAGCCTGTGCGGCCAGGCCTTTCCGCCAACGTCATGTGACCGTAGCAGTTCTAGATGCTCTTCGAAGTCACCCGTCGCTTTATTATACCCCGTTTTTTATTTTTTATTAATTTGTGTGTGTGTGTGTGTGAGCGCGTGCGCGTTAGTCGCCCAGAGTTTAACTCTGAGAACTGTGTTCTGCAAAACAAATCATCTACTTTAACCGCTGCTTTATACTGATCAATTTCGGAAATATGCCAGATATTATTGATTCTACTACTATCAGTAACCATAAATATACTACATGTATTTATATTAGTAACAAGAAATTATTCACGCTTTCTGGAAAACGTTTTGCTGCGTAAATCGAGAATAATTATATAGAAGAAATATATAAATAACGCATAAAAGCTTCACTGGGTACGCATTTATTCTATTTGAATTGCGAAAAGATGTCATTATTGCATAGATCACAGCTCCGTAATTTGAACTTTCCAAAAAGGAACAAGACATTTCTGGATGAATGTTCTCTCACAATCTTTAAACAACTTTCTGTCTTGAGCCAGTGAATTTCCAGATTCTCGGACTTTATTTCAAATTTCATTCTCCCAACTCCTAATTGGTATTCTTCATAGCCTGTTCCTGTTCTGTGAAATCCAAGAAACATCTCAGTTGGGCAGCTGTGGTTAGTTGTTCCAAAAATATGTAGAGCTATTGCATTTCGGACATTTTGCAACTTTTCAAGATATCATTAAAACCGTCATTTTCCAAATTAATGAGTTCCGCTTTTTCTCCCTTGCAGAACAGACATTCGCTTTGTTCACATATACTTCAATTATATTGGAATGTTTTCTTTCAAGTTTTGCTGTCTATAGTTCACTTCTTTCAGTAGTTTTGCTGCCTGTTTGGGTCAGTATTAAAAAGGAAAACAAAATTTTATATACATATAATGTAGCTTAGGTGGGGCTCTAACTGGCATATTGTTTAGTTACACAAAAGTAGTTTTATAGCTCCTAATATTGGAATCACCTTCATGGCAAGGAATTTATCAAATGTTCTATGAATGCCTTTAGCTTTTTTCCGATTCCAATATGTAAGGAATGGGTATTGTAATGCAATTTCACTAACACTAACTTGACCAAAAGTCTCTTGTGAAATTTAAATTCCATTTTTCTAGTTTTCCTGTGTTAATACTCATATTGCTAGTAAAGAAGAGATATTCATATTTGTGATTTTTTCATTAGATTTTGTTAGTTTGGAGGATTAATAACGAACATGAGCAATTCAGTTGGATATGAGCAACCGTCCATCCCTAATTTGAATCGAATTTCAGTAGTTTTTCCCTAACTTGCAGACAAAAGGTAGAACCAGTACCGTAACAGACAAAAACCTCCATACATGGTACCCGTCGGATTCGAAGCAGAACCCATTTCTGTCAAATGGTTAAAAATCCGTGTTTTATATAATTGATCATCTTGGCTGCAAATTAAACTTTTCGTGAATAAGTAATTCCACAGATATGATCCATAACTAATTGGAAATGCTGTTAGGCTGTATTAACAAACAAAATGTTTAAAATATCTACAAGGTGCTGAGTGAAATGTAGTGGCAACGCTGCAATGATCAGAGCGAACAATTGCGGCTGACCCCTGGTGATGACACATTCAAGTATAGGAAAGCATTTTAAATATTGGATGTCACTTGAGTGTTTGTGAGGAACGAAAGTGGTAGCGTACGGAGCAGGTAAAGTACAGTTGTTCTGTGAAGGCGGTCAAAAACATTTTTATTAAGTCGAAGCAAAGCAGCTGGATAAAAAGTGGGGCTGTTCGCAGACGTGAAACGAAGGAATATTGGTTAGGTCTGAATGATGCGTGTGAAGAATAAGAGCTACCCTATCGTACAACTGCAAGGCGAGGGAATACTTTTCTCAGCGGTCGAGAACATTCATCAGGTGATGAGCGATGGGCATGCCCTTAAATCCTACAGGAGAAGGTGTGCCTCGTGCAAACTTTACTTGATCGCGATAGACAGTGGTCGACTAACTAATGTTCAATGAATTTGAAATCAATGACTTCGCTTACGTCACATCTTGCACGATGTCCTTGCATGAGTAAAATTGCATCAAAGAGGGCTACTCATCACCTCACAGAAGTGCAAAGGTGCCATCGATACGCTTTAGCAAAACTCTATCTAGACCAATATGATAATAAGAGTGATGAATTCCTTCGTCAAACCATTGCTATGGACGAAACTTGGGCAGAGTCAGGCGGGCCGGCACTCAAACGGCAATCAAATGTATAGGGACATCACGGATCTGCACGCCCGATAAATTTACGGAAAGAATATAGTGAAATGAAAGTGATGATGATTGTTGCGTATGGTATGTGTGTAATCCTTCTGTGAGGTACTACAGAGGTAAATCAAATGTCAAAACCCCAATTCTGCAGCGATACATTCCGTCCGTATGGCTTAGTTGGGAGAGCAACTTACTCCGGAGTGAGGGGGCGTGGTTTCGAGCCTCGTCATGGAAAAATTTGTGTTTTCACACTTTATCATAACATAACTGAAAAACAAACTGCGAATGCCGAGTGCTATCGAAGTGTTCTGAAGAAACATCTGACTTCCGCACAACAAAACTAGTCGCAACATTCAAAGATAATCCACCAATGTTCATATACGACAGTGCTCGTTGTTATGTTGTCCATACGGTGCAGGACATTATGCCCAGATGGTGTTGGAAAATCTTGGAGTAACCACATTCCAGACATGAGTGCCCGTGACTTTGATCTGTTTTCTAAATTGAAGGCGCTCATATGAGGACAAAGTTTTCGTGGTATTACATAGGTACTTCTTGCCATAGACTCAAATATTGCAGGTGTCAATAGAAACTCATATACGGACGGCATTCAGCGTCTCCCACAAGCATGGACTGAAGTTATTAATTTATCCAGTGATTATATTAAGAGCCAGTGAAATTGAATTCATGCCGAAATAAAGCGTAATGCGTGTGAGACACCCGTTACCTATAATTTTCGCACAACGCTCGTAGATGTGTTTTTTTTCTTCTGATCATGACATGTCTCTTCTACAAATTTGGAGCCAACCCTTTGGACACAGGAGTTTAGCTATATTTTGAAGATGACCGTCAGATTTTTTTTTTGGATTGGAAGTTTAACGACCACCGTGAGCCATTCAACGAGTTATAAGAAGTCTCCGGTCCTTAATTTAGGGCCACTGGTTCCAGCGAAAGGAGAGAGAGCCAGTGCGGTAAGACAAACACAACATTCGTGCCTCACCGGGATTCGAACCCGAATCTCTTCCGGACGAATGACCAGAAGTCATCGTTGAGACCACTGCGCCACCGGGACTCTTGAACGCCCGATGAATGGCAATCGTGTGACATGCTGTGTTCTTCAATAAAAAAATACTGCTGTACTATAGGGAGAAATAAAAATTATCTTCTGTTTTAATTTCGGCACTATGTTTTGCAAACAATTGGTACATCAATGGCGGATTGTTTTGAGACAAGCTACCTTCGCTGTGGACATGCGGTTCTTACGTCACTATTGATAGGTGAAACTAAACATCACTGATTTACAAAAATGATATTACAATTAGAACGGCGCACCCTGACTACTCTGTTAACAGAGGGCGTTCCAGCTTTTCCCTGTGTCAAATACACATACATACACACACGTTTATGTGACACAAGAAAAAGCTGCTAAAGTGAAGCACATTTCCGTGATTTCAAAATTTTAACTATGGTGTTAATTTCATAGCAGATGTAATTGCTTTTTTCATAGTACAAACATACACAACCCCATTCTTTACTACCAATGCAAGAATAAGGGTTTATTTTCTAAGAATTACTGTAAACTGGATTTCACGTGAAAGTGTATTTTATGATTTAGCGACTTTTGTTAATTTCCCTTCTATTTCTGTAACTTGAAAAAATTACATGTTATTCGCTTAGGCTCAGTTTGTGGAAATTTTGGTGCACGTGATTGTATTCTTTCCCTATAAAAACACCAAATAAATAATTCCTTTTCCCTTCTGACAGGAAAGGCAATTTTTAAACGATTCTATGCAAAAAACAGCTTGGTTCTGTAAGCTTGAAATTTCGAATTATTTGCACTAAATGTCTTTTCTGACATTTTGGTTAATTTCTAGGATGAGTGCTGCTTGCTGATACTTCTAACACGTGTTGTACACACAGCAGCCACCCACGACCGCAATGTAGGCCATATTTAAGCGATATTTAAGGTATATATACACAAAAGTGCCAGAAAAACTGGTACAGACGAGCTTTTGTAAAATACATAGCACCGTCACCTGTGCACGTACCCAGTTGCGTCCTCTAGTGCGTATATAAAGCGATAGACATCCTTGCCAGATGTCAGAGCTGTTTTCGGCATGAGAATCACAAGTAATAACGATTTAAGCGATTTTCAACGCGGTGTCATAGTTGGCGCTCGTGAGATTGGCCATAGTATTTCGGCGGTAGAAACGAAGCTCGGATTTTCACGGACAACCATTACCAGGGTATATCGTGACCACGAGAATTCCGGCAAAACCTCCAACCTACGATACCAGTGTCTCCGTAAAAAGACATTGGGTGAAGGTGACCATCATCTGCTGTCAAGAATCGTTTCGTGTGATAGGCGTGCATCACTCTCGCAGGTATAATCGAAATTCAATTCTGGAGCCTCAACAAGCATCAGCGTCCGGACTGTGCAACGTAACCTACACGACATGGTCTTCGGGAGTCGACGCCCAACTCGAGTCCCCATGATGGGTGCACGACACAGAGCTATGCGCCTCGCTAGGGCACAGCAACACCGCCACTGGACACTTGATGACTGGAAACAAGTAGCTTGGTCTGACGAGTCGCGTTTCCAACTTATCGGGCAGCTGGAAGAATTCGTGTGTGGCGCAAACCCCATGAAGCCATGGATCCCGCCTGTCAACAGCGAACTGTACTGGCTGTTGGGGAATCCGTAATGGTATGGTGTGTGTTTAGCTGGACTTCACTGGTATCCCTGGTACGTCTACAAACGTCTGTCACCGGCGAACGATTTGTGTCCATCCTATCTGACGAGGTACACCCGTTCTTGTCCTGCATTCATGCTGATGGGTTGGACCTAATTCAACAGGACATTGCACCTCCACATAAGTGTCGGGACGCCACATTATGTTTAGAGGAGCATTCATCTGGGTTTGGGGTGTTGCCATTCCCACTGAAGTCCCCAGATCCGAACGTGATAGAACACATTTGGGATGCCATGCAACTCGCTACCGAACACAGGAATCCGAGACCTCGTAATACATCCGAATTCTAGAACGCTCAGCAGGAAGTATGGCATTGCTTACAGCATATTTCCAGAAGCAAGTGGAGTCCATGTCCCATCGTATTTCAGCAGTCGTGCGCTCCCGAGGGGGACCTACTATGTATTAGACTAGTGTGCTGGTTTTTCTGCCACTTCAGTGTATGTCTGTGTAGAGAAATGCTAACAGTTATTAATAATGCTTAAAGTGGTGATACTGAAATGTTTGTTTTCAACCACAGGTATAATTATCTGACAGAGAAGCCGAACTCTACAAAATTTTCAGCCATCTCGTACCTACGTGTAGTACTTCAGAAATAAACAAAAAATGATAAATCTTTATAACTTTTCTGTTGATAGAAATTATTCTTCATTTTTGCAACATCGTTTTTTTTCATTTTGCTAATTTTTTTAAATTTCATAATGACTTAAGTCTATTTGCAAACTTAAATTCATAGCTTTCAGTAATATATACTGAAAATGTATTTTATATAAAAAAAAGCGTACTCATTTCCGTTAACCCCTCACTGTTTTCATGTCTATAAAGGTGTTCGATACCTGTTGAATGCCAAGAATCGTTTGCAACGGTGTAGACTTTATGTTATGTTTTACCACAACCGTATATAATATTCCTCAAATTTATGTTTGCTATAATTCAATGCATAGCAGAAACGAAAAATGAAATAAAGGATAAGAAAAAACGTTACACGCACAGTTTTACGTTTTAGAAAATCGATCAGCTGATAAACATTTTCATCATTATATATTTAAAACGGTTTTTATGAAAAAAGAAAGGTGACAAATTCAGACAAGTTGCTTCCGTAATACATGATCCTTTGTAAAATTAAATTGTGACAAAATCGAGATGACAAAAAGTGGATTTACGAGACATATCATACTGACAACACATTAATTTCTTAGCATTCATTTCATGAAAATGCCCTTTCAGTCGTTCGTTCTACAATTTTTAATTTTGATGATAATCGTTTTAATCGGTACTCATGTTACACCCCGTATAGATCTTAAAGATTTCAACAAATGTTTCAGAAGTTTTCTACTTTTGGTCAACTGGATCATGAAGATGCTTTTTTAATGAATTACTTAAAAATTATGCGTTAATGATATTACTTTTAATAGCTCCGTATGCTCAATAGAATGAGGAAGATCAAACATTTAAAAGCTATTGTGAGCAATTTCATTCATTTAAACGAAAAAAACGTGTCTAAAACAAGAAAATGTGAAAAGGCAGAAAAAAACAATGCACTAATCCCAAGTAATATGTACGAGGCTAAAAGTTTTAGTTTTAACTGTTAAGAGACAAATGTACTTGGGCAAAAAGTTAGGTTAAAATACCATTTATTAGGAAACCAATGTAAATATTGTTTTCACACATAACGGCATAGGTTCGAATTGTTCCGAAAATTTCCAGTCCTTCTGACTGTAAATGCAAAACATATTCAAATATTCAGCCACCATAATATGCCGCATTACACAAACTCACTTTTTCAGTTCTTATGTTTGGGGAACTAACAACCACAAATAGCAACTGGAGATACTACAAACATTCGCCGGTTTCTAATATAGAACCAGTGGTCCTAGAAAGGTGAGAGACATAGTGTTCTATAACAAACAAAACATCTTACCTTCATTAGTATTTGAACCAGGATACTCTAGAGCGAACGGTCAGAAACGAGCGCTTAGATCAATGCTACATCGGTTGTGTCAAAGAAAGATACTTTCAACTCTCAACACTGCTTTAGAGAAGGCAATGAATCTCACGTGGAGATAAAAAGAGCTGTGCGCTTAAGTTAATATTGAGATATCTGTTTGCTTTCGGGCTTAATGGGAGCACGAGCAGGCCTTCAAAAGTTACGATACTTTTCAAAATTTAGCCAATAACTTTCCCACTTCAGAGAGTTCGATGACGCAATATTGACCCACCTATATTACAGAAAATGTCGATGCTAAGGTGACAGTATAGAAGAATGCTGTTCACTTCTCTGCAGCTAACTCATTTTTGTCCACGTCTTATCATTTTGAAATGGAACAGTAACCATTTCGCGAATACGTTACAAACAGTTTTTTTAATAAACTCCGAAGACGTGAACTCCCTCCTTCTGTATTGTCAGCTGAACATTTTCTGGAACATCCAGGTGCTGGGAATATAAAACAAATATACATAATCGAGTCACATTATTTTGACCACCTCCTACTTTGGGCGTCAACAGCGCGTAGCCAGTGCAAGAAGGCACGTGTCGTGAGTTGGCTTGAGGGGTATATAAGGTGTGATCTAGGCATTCTGAAAACGTATCGGGCCGCAGGTTGCCTAGGGGGCAAAGTTCGTGACTGCCGCCGAAAGAAATTCAGGTTCAATCCCAGGCAGGTACGAACGCTCGATCCACTAAATATCTGCCGTGTGACGGATGGGCACGTTAAGCCGTCGGACCCCGGGTATAGGCTCCCCGCTAATAAATAAGGACGTCTTCCTCACCCTTTCTACTTCGCTTCCGTGTAACTTTCCTATCGGGCACTCTAGCCCAAATCTCTTATCTACCTATTTCTAAGGGTTGCTTAAGAACTGGGGTCAGACACTCCTTTCTTAAAATCTTATACTTACGATCATTTGATCTGAAAACGTATCACGTGTTGCTGTCATGGATACACAATTGGCACAATTATGAGGTAATGTTGAAATCATGACTCATCCGCACCTGAGCCATGCGTTCTTGCCTTTAGACTTGTTAGATGTCTGGAGAAACCTTCCGAAAAAATATTGAACGAAAAACAGTTTTCACGTACTAAGTGAGCATGATATCTCAACGACTGAACTTAAGGTAAAAGGAACAATTGATTGTTCCAGAGTACCGACATTTCTGAATTGTTTCAGCGTCGTCTGTTACTGTTCTAAGCTCTAGGAATTAATACCAGACGAAGCCTCCCAACGGAGTGCTCTGGGAATTAATAACAGACGAAGCCTCCCAACGGAGTGCCAAAGTTCCACAAATATTGGGTGTTTGTAAAGCAATTAAAGAAGATTTCAGATTCATATGAATCGTGTTTTATAATACCTAGTACTGATGTTCTATTTCAAGAAGTACTTCTACTACATTGATATAGCCACGCAAGTATACTTGTTATGTGCAATCAGCTATAATAAACTGCGCATGTTTTGCGCAACATTCTTTCACATGTACTGTATTTGCAAGTGGTACATGTGTTCGCACATGCCAGTGTAGTATCACGTCAGCTTAGTTTTAAGGAACTCGTAAAGAGGTGCTGGTCTATTGGATTATGGTGCAGTCTCAGTGGGTAAAGACAGCTGTCTATATAACTGCAATAAAGAGTATTATTACTAAAATAAGAGAGAAAATTTCCCATTTTTTTCTCGCTAATTAAACTATGCTGTTTTGCTATTTTGCTGCAAGAGAAACTATACTTGCAACCTGGAACTCGACAGCTCAGCCTCAAAGATCACATAAGCTATCTTGAGTTATAAGATGCGGTGCAGACGATGTTGACAGCAAAAATGGATTATCAATCAGTGCGCGAATTGTAGATGTGAGATGATTCTTTGATGTAGTATTTTCTACATCATCAGGAGCATCCAACTGGCTGTGGGGAGCTGGAAATTATAGCCTTCCGGAGGTATGATCAGGTATACGCCATAAAGCTGACGTCAAATTTAGGTAAGAAATTGCGTACTGGGATTTGGTAGTGAATCCTTCCTCCTTTGAAAGACAGAAGTGAGGATCAGAAAAAATATGCATCTGCCCTTTCGATAAAACTGGTACCGTAAACGGCATAGCTGGCGTGAACCTTGAAACTAGTTTCTTAAATTCTTTAAATATCAACTGAAACAATGTGAGAAGCCAATGTTGACTTGTTTTGTCAATCCACATTACATCGAAAGTATAACTCCTAAGACTTTTTAAATAAAGCTAGCTGTCCCGGTGGCGCCGTGGTCTACGGCACTGGCCTCTGATCATTCGTCCGTAAGGGGTCCGGGTTCGAATCCAGGTCAGGCATGGATGTTGTGTTTGTCTTACGGCACTGGCTCTCTCCTTTCTCTGGAACCAGTGACCCTAAATTAGGGACGGGCGACTGCTTATAGCCTATTGAGTTACTCACGGTGGTCGTTAAACCTCCAAGCAAAAAAAAAAAATAATTAAATAAAGCTATAAGATTAGGTAATTAAGATTTCACTGTAAGTTCTCCGCATACTAGCAAAAACTACGAGTCATGTTTAATGACTCGGGAAAATTTCACCTGATATAAAATATCCACATTTAAGAGATAAAAAAATGGTTTATTATAACTCTGTAAGACACTATCTATAAAATCATATCTGTACATATAAAACTGAAAGCCCTCACTGACTCATCACCGAATCTCAGAAACTATTGAACTTAAAACTTTCATATTTGGCAGGAATGTTCCTTTTACAACATAGAGGCGCACTAAGAAAGGATATTTTCCTACGATAACTTTAAGTGGGTATAAATGTTTTTTTAAACAACCCAGCTTTGTTAACGCTAGGACGTTTTGCAATGATCGAGACATTGTTGCCCAGCAACTGAAGCTCTCCTTAAGTTTTGAATGACTTCAGTTAGCCAGTTCAGAAAATATTTTGTTTGAAATTAATTTGTCCTGAATTTATTTAACGAAAAAACCTTAGAAATTTCGTAAAAAGCGAAAAATTAGAATGTTCTTTGCATTTAAACATTTAAAAAATGGTTTGACATATCGATTATCAAGGTTTTTTGAGTCAAAATCAAATTACCAATGCTTGTTTTCTCCGAAGCAAGGCTGGCGTCATATAGGTGTTTGTTTTGGGGTTTTTTTGAGGCAAAGTCAAATTACCAAAATTCTGTTTCGCCGAAGCAATGGTGACGTCATATAAGTGGTAAAGTGACTGCACTCAATATAAATATGCGGGTAGATTTGCATAGTAATTGAAATTTCAAAAATTCCCCCTTGAGATATTAGAGATGGCAACACTATTTTTCTCAAGCTTCCAAGAACATGTGACTTGCTAGCTTTTAAGTGTACAGTTTTGAACGATATTGTTTATAAGCATGGTTCGTTTTACATTTATACTGAAAGTAACAACGTATTCTGTTCTGTTTTCTATTATTATTTTGTTCTGTTGTCTATTAATATTTTAACGATAAAAGTGAAGAGTAATGACGAAGAGTAAGTTTTGTTTCGTGTAGGCTTGAAGTTTTAAATTTGCAGTTATGAACGAAATTGCTTATGCGTCGTCTGGCAGAATAAATAAGGCAGACATGTTTCCCAAAAGAACGAAGAAATATGCAGTGTATGGCCATTTCAATGGTATGTCATTTATATCGTCTGAATTTCAATTGTATTTTAATATCATCACGTTCGAAGAAGGGGTATTCAGCTAGTGCATATATATGAAAAAGAAATGTTTATTTTTGAAAAGTGTATATAGCAACATAAACCATTATGTTTTTAAATGGTAGGTGGTTGAAGAAATTTACTTGAAAACTTCTTAATTCCCGATGGAGCTTCTGTACAAAAACTTGGTTTGTTAAAAAAACCAGATTTGTTTGAACAGTGTAATTTATACGTGGCATTCATTTTTGCATTGCATTCTGCTAACCTCGAACCAAAGTTTTTTTTTTTTTTTTTTTTTTTCACGAGAGTTAGAGAAACTTCGTCAATAACATCTCACAACCAAAAACATTCGTTATTCATCTTCATGGGCGTTAAAGGCCATTGTACGAATTGTTACTGCTTGCTTATCTTATTTTAAAACAAAGTGAATATAATTTTATGTAACTAGTTTTTGAAATATTTTACGGCAAATATTATTAAATATGTGTATAAAAACATTCACTGATTGTAAACTATTTAATTTTAAAATTTACTGAAGCAAAAGGAAATTGTAGAACATAAATGATTATAACTTAAAGTTCAGCAGCAACGAAATTTCTTTTATGATTAAAATTTAATTTCGGAACTTATCCGTACCCCAGTGGACTGGACATTGCTTCCTTGTTTTGTGTAATCTGCTGACAGCTTCAAAAATATAAGCCACATCTATTTACATTGGTAATTCTTAGGAATGTCTATTAGGAAGTCACTAATGAAACTTGGATCATGAGGGAGCAGAAGAAATAAAAGGATTTTAAAACTCAAATATCATTTCGAAGTGAAATTCCTAATATTTTATATTGTTATTCCACATCAAACTAATAGCATGTAACGGTGAGATACATAAAAATTTTGTATTAGGGTTATACTCGGTTGGTGAGAATGAAATGTCCGGCGTGAACCAGCGGTGGAGACAAGCCCCCATCACAGTGCAATGGAATCACCCACAAGTGTTGCGGGTATTACGTCATAGAGTTACTATAAATAGCTAGCACGTGTGTGAAGAACAAGGTCCAGGTGTGCTTTGGACGTAACATGGCTTGCAGAGAAAACTTGCTGACACCGGATTTGAGAGTCATCCTTCTGTATGAATTTAAACTGAACCGTTCTGCAGGAATCGCTGCTCGGAACGTTAACAAAGCGTTTGGGGAGAACACAACGAACGAACCATTCAGCGATGGTTTGTGAAGTTTCGAAGCGGAGGTACGGACCTGAAAAACAAAGCCCGTGGTCGCCGACGTGTTGCTGTTTCTGACAATTTTCTGTTAGGTGTGGTTAAAGCGGACCCCGAAGACGTGTCTTGAGATTGCGGGAGATGTTTATGTTTACCACACGACAGTTGTTCCGCGTCTGTCTGCGCTGGGTAAGGTCAAATAGCTGGACATGTGGCTGCCGCATGAGTTACAACTCTCAACAAAACTACGCGTTTGGAAGACTTCACGTCGCTGCTTGCCAGGAATAAACAGGAACATTAACTAAATCGAATCGTCACCTGCAGCGAGAAGTGAGTCCTTTATGATTATCGGAAACGATCTGCACAATGCTATAAAAATGCACAGCTTGCTGGACGGCATCCTAAGCCACCTCTACACACCAAGAAGATGATGCTCCTCATTTGGTGGTCCACAGATAGGGTACTTCATCGGAGTTTCTTTTCAAGACGCCAAACCATCACTGCAGAACACTATTGTGCTGAATTACACCAGATGCACCGGACTACAGAATCACCCAGCTTTGGTCAACAGAATGGTGTTCGTCTGATCCAGGACAATGCGTTGGGCTACGAAACACTGCCTCGTTCTCCCTATTTCCCGGGCATGTGCCCGACAGACTATTATCTGTTTTGTCGCCTGGATTAATTCCTCAACCAAAAAGAGTTCACGGCAGGCTATGAGGTTCAACTGGCAGTTGATGACTTCTTCGATTCCCAGCCGCAAGATTCTTCTCGTTCCGGGATAATGGCATTGCCGGTCAGATGGCAACTATGGTTCGATGCCAAGTGGGATTATTTTGCCTAGGTAAGTTGTCCTACTTTTCCGTTCTCGCCTTCCACGTGTGCTGGTCCTTAGCCGGACATTTCTTTCGCACCAACCCAATCGCAGTGGAATGTGGTCAAAATTGCAGTACGAAGAAATGTTTCTCTGGAACGAGTGTACATAAAACATAAGAATGTTCAACTATATTTGGCATTGCAAGGTAATTATTTGCTTGAAGTTAGATTGAGACACTTAACTAATAAACTGAAAAAAACTCAGAAAATCTGATGTCGGCGCTTTTCGAACACATGCTGACATACGAAATTTAATTCATCGAAATTTTATGGAGTTTATAGCGATATTGGATTTAACAACTTTAAAGGTATTTTAAACTTATTCCCGAACTTTATTAGCATTTTAACGAAAAGTAGGTCGCCATTTGCAATAATTTATTCAACATTAATGGCAGATTTACCTAGTATAGGGAGATTTTTCTTCGACAAAGTGCCTTGTGAAAGATATCTGAATAAAATTTTAATAATTACCTATTATCTGTTCTGAATTGCAATATGTTTTAACAACATAAGCTGTAATCAAAGAAGCTTAGCATCTAGCCGAAAAACTGCACATAATCTTTAAAGGTACCTGTGCAGGATATTTTTTTTATCAGAGGTTTAACAACCGCCGTGGGCAACTCAATGGGCTATAAGCAGGCACCAGTCCCAAATTTAGTTCCACTGACTCCAGGGAAGAGAGAGAGAGAGTCAGTGCTGTAAGATCAACACAACATCCATTCCTCAACGGGATTCGAACCCGGACATTTCTTAAACTGCGCTACAGGACCAGCTAAATTTTCTTCTCAATGAAAAGTACAGGACGAGTAAATAAGTTTAATATCCGATTTTCAGAACCCACAATTAACTAAGAAGATATTTTGAGTCCAGAAATAACCGCATGTACTCCACTGAACTGCTAAAGAATTTATCCGCCAGAAAACGCAGGGTCATCTAATTCACGAATGAGATTGTTCAAAAGTACGAAACAGTTGCAGTTGTGTGGTGGCCTTACCCTGACGGGCGGAAGGACTTGGTAATGATAAAAGCACTTGCAAGTAACCAAATGACTCCAACCCGATTGTGCAGTGGTCTCAGAGCTGGATTATCACCATTCATTTCATTTCATTTCATTTTGATTTCATTTATTGCATTTTAGTTGTTACAGACATGGTATTACACAATCATAAATATATAGCACACATTATATTTTTGTAACAACAGGGAATGAGGGGGGGGGAAGGCCTGATAGGCCTGACGTGCTCTCTTCTCCCAAAGCATCTAATTTTCATGAAAATAAAAAAACAAAAAACAAAACATAAACAAGTCAAGTCCACACAATATCAAACACAGCTAGGGCGGTACTATAAATTAATAAATGTGATAATACATTATGAGCTTTTGGTCAGTAAGAAATACCTGAGTTTTCGTTTAAATATTTTAATATTATTAAGTGATACAATATAAGTAGGAAATGTATTCCATAATGCCGGACCAGTATAATTAATAAATGATCTAAATCGTTCTGTTAGTGGAAACATGGGGATTAGTGTTGTTTTTTGTCTCGTGGAATAATCATGACCACGAGTACTTATTGAAATCAAATCTTGGTAGTAACCATTTTTTATTCTCAAAAATATCAGTTTACCTATACTATAGATATGCAATTGTTGAATGTTAGTATATTAAAATCATTTGCACCGAGTCCAGCCTGCAAGACTGTATTTGAAAATTGGGTATATTGTAATTTAATTTGTAATAGTCTCATGAATCTATTTTGTAACGACTGAAGTTTTTTCATATTATATAAGGTAGTCGATCCCCATACAGATATACAATAAATCAGATGAGACTGAATTAAAGTATAGAATAATAAAATCATTAGTTTTGGGGTTAAATTGACCACTGCACTACTAATAACCCTATATTTCTTGATATCTTATTAGATAAGTAGTCAACATGTGAATTCGATTTTAAATCATGCTAAATAATGATACCATGATAATTATGATTTTGAACCACTTCTACAGATGATCCGAGTAAATTAATATTCTGAATAAAGGAAATAGGGGTTGACATACTTGAAAAAACCGTAACTTTTGTTTTGTTAATATTAATAGCCAGATCATTTTTAGTTAACCAATTAGCGATAGATGCAAAACGGCCTTGTAGTTGTCGAACCAGTGTCTCAACATCACTTCCATGTATTAATATGGTTGCATCATCTGCATATAAAATAATATCTGAATTGCGTAAACAGGTACAGAATTCATTAATATAAATATTAAATAATAATGGAGCAAGTATCGAGCCCTGAGGGACTCCTAAAATGACTAATTGTAAGTTAGATTTGGTATGTTCAATTTCTGTATATTGCTGGCGACCAGTGAGATAGTTTCTGAAGAGATTATGTAATGTACCCCAAATACAAATTGCATACAATTTTAATAATAATAAGTTGTGATTTTAAGTATCAAATGCTTTTGATAAATCAATGAAAAGTCCCAATGTAAATTTATTATTAATAGAATTAGATTGAATTTTATCTTTTAAATGTAAAAGGGCGATTTCTGTTGAGGAATTTGATAAAAAGCCAAATTGATTTTGGTGCAAAATTGTGTATTTTTCAATAAAAGCAAATAATCTAACAAATAGTAATTTTTCAAAAAATTTAGCAAATATGGATAATTTAGCTATAGGTCGATAGTTATTAATATCTGTCATAGAACCCTTTTTAAAGACAGGAGTAATTTTTGCAACTTTTAACGAATCTGGGAAAATACCTGTAGCTAGAATGGAATTAAAAATGTATAATAGGGGAGTAACAATGAAAAAAGTTATAGTTTTTAAAATTTTGGGAAGAATATCATCTGGACCAAGTCCTGTATTTATATTAATATTTGGCAGTTGGTAGATTAATTCGGTTTTAGTAATTTCCAAAGTATGCATTGAATTTAAGGTACATGAGCTGGATTAATGAGGTAACTGTTGATCGTTCAGCTTAGGAAGTTGTTGTATTATACGTTGTGGTGATACAATAAAATTATCATTAAATTGATTAGCAATTTCAGTTTGATCAGTGATTTTGATGTTACCCCAATTGAGGTGAATCGAGGTCTTTAGTATATTCCTACGACCTAATAATATGTTTAAGTGCTTCCAGGTTACTTTTGGATTATTTTTAGAAAACATATGAAAATAATAATCTCTTTTTAATTTTCTAATGTAGGAGTAAAGATTATTTCTAAATTTTTTAAAAATATTATAATCAATCTGTGACCTTGATTTTAAGAACTTTGTGAACAGTTTTTTTATTTATCTGATTAAGACAGTGCCTTGTTAGCCAAGGTTTCCGCTCTTTCTTGAATTTAGACGTGATTCTTTTAAATGGAAAAGCCTTATTGTACAATCTCTTCAAAGTTATTTCAAATAAATTATAAGCCTCATCAGGATTAGAAATTTGCATTATTTCATCCCAGTTCGTATCTTGTACTAGGTTTATGAATAGATTCGTATTATTCTCATTAATAATTCGAGAGAAAGTATATCACTATATGTGTAAATTAAAAAAATTGGCAGATGAACACTAAAATGAAAATTAAGAATACCTGATAAAATAGAGTCCGATTGTATATTTGTTATACATAGATCCAAAATTGAAGCGGTATATTGAGTTATTCTTGTAGCTGAAAAAATAGTGTTGTAGAATCCTGTAGTGGCAATTGCAGAACTAAATTCTCGTGGGTATGAAAGATTCCGTGACAGATCAATATTAAAGTATCCCAATAACAGTCCTTTTTTCCTTGTAAAATTTATATATTTAAGTATATCAGTAAATTTTTCAATAAATAAAGAAGGGTTCGCTGTTGGTGGACGATAACAGGCTGAAATTATGTTATATTGATCTTCAATTGTAATAATTTCAATATCAGAATTAATAAATGTCAATTTTTCAATTTGGGTGTAGTCCAAAATATTTGTTTTAACAAAAATTGCAATTCCTTCTCCTCTAGACTCAGTCCTATTTTTATTCAAAGTCTGATAGAATGGGAGATATAGACAATAGTCTTCAGAAGGAAACCATGTTTCCGAAACGCAAATTATATTTATTTTATAATTTAATGGTTTAACTAATGCCTCCAGATCAGATATCTTATTGACTAATGATCTGGCTTTAAGATGAATAACATTTAGAGAATTATTAGGGTTAATAGAAATTGTATCATTAATATGCTGTACTGAATAATAATTAATAGTCATATATCAATGTACCCCAAGCAGTTTTGTAAGATTAGGTCCCCTCCCCTAAGCACTTTTTGAGAATCCCACAAAATGGTGGCCTCCCCCTGCACCAATTAATAATTAATTGACCTTATCTCCTTATATCTATATATATTTTTCCCTTTTTTGTTTTGCCAAAGGAATTAAAAAAATAAAAAATTCTAACTGTTAGTTATTGTTGCATAACATAATATCATTAAAGTACCATGTAAACATCAAGACATTCTCCAATAGTTTTAATCAGTGACATATAAGAACTCAATAAAAAATTATAAACGTATTAATAATTTCAGTACACATACAAATTCTATATTTCCCTCAATAATCAACAATTCTGTGTTATAATCAATTAATAAACCAAACAATGAAGGGAATGTAATAAAAAAGGTTAGTAATAGTAAGGGACCATGTACAATTCATTTTTTCAGTTACCATGTCATAATTCGAATAGCTAAACATATTCAGTGACTGGATAGAAGAAAGTCAATGAGCATCTCTCATGACATAGAGAAATTAAAAAAAGATGGTGTTTATTTGAATAGTCCTTATATGTAATACAAATTCCCCACTTCCTCCCAATGATCAACATATCTGTAAATTAACGAACGAAATATACTAATAAAAATAATAGTAAAAACCAAATACAATTGAAGTTTTTCATTTCCCATACCAAACTTCCAACAGGTATGCTCACCTAACAGGAGAGGAATATGTCACCAGGAACTCCAATGACAGTCAAAACTAAATGTATCAGTAACCTCCATACACAGTACAAATACCCTGATACCTCCCAGTGATCCCCAGCCACTATACAGCAGTCAAGTATAATAACCAAGAATGGTAGGTAATCAAAAATATAGTACAAAAATAGCTAACCAAATATAGTTCAAATTTCCAATTACCATACTAAAATTTCAAAAATTATAAAAATTTGACAAGTAGGTAAACCCATTTGTTTCCATGCCCAAATTCCAGTGATTAAACAAGAGCTAATGACTGTTTTGGAATCTGCCATCAATCAACTCCAATAACATGCAAATATAAGATAGAAGTTAGGTTCATGGAAGTAACCTCTATACACCTTATAATTTCTTCTTTTCTTCCAAATAAAACAATAATTAATTAAGTATGATGGCATAATGTAATAAACCAAAAAATAATAAGGAAATTATACTATAAACTAATAGCATGTAAACAAATATAAGTCCGATATCTTTGCTCTCAAATCAAAAATCCAGCAAACATACACAAATAATGGCTAGGTGAAAATAGGACTTCAACATTTCCAATGACCTGCATAAATTACTGAAATATTAAATAAGTTGATTACCTAGTACAAAAGCAGTTCTGTACAATAGTCCAGTGCAACAAATCAAGAAGTGAGAGGAATAAAATAAAATAAAGTAGAATAATAATAACAAACCATGTCCAGTTTACATTTGTCAGTTCTTATACCAAAGTCATACACCAGTAGAATCAGTGGAAGTAGATGGTAAACCAAACTCAGTCAGATCATTCATGAAAATCATATTTTTTCTTGGTGATGAGTCATTTTTCCTGACATAGATATGTCCATTATTAACATAAACAGATCTCACTAATCCCTGATGTAGCAGTCTTCTAGCATGCCAGAATAATTCCATATATGGTGGAATAAGATTTTCATTTATAAATACACGAGTTTTGGGCAAAATACTATTAAAATCACAATTGTATATAGTGGATCTCTTCTAATCAAGTCAGCTATCCCTTGAAGTTCTGGACAAAAACTGAACAAGCACATTAGCATTAGGTTTATTGAAAGAATCTGGTTTTAAGGGATGTATAATGTCAATATCCTGTAAATTGAAATCATGTACATCCAAAGCTTCTGCCAATGTACTCATATAAGTTCTGAGTTCTTTTTCATCTTGTATATGAGTCAAATCAAGACCATGAAATTCCAGTTTTTTTACGTAAATATTGCGCCAATTCAATAAAGTCATATTGTAATTTATTCAATTCAAGTTGTTTGAACTCCATCTGCTGCAAGAGATTATCTTGTGTAATCCTTAAACCTTCATTTTCTTTCCCAAATGACTCCAATTGTTCCAAAACTGAATCATAATTTGTCGACATATGTTCTATAGATGCCTTACATCCCTTCAGTTCTTTTTTCAATTCCAAAATAGGTTCCAATTTTTTGTTTATGTCATCCAAGGCCTGTCTTAGATCATTTCTAACTTTTAAGTTTGTGGAGTCAATTTTTTCATTGTAATCTTGTAGTGATTTCAAAATTAGTTCCATGTCAACTGGATTAGAACGATTCAAACATGGACTACCCCTAATTTATTCGATATATTTTGTTTGCTTCTTGTGGTCATAATGTCACATCCGAAAAAAATAATTATATATATATCAGTCAATTATCAACTTGTGGATGTCACACCAGAAGGCAGCACATTGGCACCCTATTCAAGAATTTGGTATTCTACTATTTCTTCAGGTTCAGTCAAAATAAATTAAGTAAGTACAAACATGTAGCCAAAATATTATTTCACGTACCACATTCCAAGGCAAAAAATAATCCAGCACAAGCAACAGTACCTGTCTTCTAGACCGAATCTGCAAAAGGACTCCAAAGGCTGAAGATCCCACCCCAATGAAGCACCACCACAATACAACCGTAGTTTTGAGGTTTAATTCAACCTTTCTAATGATATTATCAACTCAATCTACAAATCAATTTGCTATAAGAGATCCATCACCACATATTAGTAATATCACTTAGGTCGTATATCCTTTTCATGAAATATAATACAGAACCGGGGGAAGCTCAACCCTTACTGTGCAACATACTTCACTTGACGTGCGGGATGAGTTCGAATCACCATAGGTAGCGATATTTTTCTTCTTTGTTGTACGGCCCTTGCTCTTTACCTTCTCTGAAACCAGTTGCCCTAACTAGGGCAGGCAACCGCTTACAACCACTTGATTGCTCATGGGTGGTCGTTAAATCCCCAAATAAAAAAACGAAGCCGCCCCCGGTGGCGCAGTGGTCTAAGCGATGGCCTCTGATCATTCGTTTGAACGGGGTCCGGGTTCGAATCCCGGTGAGGCATGGATGTTGTGTTTGTCTTACGGCACTGGTTCTCTCCCTTCCCTGGAACCAGTGACCCTAAATTAGGGACGGGCGACTGCTTATAGCCCATTGAGTTGCTCACGGTGGTCGTTAAACCTCCAATCAAAAAAAAAAAAAAAAAAAAAAGGAAAAAACGAAAGTAATGGCAAATCATGTAGCTAAAGGGTTCTCACGTCGTAAAAGAAATGACTGTGGCATATTATTTGTCATTCTTTAATTATCATTATTGTAGCGTGCGTGGAGTTCTTTTATACTACTAACGAATTAAACATAGTCGGATTTTATTTTCAGTAGTTAACTCAAAAATATAAATATAATAAAATGTTTATTATTAAAATGTCATCAGCTTCTTAGTTAAAATGTTTCTTCTGTGAGTTTATGCTCACCCATTTGCACAATCAAAAACATTTTCAGTAAACATAAGGAAATGATGTCAGTGGATTTATAACAATGATTTTTTCTGACGGAATTGTGCAGAAAAAGAAGCATACCAGTTCACACACCAACAGAGAGAACACTTTTAAGAAGCGTCGCATGAAATAAAGATGCCAAGAAAGGATTCCCCCGCATGAAAAAAATATACATAACGTTCCCATTTTGCAATTTGATTGACACATTCAGCTTCGCATAGAAAACAAGAAAGATAACACCGAATTTTCTGTAGTAATGAGCAAGTAGTTTGAATTCGTTCTGACGCGAATTAAAATTTTCAGAGCTATTCGAAGTCGAAGGAACCAGTTTCGAAAACAAACAACAGGTTTCTACAATGGATGAAACATCGAGAAATGGACGCATCTGCTTAGTTCCACCAGCGGATAAAAAGCACATTATAAAACTTAAGACATCGCAAACAAAAAGTTTCTGACAGCACAAGGAAGGTATAGTTTTAAATAATACGATTGCTCTCCAATCGCCCTCTCTCTGCGCTGCTTAGGAAAAGCGCGAAGCAACAATGTGAAATATTCCCTGTGAAGAATGGGGGAAAACAATCAGTTATCTAGGATTACGTGCACAACAGGCGTCCACATTTATTCACAGCAACCGCAGATCTGCCATGTGCAAGAGGGCGATTTCTTCAAGTGATTTATTTTAGTTTTGGACAAAGCAATTACACGTATTGTCAAATCTATTACTTAGAAACATAAAACTACAGGGATCTAGGTACTACCATTAGTTTTGCAGAAAATCTCTCTGACTTCTTAATATCTTCTACCCAAAAACCACTTACACCGAGAAAATTCATCCTCCCTCGTGTTTGCAAACATGGGGAAATTACTGAGCTGAGGAGTACTAAAGTAAACGTCCTGGTGGGAGGAGGCTCACGTTACCCTAGTTATGCCCTTGGTTTTCCCAACTGGATTAAAGAGTAACAGAAATATTCATTTTTAATTTACTGTTTGCAAATAATACTGAAAACTAATTCCTCCGTTCTTAATATTGAACAGCTTTGGAACTGAAAATTTTTGTATTACTTTGAAATCAAAAATGTGCAATACAAGAAGCATAATGTGAGACGTTTCGGAAAAAAAGGCTTAAAAATATATAAAACGAGAAAGCTAAATTTTCAAACGACACCAGTTCGTGCATACTCAAGAAGCGCGTTTAGCGCAGTAAATCCGTTTATTAAATGGGGTAATAAGTATAAAGGTCCCCAAGCTTTGGCCCTTCATCGGAACACATTCTCAAGGCACAATGGGAGACACAAATATCTTACCATTGATTTGAAAAAGCCTCCCGATGAACAGGGAAATCTTGGCGAAACTTTATGCGTATTACACGACTTAATAAACGGATTTACAGTGCTATCAGCGCAACTTGAAATTTGCAATTCATTTCAGAATTGAAATGACAAAAAAACAATAAAGCGACGAAAGTATTTTTCTGTAAAATAAATATATCTCTCTGCGAATTTGCTAAACTCATAAAATTACCAAGCTTTTGACGAACAGTGTGTATTGGTTAATCAGTCAGGAGTAAACTTCTGGAATATATAACAAATTAAATCACGAACACACGGTATATGTCTCAAACCAATAATGGGAATTTTACGGCCAGCTGATGTCTTCAATCTGGCATAGGGATAAATAATTTAAAACTGCTGCCTTTTTGGACATGATACATCAATTTATCTGTTTCAAAACATGATCCATTTCACCTTTCAAAAGTGTCCTATTGCTCATCTTTATTTAATTTCGAAAAAGATACCAACAATTTTGAATGAGAGAAATGTACATCTGATGTCCGAGTGGATGCAGCTGTTGGGACTCCCACAGAGGGACATACATACAGAGGTGGCGATGAACAATATTCCTTTAAAAATATTTTTTGTTGTTAGGACTAGGCTGCTGAAGCCTCACCAGATTTCCCAGGTGAGTGATAAGTGTCATCGGCATTCGGATGTAGAAATAGAAGGTTTGATGGTACTGAACTTCACTGCTGGCCACCCAAAATGCAACACCAAGAACGACACGAGATAGCGAAGTCAGATTTACTGGACTCATAACAATAGATACAAGAATGAAGCGATTGAGCTTACAGGCCCGTGCAACTTGCGGAACACGCAGACATCAATAGTTCGTGTGGCCCCCATGGCTGGCAATAACGGCCGCAACTCGCCGTGGCATCGAACGAAAGAGGCTTTGGATGTGCGCTTAGGGTATGTCGGTCCAGGCTGTTTCCACACGTTGCCACACTTCATCAGGTGTAGCCGCTGGTGCTGCTTTGCCGGGCCACTCGGTTTCTGATCAACTACCAGACGTGATCGATGGGCGACATATCGGGAGAACAGGCGGGCAACGGCAACAGTGACACCTGCTGGGCTGTGAAGAAATGTTGCACGATACGTGCCACGTGCGGGCGCGCATTGTCCTGATGAAACGTTGCCGCTGGCAGGTCCTGCAGGTAAGGGAGGACTACAGGCTCCCAAATGTCGGAGATGTAGGGGTGGCTGTTGAGTGTATCGGTTATGCGTACCAGAAGGGTGCGGGTGCCATATCCAATTGCGTCCCAAATCATAACGCCAGGCGAGGGACCGGTATGGCCATGCATATTGCAGGCGTCATACAGTATCTCACCGCGGTGCCGCCACACGCGGATCTGACCATCGTGGTGTTTCAGGCAGAAGCGGGATTCGTCGGAGAAGACAATATCGTGCCATTCCGCAGTCCAGGTGCGGCGTTCAACGGCCCACTGCCGCCGCACTCGCCGGTGGTGTAACGTGAATGGTAATAGGAGCAATGGGTGCCGTGCGAAAAGCCCCCGCTCCTGCAGAAGACGTCGAACGGTACGTGCTCACACATGTTGTTGCGAACACACCCGAATTCTTGCGCTACTGTTCGTGATGTGGCGCTGTGAGCCGTGAATGCCCGCAGCACAACATGCTGGTCATCTCGCTTTGTGTTGTGCCGCGGCTGCGGCAATCGCTCACGTCGGTCCGTCCATCCGTCCGTCCCTCCTGCAACCAGCGAATCCATACTTGCCTCACTATGGCTGGATGTCGTCCCACACGGGCGTCGATGTCTTGGTACGATAACCCGCTGTCGCGATAAGCCACTATTTGTCCTCTGTCGAACTCCGAAACGTGCTGGAATGACTGCCGTATTCTGTGACGAAGCATCAGGAAGTTTTCCACGCACAGGTCCTGCAGCACAACACACATTCACTACTTACACCCCGCCTTCTGTGCACCCTTCTTATAGTGCTTCTCGGTGGCGTGCCGGGCGCACATGATTTGCATATGCTCTGCAATGCTAATCGTTTGCATGTCCTCTCGCGGGCGACGCATGCTGCGAATTTCAGGCCAATCGGATGCTACTTCTTGGCGTTGCATTTTGGGTGGCAAACAGTGTATTTTCATTGATCTATCAAGAAAGAAATCGTCAAGGAACAAAAGTTAATATTTTTACATCATTATTTTCTCTTTCGGTATAACTAAAATCAAACATTTTACCTCATATTTGTAAGAACAGACTTTCTTTCTAGATACTTTACAGTGCAAAAATTGTTGGTACTTTGAACAAAATTCATAACTGCAATTAGATATCCTTATATGTCGTATGTTCAGTGTACTTCAAACAGGGCGAAAATTAAATAATCTGATGTTCTGCTGAAAAAGTAGAAGAATCTTTCAAAACTTCAAAACTAAGACAATTTAAATTGGGTAAGAGCTCAACCAACAACGAAAAAATTCTGATCTCCCGATCAGATTAAAGTTTGTCAGTAATGTATTTGATTCTCGAGAAAATATGAAAAAAAAACAATGCAGGGTCCCTCCTGTATTGTTTTGGAAAGCTATCGCAAACAAATATTTTCTGCTCACTTTTTCATTAAATCAATTTCCTCATAGTACTTAAAAATAGTTTCAATAAGATTTTATTTATAAATGTGTTTATATTTCATCCTGTCAACATTTTGAAAATGTAAAATAATTTACCTTTCTCTAAAACAAAGCTAGCTTTGAACATATGCAGCTGTGTTGATCTTTCACTCTATTGCACGAAATTGGTTTCGAAATAAATAAAGATGTAAATGAACATACCACACATCGAGAACACCGAAAAGATGCAATGTTCAAAGTCAAGTGATCAGATGAAAAGTTAGTAAAATGGCTCAATAGTTTCTGCATGAATATAGCTTATTAGCAGGGTGCGATTCATAATTTTATAAGTTAAACAATATCAACATAGGCTTTACTTAAACAAAGGAAGAATTAACGACTATTTCACTACCTAAATAAAATCACAGAATGCGAGATCTAAAACTACCCTTTCCTAAAGTCAGGAAGCCGTACATAAATATCTCGCAAACCAATGAGTTTTGCCAACCGTTACGTTACGATAAATGTGAAGAAATATTTAAAACCTTTCTGCTAGCACTTCTTAATTACTAAGCAACTATTTTAGAATTCCTTTTTGTTAAAAGCACAACTGTTGCAAATTCATAAGAATAAACTACATTTTTAAGTAGAGACATGGGAAGAATATCTTGTTCCAACATTTGTACAAATTTTACCTTATTTTAGTGAATTTTATTTGAGCACCAAAATATGTTGTACTACCACATTTTAACAGATCGTGAAGTGTTAAATTTCATAAAATCAAAACTGCACGATCATGCATTAATCATACCGAATGTTAGTGCATATGACAGCAAATAGCTGAAATCGTGGCGATTCGTAAAATCGCTGTGATGGAATACACCATTGTTAGGACTTGCACAAGTAAAACTATTTGGCTTTGCTAATAATATAAAACATTTTTTCGTAATTTTAGTGCGTCATTTGCTTCATGGAAATATCTCGGTGTGGCAAGGTTTCGAAAATGCTACCAACATGCAGAAGAAGTAATTTAAAATAAGAAACAAATTATTGTGTCTAGAGACTTACAATGTTTGGTTCAGTTTTTTAGCTGATATAAAAATATAATATGCAAAGTATTATTGATTATGCAACATTTTGCTATTTCTAAGGGTCGGTATTAGAAGTTAAAAAAATATGTGGCGAATTTATTCAGAGAGATAATGAATGGATTCCTATCATTTATTTTAAAATAAAGCAAAAAGCAAAATTAAGAATAAACCAGTTCTGCAAATGCCAATTCTGTTTGTTTTTTTGTTTTGTACCACAGGCACTGAACAAATTTGCAAAAGTAATGAAAATGTTTGATTTTTATTCTCCACAATGTGTTAATTACGGATGCTCCTCATCAAAAATGCAAAAAACTTTGAAGTGCTGTAATTCTTAGAGTGTGTCGTTATCTTTAGCATAAAATAAATGATATTAAAAAGTCACCTTACTGAAAAAGTACAGTATCTGAAAATACACCGATAGGGCAAGCACCATGACCATCGCGTCTTTACACAAATTAAATAATTGCAGGTAAAAGACTGCGCGTTTGAATGTCATGAAATGGTATAAAACACCACTCATCTCTAGTTATGTTAATCAGTATTTTTATTTTCTTTTGATGGGAAAAACACCGGATTTAAAAAAGTAAAGGAATATATGCCAAATTGTAATGTCTGTGTCAGAGCATTTTGAACACGGCAAGGCTTGTTCGCTGCTCACGGTCAACTGTGGTTATTATTTTTAAAAAGTGGCCCGAGGAGATAAAGAATCCCCAAACCGCAGGCAAAGTGTAGGCCAACAAGTGCTCACTAATGATAGCGGCAAACTAGGCTATTCCGTATGGACGGGACAACTGAAGTGTTACTGTGACACAACTCTCCGGTAGTTTGAATGCAGGTGACGGGAGTTTGGTGTCTCAAATCAGAGTACAATCAACCCTTCCAAAACTGGCGCTGCTTACGTGTAGGCCGCTCTGAGTGCCATGTTCCCTCCCCTTGGTGCACCATCAATTGGGCATATAATGGTCACCCGATCATAAAACCTAGACCTTGAATGATTGGCATAAGGTCGCCTCGTCTGATTAATCTAGTTTACTGTTGCACCATGTGAACGGCATGCGTCGTTTACATGGGAGGTGTTTGCATTTTGCAAAGGCCAATTAAAATGCCTTATCAAAAAAAACAGCGCAAAGGGGTGATATTGTTTGGGAAAATCTTTCAGCCCTTTCTGGGATGGAAGCCTTTGGGAGAACGCACGCACTTTGGAGCTGAAGAAAAGATCACCTTGAATTCCCGCAAATCATAGTAAATACCGCATAACCATGTCGCGTAGCCAGTCATGAATCAGAAAATGAACTCATGGCGCCAAATCATGGTTATCGTGGTCGAAAATCACATTAATTTAATGTTTTTTTATTTCATTTATTGATCTGGCTGTTACATATGCACATTGAAATTAATAATTCTAAATAATTAAGCATAAGCATAAAAATTACAGCAGGGAATATCAAGGAAAAGTCCTCGAGGAGGCCTGACCAGCCTCGGTATCTCTAGGTTTAAGTCAAGACATGGACATTGATATAACAGCGACAAAGTCAAAAAAGGAAACAAATATTAAATTAAACATCTAATCATAATATTGAATTAACATCAATTTAAGAAGAAAATCATATTAAAGTAATGAAAATGTGAGTTGTCCCCACCCCCTTGCCAATCCTCATTGTATTCCTTGGTCACTGAATCTTCACCTGGGAAGTCCCTCGCATTCCCCGTCAGTCAAATAATCCCTGTCAATCAACCTCCGATCTTCTACTAATAAATGGATATCGGTTGTTAAGTAAGTAGTGATTTAATTTCTTTTTAAACAAATTGAAGTTATTCATAGATATTAATTCTGCAGGGAAATAATTCCAAAACTCCGGACCAGAATAATCTAGGCTTTGTTTAGTAGTTTGCGTTCTAGGTGCAGTTAGTCTCAACAAAGCTTGCTTACGAATATTATAAGGTACGTAGCAGTATTAATTTCTATGAGCTCCTGTCCAAGGTTCAATTTAATACGTTTGTACAAAATTTTGCCTAAGTTAAAGTGAAACAGTTGCTGAATTGTTAAAATATTATATTTGTTCGGGTCGGCTCTGGAATATCTGAACGTATTTTGCCCTAGTGGGTTGTCATCATTTAAATAATGTTTAAAATCTATTAATCAATTAATCTATTTATTTTGAGGAATTTGTAATTGATTAATATTAATAAGTGTTGTTTGACCCACGATAGTAAGCAGTAATCGAAGTGTGGATGAATTAATGTATAACATAATCCTTTTAATGTTTTAACAAATTGATTTGTTATGACTTGACTCCCAAGTCAAGTAACGTCTGCAGTTGGGTCGTGAGAGATGGAGTTCCGCACATAGGTATATCGTCAGCTGAAATCTCAAGATGGCTTGCACATATGAATCAGATGAGTAAGCAGTTTGGAGATTATTCCTGGGTGTCTGTTATAAGAATTAAAACTCGGTTTCTCTGCTACAGAAAAAACTCGTCGCATTTACTTAGCATTTGGGGCAAATGCTGTGAAGGAACGCCCAACTCGGAACTGGGATCGAAAGTTCAGAGATGGAGATCCAGCCCTTCAAGACAAATCCCAGTGTTGTCGTCCTGTATACCACCGGAATTAAAGAAACTCTTCTCATACACTCAACAATCCGCTTGACCAGCGTCATGAGTCATATACTGTGTATTACAATTATCATATACAATTCGCTCTTATATGTTAAAAGGAAAGTGCTTGAACAATGCATACTTGTATTTCTCATTTATGTATCAGAACCTACGAACAACGGAGAGAATCATGTAGTGATGCACAATTAGTGTAACAAGGAAAGAAGAGGACTTGGATTAGGAAAATGACACAAGTGTGTGAAATGATGATTAAATGAAGATCCCTCAATAGGCTAGTTTTACTGATGTGACAATTGATCAGATCTGGACACCTGAATTACTATCCCACACTCACCAATCTCTTTACCTTACCAATGGGCGGATAAAGAGAATCAAACGCCTCGTCGAGTTGGCTGCAAAACGATCGAACGATTACTGGAGTGACTTGGAAGATACTGGCCAAGCCAGAGTGTTGTCTAATATACTCTCTGGGCGGACACTTCAGCTGTGGTTTGATAATGGTTTCTGCTGCTGGTGACGACGATGACAATGACATATAAATGAAAATTGTCCGAATTCTAAAATTATTGTTACTTAATTTGCTGGATGAAATGGATTTGTTTTTACAGTAGATATCTAAGGTATAAATGACTTTTCTTTTCATAATGTGGTTGAGTTAATTCAGAGTTTTGTTCCTTGTTTTGGAAATAATAAGAAAACTGAACTGGTGTATATCTGCACTTAACTTACTTCTCCCGTCTTTTTTGTACTTTAATAAACCACTTTTCCTTATTAAGTTCAAAAAAGAGATGATATAAATAACGAAGCGAACGTTTTTTCTAATCGCATGGTAATACAACTTACAGGGATTTACATTAATACATGTAACTAGTACTGCAATTTTACATTAAAAGAAGTAACTAGTTTCTGAAATTTGTTCTATTTCTTTCCTTTCCTCTCAGTGAGTGATTAATTTTATATGATATAAATAAGTGGCTCTAGTAAAAAGTAAAAAAGAAACCACTGCTCTGACAGGTCTTGTAATGGGAGAGAAGATGCTCTCTTTAAGGTATAAATCAGGTACCACAACCGGGGCACAATGCAGTGTTGCCAGGGACTGAGTTCCTAAAATCAGTAAAAATCACTTTAAAATATCAGTAGAAATCAGTAGATTCGATGTTCTCCTTCTTAGACCTGGAGATAATATCAATACTGTATATGAAATTAAATAATGTTTGATATATACATTACTTTTTAATATTATAAAGCATTATATATTATAAACCATTATATGCGTAAAATGAGCAAAACATAAACAACGCTATGGAAATGTTCAGCGAAAGGTATATGTAATAAGTCTATGTACATATTTTTAGTCACGTATTTATATTCATACTGTTTGTTGATGGATATTAAGACTTGCCAAAATAAAAAAAAATAGCACGTTGGAAGCACTAGAAAAGTTATTTGTATAACTGCAAATGCTGATGTTAAATTGCCCAACAGAACGAATAAAGATCTAATCTAGTGCATTGCGTAAAGTATGAATTAAAAAGTACAAAATACCAACATAAAGAATTATTTCATTCATTCCTTTAATCCAAAACTACCATCAGAATCAAAAATAGGAAATTTAATAGAGTTATTTCCAATTCATACCATTTGCCTTCATCATGATGTACACATTACAACTCCAGATGACAGATCCTATTTCTGATAGACTTTGTAAATTCGAAAGAGTGATACGCAGTAACAGAATACACTATTACAAATTTAAAATTTTTGAAGGACTCATACACAGTCACATATTACACTATTGCAGACACACTGATTTACACACGGTCACACTCACAGGAAAAACAACCGGGAGATGCTCATTTCATAAGGGCAGAATACCATGCGGACTACAATCATTGGCCACTGAAGCGACCGCCAGGAGGCAACTCCGGTGTATGGAGCCATTGGAGTTTGCAGAGGTTTTGGCGCATCTCATTGCGTCATTCTGAACACATGTAGGAGCTAGTCGGACGACAAATCAATAGAAAGCCATGTTGTCAGCATATGTGACCACTTGGCCACAGGTTGCACACCAAATGTATGCAGTCGTCTTTTTATTCAGGATTTGGTATTTATCTCCCCATTTCTGAGTATACGGAAATTTTATGTTTATGCCTAATGCATTTTCAAATAACTTCCGAAACTGAGGCATAATTATTTTTGCGATGAAAAAAAGTATAGAGAAAACGGAAAGCTACGAAGGTTGAAAACCTTTAACGTTATAATGGCAACTCTTATTTATAAGCATTACAAATTACGGGAGTTTCGCTTCAGGTTCTTTGCAGTGGCGGGCAAAATAACCTAGGAAATATATATTACAGGAAACACATGACATCGTGTGGTAAGGTTATGATTGGCAAACCCAGACGTGTGATCTTTTGGTCAATTTATACATTTCTTTCTTTGAAACTAAAAAAAAAAAGAGAATGACGTTAATGACAAAAGGAGGAACCACTTTTCTGCAAAGAAGATATTATTATTCTACTAAATTTCTGTTTTGATAATTGGACAGCACATCACCATTTATTTGTGTTTGCAAAGGGTGCTAAGAAAGTTTTTCTTTATTTCCCTGAGTGCTGGGAGATGAGAATGAATTTCAAAATAATGTCCAGAGTTTCAATAAAATCTCTGGCTTGAATCAAATGTAATCATCACCTTGTATTCCAAACAATATATATATGTCAAACCATGTACTATTAATTCAAATATTTATTTTCGTTTCCGCACTCAGAAGCCGATGTTCTCTAAAATGCATAAATACTCAAACCTTGAAGAATAGCGTCTGAGGGAAGTTACTAGGGGCTTCATGCTAAATATTTACATAAATGGAAGGTATTAAGTAAAACGTTTTTCATTTTCATGTGCATATGTTTAAAACTTTACCTAATTTCCTCAACAGGTATACGTTTGTCAACAGCAACAGAACGGAAAGGTATATTCCATAATTTTTTGAACCTAGGACTTCATCTCATCCTGCAGATGTCTCTTAAAAATAATCCTGATTCTATATTTCCGCCTAATACATAACATTGGGATATGAACAAATAATTGAAAAGTTTGGGAGCAAAGGTGTTGCAACTGTGCGATAGATCTTGCATTCTACACTTTGGAAATTCTTGTGGAAGGGTTATTTTAGTTATTATCAAAAGATTTAAAGCAAATCAATTTCGCAGTAACATCTGTTTTTCGAATTATAATATATTATTATTTAAAGCACAAACATTAAATTGCGTTCCATAGATTAGTAATATCATTGAATTAATATTTTCCGCAAACGTTTGCAAATGGGAATTATTTCAAAACGGTTTCGAATTTCAAGGGGACTGAATCAGATAATTGTTTAATGGAGCTGGGACACATTACTTCCGAAAAGTAACATTAAAGAACGGAGGTCTATTATGAAACTGAACAAATCCATTTGTAAGAGCCACCAAGAATTTGCTAAGAATTCAACGGAAACTTTCCCCGTTAATAATTTGTTGAGATACTAACTCGTAACAACTAAATTACCACTTCGTGCCGGGGAAAGCTTTCTACAAGACAACTGGCGCCTAGGGTTGTTCTTTGATTTTCAACTGGTTCTTAAAATAAATGCCTTTGATTTGGTCAGCCTTCTCCCTAGATGGCAGATAATAAAATGGTTGAAATTATGTTCACAAATGTGCCACGTTTACATTTCTTCTGAAATCTCCATTTACCAAGCAGTAATTTGTAAATACTTACGTCAGCGAATTTATCCTTGTTATTCGATACACACTGGGATCAGAATTTGTAAAACAGAAATCATGATCCCAAACTACTAATTTATTTCCTTAACTTCGCTGTTATAATTTTTGGAATTATTCGCTGAACTTCGCTGTTATAATTTTTGGAATTATTTGCTGAACTTCGCTGTTATAATTTGGAACTTCGCTGTTATAATTTTTAAAGTTTCTATGATGTGTAGAATACCAGATTTGATATCACCATTTTTTTTATTGGAGGTTTAACGACCACCTTGAGCTACTCAATGGGCTATAAGCAGTCGCTTGTACCTAATTTGGGGGCCGCCCCGGTGGCGCAGTGGTTTAAGTGATAGCCTCTGATCATTTTTCCGAAAGAGGCCCGGGTTCGAATCCCGGTGAGGCATGGATGTTGTGTTTGTTTTACGGCACTGGCTCTCTCCCTTCCCTGGAACCAGTGACCCTAAATTAGGGACGGGCGACTGCTTATAGCCCACTGAGTTGCTCACGGTGGTCGTTTAACCTCCAATAAAAAAAAAAAAAAAATTGGAGACAATGTTTCCAGGGAAGGGAGAGAGCCAGCGCCGTAGCTCAAACACAACATCTATGCCTCACAGGGGTACGAACGCGGACCCCTTTCGGACGAATTATCAGAAGCCATCGCTTAAACCACTGCACCACCGGGGCGGCCATTTCAGTAATCATGTAATGTATAATTTACGATTGATAATTAGCTAAGCTTTAACCTCTAACAGATGAAACAACGGAAAGCAAATTTAAAACTCGAAGTCTCATTTAGAAATTGACATCCATTTCTTACAAATACGACCTGTCGTTGCTAGTACACAGAAGTGCCAGAAAAACTGGTACAGACAAGCTTATGCAAAATGCATAGCAACGTCGCATATGCGCTTACTCGTTTGAGTCCTCCAGTACGTATATAAAGCGATAGAAATACCTGCCAGCTGTCAGAGCTGTTATCGGCATGAGAATGACAAGTAATAACGATTTAAGCGATTTTCAACGCTGTGTCATAGTTGGCGCTCGTGAGATGGGCCATGGTATTTCTGAGGTAGAAACGAAGTTCTGATTTTAACGGACGAACATTGCAAGGGTGTACCGTGACTACAAGGATTCCGGCAAAACATCCAACCTACGATAGCGGTGTGGCCGTAAAAAGACATTGTGTGAACGTGACCATCGTCTTATGTGAAGAATCGTTTCACGCGATAGGCATGCAACACTCTCGCAGGTATCATCGGAATTCAATGCTGAAGCCTCAACAAGCATCAGCGTCCGGACTGTGCAAGGTACCCTGCCCGATATGGGCTTTGGGAGCCGACGCTCAACTCGAGTCCCCTTGATAGGTGCACGACACAGAGCTATGCGCCTCGCTTGGGCACGGCAACACCGCCACTGGGCACTTAATGACTGGAAACAAGTAGCCTGGTCTGACGAGTCGCGTTTCCAACTATATCGGGCAGATGTAAAGGTTCGTGTGTGGCGTAAACCCCAGGAAGCCATGGATCCCACCTGTCAATAGGGAACTGTACCGGCTGGTTGGGGGTTCCGTAATGGTATGGGGTGTGTTTAGCTGGACTACACTGGCATCCCCGGTACGTCTACAAAAGTCTGTAACCGGCCAACGCTATGTGCGCATCTTTCTAACGAGGTACACCCGTTCATACCCTGCATTCATGCTGATGGATTGGGCCTATTCCAACAGGACAATACACCTCCGCATAAGTGTCTGGACATCACATTATGGTTAGAGGAGCATTCATTTGAGTTTGGGGTGTTGCCATTCTCACCCAAGTCCCAGAGATCTGAAGGTGATAGAACACATTTGGGATGCCATGGATCGCGCTATCGAACACTAGAATCCGAGACCTCGGAATACACCCGAATCGTGGAACGCCCTGCAGCAAGTATGGTGCGCATTGCCTACAGCATATTTCCAGAAGCTAGTGGAGTCCATGCTCCGTCGTATTTCTGCAGTCCTGCGCTCCCGTGGTGAACCTATCAAGCATTAGACTGGTGTACCAGTTTTTCTGGCAGTTCAGAGTATATGCAGCATGGTTAGGTCTATCTTTTTTCTTTTTAACATCGTATTTGTCAAAAGTAATATTTAATCTAATCTTATCGTGAACATTATTTTGCAAGTTCATTCAGTTCATATAATATCATATGCTTAATTCTTCTTTTTTTTCATATAAATCTGAGTTCCTCATGAAGAGGCTGCTTAAATGACCGCAATGTATCCTACTACATTTGTTGCGAATACATTCTGCAAAAGCAAATGAAAACTAGCACTGACATTGTGAGACTTGCTTATTTTGTAGTAAATCCTGGAAACCAAGGTAAATCTTCGGCTCCCCATAAAGTTTGAAAAACCTGAGTGGAATTCCTACGGCAGTGGAAAAATGGATAAATGAAATTTTAAACTGTGGTGTGCCTACGGTTAAGAGACAGCCGGAAAACCTCCACGACGAATGTTATTCTTCTGCTCTCATAAAAAGGAACATTAATGGGAGTTTCCTGATATGGATTCAGCAAAGCCTGTGTCACACAGCAAAGACATTCCCATGCAAGTGTTTTTCTCAATGCCTGATATTCCATTCTCAGATGTTGACGAAACGCAGGACTTGGAGTGATAGCAGTGGAAGTGCATATACAAGAAGCATTTCAACAGCACATCAGTTCTCCCGAAAATAATCAATCATCTGGTAAGTTACCTCAATCTGTCTAAGCAAGCTTTAGAATTAGCATCAAGCCTTTAAGAAAAAAAGTGTCTAAACCCGGAAGTTAAAACAATAGCTCATCGGACAAGAGAGGAGGGAATTCTTCCATTCTTCAGCCAAAATGAAGAACCTGCATACAATTATAACATTCCTGGACTTCTCCAAATGGGACTATCAGAATATTCACCAGAAGATTGACGGCTATTCATAGACAGCTCCATCTGACGCTCGAAATATGTTTCATTGTGCAATGGAAAAACTGCTATGCATCTCTTCCAATTGCTCATTCCACAAAACTTAAAGAAGAATATGAAACATAAAAATTGTCTTGCAGAAGCTCGGTTGTCATGAGCACCAATGGTCTACTTGTGTTTTTCTAAAGATGTCGAAAATCTTTCTTATGCGGAAAAGTGGAAATACGCAGTATTTTTGTTTCATCTGCTTGTGTGATTGTTCGGAAAAGAAATAACATTGAAGAAACTGAAATGGTCTTCAAGGTAAGACATGACTGTAGGTGCAGCGAACTTCCTTAACGAGCCATTACTTGACAGGAAAAAATCATTCTTCCACCACTCCATATCATGCTTAGAGTGATGAAGAAATTTGTTAAGGCCTTGGAGAGAGATAACGATCGCTTTAAATACAATACAGGCAGTTTTTAGGATTGGGTTTCGAAAAACTAAAAGTGGTAATCTTGAACGGTCCTAATTAGAGCTGAGTTTTTAAGTGGATAACAAAGGGGGAAATGACACAGAGCTTGGTCTCAGCAGATCCACGGAGTCACGAAATGTCCGCCGCAGCTTGACTCCGAGTTCAATACTTCGCCGGAGACTCGGACGAAGTTGCGGCGATGCTTGGGGTTATGTTCGCCGAAGCATGTGTTTACGTTTCTGTACTTGCAGTTAAAACTTACGGTAAAAAACTTCAAAATGCGTTCTACGTTTTAAAATTAAATGTTCTCATCACTTGATATCAAATTACATACTTTAAAATATGTATATACTTTTGTGAACTTGGGTCTATGTCCTCATGGGGTCTGCGCCACACCAGAACATTACCATCTGTTCGTAACACCTGGTAGCGTGACTCACCCACGCCACATGTTGCCAGTCCTCCAGGGTCCAATTACCGTGTTCAGGAACACAGGTGGGGATTCGTATCCGATGTCGTTGTGTTAATAAAGGCACTTTGGGGCCTTCTGCGCCCATACATAATAGACGCAAAATTGCGCTGCATTGATCTGATGGATATGTCTCTGGTACCTCCTGCATTGACTGTGGATGTTATTTGAGCCACCGTTGCTTGTCCGTTCCTCACGGTCTTCAGCACTAGTGGTCGGCCACAGTGCTTTCCCGGGAGGCTGGTAATGTCGACCATGAGGTATTCTCGGTGCACACATGGCACCGTGGATTGAAGGACGTTGAATGTTTACACATCTTCAGAAATTGAATATCGTATATGTCTGGCTCCCGTTACCATGCCACTTTCAAACTCTGATAATTATCGGAGTTAATTAAAATTAACGTCGGCTTTCCATCATTCGGCTAGCGGTTGTTCAATTTGACTCACGAGATTACACCTTCCAACTGATAAAAAAGCGTACCGCTCTCGAAGAATATATACGACGGCAGCGAAAGTTATATATTCTCATACACCTATCCCACGACTTTTCTTACCTCTGTGTATATTACCAGCTCATAAAGTATATTCCTGAATGGGTAAAATACAGATAGATTTTCGACCTTGTAAGTTTTACCATTATGCATTCATTTTAACGTTATTCGGTAAAAATAAAGTGAGCCATTTTCATGTTATTTTTATTAATTATAAGAATGCATTGTATGTGTCAAATTTAAGTTCAATGATCACGCTTCTGTTTCTTATCTTTATTTATGATTTTTAGTCTCGCTTATTTTTCATGAAATTTTGGAAAATGTCAAAATTTCGTTTGCGTAGAATACAGCTTCTGAAACCGCCGCATCACCTTTCTGTAATGATGAAATCCCATATCTTTTTTAGTGTCCCACGTTTTTTGAAGAGTAATCAAGGTATGTATCTCATTCCTCTACATAACCATTTTGTAATGATGAAAACCTAAATCGTTTTTAGTGTCCCAAGGTTTTTGAATATTAATCAAGGTATACATATATCTATATGTATACATATATATATATAGGAGAAGATCTCATCGAACTGAACTCTGGGATGTAAGGTCAGGTGATGCGTAACATCACAGCCTCTCCTTGACAAATGTCAACCCCGCCTTCTCGTGGTGCATCCTGTTCCCACTAAAGGGGCTCTGACGACCGCCAATAGCGGTATAACTATACCATCGGGATTAGAGGAAATTATATCCCACACTCATAAACCCGCTTGGCCAGCGTGGTGAGTCATGGCCAAACCCCTCCAAAATGACTCCACAACTTAAATCTTGGCCCTCAGTCTCCGGCAGCTGGAATGTACCTGGCCAAGGCAGCGGCCAGTGCGACATGAAGGCAGAGGGTGCTAAGAATCCCCGGAGGACCGGACTAGGCTGCCATCTGATGCTGACCTTGGCAACGTACAATGGACGCTCCCTATCTTCTGATTCAAGGCTTCTTGAATTGGAAGAGGAACTACAAAGGATCAAGTGGGACATCGTGGGGCTAAGTGAGGTAAGGAGAAAAGGAGAAGATCTCATCGAACTGAAAAGTGGACATCTCTTCTACTATCGTGGGACAGATACTGGCAGAACTAGTGGTGTTGGATTTATAATAAACAAGAAACTGAAGGATAAAGTGGTAGAAGTTGAAAGTTCCTCTGACAGAGCTGCACGACTCGTTATCCAACTATCGAGAAGATACCAGGCTCAGATTATTCAAACTTATGCACCCACCACAAGTCATCCTGAAGAAGAAATTGAAGAATTTTATGAGGAAATTTGTCATCTAAATAATAAAGGTAAGCAGCACTTGAAAATAATTATGGGAGATTTCAATGCAAAAATAGGGCAACGGCAACAGAATGAAACTTCAGTAGGTAAATTCGGTCACGGCAAAAGAAACCAGCGTGGAAATACTCTCGTTGAGTTTGCAGAGGCAGAAGGGTTTTTCATCTTGAACTCCTTCTTCAAGAAAAAGCCACACAGGAAATGGACATGGAGACATCCAAATGGGACGACAAATGAAATTGATTTTATTATGTGTAACAAAAAATTCGTCATAGAAGACTGCAGTGTGCTAAACAAGTTCAACACAGGTAGTGACCATAGATTGGTGAGATGTAAGATGCACCTCAACACTAAACTTGAACGTGGCAAGCTCATAAGACAAACAAAATGTATTGACATAACCAACCTTAAAAAACACCATAATACCTTCAAGTTGGAACTGAAGAACATGTTCTCTGCTTTAGAAGGCCTAACATCGGAAGAAGTGGACATCTCTGAAGTTAACAGAAAAGTAACCAAAGCTCTTATGGAAACAGCAACAAAATTAGCTGGGTTTAAGAACAAGTTGCATGTAAATAAATTATAAAGAAAAACGAAAATGTTGATGCAAAAAAGAAGAGAGATGAGGACAACTAAAGAAGATGTGACTTCCAAAGTGGAATATATAGAGCTATGCAAGACAGTACGAAAAAGTATCACTGAAAACGTAAGAAAATTCAACTGTGAACTAGTGAGGAAAGCAATTGAAAACAACCAAAGCCTAAAGATAGCAAAGGGACATCTCAGTAAGGGAAGAAAACAGATTATGGCACTGAGAAAAGAAGATGGTTCTGTAACAAGAAATAGAGGCGAAATTTTGACAAGAGTGAAATATTTCTACTCCAAATTACATGAAAGGGATGATACATGCACTCCAGACATCATGAAAGATACCAGTACCAGAGTTCCTCCAGTCCTTCCAGCAGAAGTTGCACATGCAATCAAGAACATGAACCGGGGAAAAGCTCCAGGAGAAGATGGAATTACTGTAGACATCATACAAGAAGCAAGTGGAGAAATCGAAACAGTACTCGCCCAAATTTTCACTCGATGCCTTAATGAAGGAAAGATTCCTGAGGATTGGAACACCGCTACAATGATCCTGCTACATAAGAAAGGTGACATTGAGGATCTCGGAAACTACAGACCTATCAGCCTCCTATCAGTAGTTTATAAAATCTTCACTAAAGTTCTTTCACACCGCTTGAAGGTAACACTGGACATGGTTCAACCGAGAGAACAAGCTGGATTCAGGAGTGGCTACAGCACAATAGATCATATCCATGTGCTGAGAGAACTAATTGAAAGAGCGAGGGAATATGAACTTCCATTGCGCATGGCTTTTATCAATTATGAAAAAGCCTTTGATTCGGTGAAACCATCAGCAGTTACAATGGCTCTGAAAACCTGCGGTATCGAAGATGCATACATTAATATTATTAATAACATCTATGAAAATGCAAGTGCAAAGATTAGGCTGTTTGAAAATACAACACACGTAAAAATTGGAAAGGGAGTGAGACAAGGTGACACCATATCTCCGAAGCTCTTTAATGCCACATTGGAGGGTGTTTTTCAGTCACTCAGCTGGGAAAACAAGGGGATAAAGATTAATGGAGATTATCTAACCCACCTTCGTTTTGCTGATGACGTAGTCATTTTTGCAACTACCCCATCAGAGCTGCAGAGTATGATCCAGGAACTTGCTGACAAGAGTAAAGAAGTGGGATTAAAAATGAACTTTCAGAAGACAAAAGTGATGTTCAATGCTTTTGCAAGAAATGAAGATTTATCGATTGATGGAGAAAAGCTGGAGATAACAGACACATACGTTTATCTTGGACAGCAGATATCAAGTGAGGGTCACATTGATGAAGAAATTAATCTGCGTACAAAACTTGCCTGGAGAGCTTTTGGAAGAAACAGCAGAATTTTCAAGAGCAATATGCCATTATGTCTTAAAAGAAAAGTGTTTGATCAATGCATCCTTCCAGTGCTTACGTATGGTGCAGAGACGTGGACCTTAACTAAAAGAGACATACAAAGGCTGCAGACAACTCAAAGAAGCATGGAGAGGTGCATACTTGGTGTAACCAGGAGAGATAAGAAGAGGAACTCGTGAATCCGAAAAATGACAAGAGTGGAAGACATCATGATCAGAGTTAAATCCCTGAAATGGCAATGGGCTGGACATACTGCCAGAAGGACAGATCATCGATGGACAGCCGAAATTTTAGATTGGATTCCAAGGGACAGGAAAAGACCCAGAAGAAGACCACATGGGAGATGGGTGGATGAAATTCGAAAGTATGCAGGGGTGACATGGAGGAGACTGGCACAAGACAGACCGTTGTGGAGGAAACTTGGGGAGACCTTCGTCCAGCAGTGGATTGATAATAGTTGACAATGATGATGATGATGACATATATCTAATTCCTCCACATAACCATTTTGTAATGATGAAAACCTAAATCGTTTTTAGTGTCCCAAGGTTTTTGAATATTAATCAAGGTATGCATATACTAATTCCTCCACATCATCATTTTGCAATGATAAAAACCCAAATTTTTTCAGTGTCCTAATGTTCTTGAATTGTTATAAAGGTGTATATCTTGTTCAGAGAATTATTATATGGAACAACAGTTCTGTGTAAAAAAACCTATATATCACAAAGAAAAAATGTTTCGCACAAGAAGGGAAATTAATGTCGTAACGCCATTTGTGAATGCGAATTCCAGGTGACACGTTAAGTTATTAAAGAGTAATTAAGTACTTTCGCTTTTCATGATTATGTGTTACAGCTGAGAGAGGATTCAGCATTTCTAAAACTATGCAGGGAATGAATAATAATCAATGTACATGTAATTAATTCTGCTATCAAAACGTGTCTTCAAAACAGTTAGGTAATGCATGATGAAGATCTTCAGAAATAATTTCATTTTGCCTTCCATCCACATAAATCTTATAGAAATTAATACATCGAGTGCATTTCTAATTATAGCAGTCTAGATACGTTGAAATTTTAGTTATAAACAAAGTTACTATAACAGGTTTTACAATATATTAACAGTAATAACAGAACTTCATTTTACATGTAAAACTTTAGATGTATATGTTGAGGAAATATGATAATAACAGTACATTCATGAAATAAATATTTATATAAATATCAATAAAATGTAATTATTGGGTGCTTTGTCTAGTACTAAACGCATGTTATTAAAGAACAGCAATGTTCTATATACCTGTAATTGAATACGAGTCCTGATGTAACAAGTAGTTCATGGTAAAATTAATCTGGTTTCCAAGTCTCAAGTACGTAGTCCACCATCATGTATTCTCAATTATTTCCCCCTATGAAATGGAATTATAAGTAATTTCTACAATGGTCTTACTATACGAGGTAATCCAAAGTTTGATCTTACTACATCTGTGGTGTATTGAGAGAGTTTCATGTGCAACTAAGGAAATACCTTTCTTTTGGAAATATCAAATTTTACTAATTGTTCCTGCGGAATGAATGCACTAGTTCAAGGCGGAAGTAAACTTCTTCAGTCTAGGAAGTGTGTTGTGAAAACATATTTTCTTTTCAAAATTTTCCAATTTAAAATTGTAAACCACTAAAATGCGTAAATTGTAAAAACTCCTCAGAAATCTAACAAATGAAGAAATGTTATCAAAATTTATTGAAACATAGATTCTTCAGTAAACCCCTGGAAGCAATTTCCCATCGTTTACTCTGCTTACTGTAAGATAAGCGGCGTGCAGATGTCATTGACATACATCAATTCTGAGGCATTGCAAATGTCATTGACATAAATCAGAGCAATATCGGAGAACCACTTCTGTCGAAAAATTGTGAAACAGTAATATATGAAGGCATTACATATCATTATTGGTAACACCAATCATCTTAGGGAAATCCATCTCTGAATTTTGAAAATATCATTAGCGAACCAGTATCATTCAACATGCTTCGTGATAAAAAAAATCATTGTGACGTCCTGCACAAATGAGGATTTTAAACATTTCAACTGCGAACGAAATGGCCACATTTGGGTCACGCCATTGATACCACCTCGTTCTTAAGAAGTTTGGTAATCTCATAAAATGCATTAGATGATACTTTTTAACATTTCAATAACATTTTTTTCCTTTATGACCCCACAACTTTTTTAAGTTTAAAATACGATAGGATGATACATTTTGTATTACGTTTTCTAAAGAGTGATATCGAAGCACTTAACTGTAACCAAAACATTTCCATTTGTTATTTTTATACATGAGAAAGACTCATCATTTAAGTGACGATGTAATAGTGTGTACTAGACATGTAGGTGCAAGAACCGCAGGAACAGCCAAGTTCCTCGTATACGCAGGAACAACTATACCAAGGGTGTACAATGACTGGCTCAGATACAACAAAACAAACAGTGAGTCGTCTTCCTATAGGAGGAAACGTCTATTCGATTTTCGTGGACAATGGCAAATTGATAGATACAGAACGATCTCCATTGCGTTAGGTAAACTGACAGTTCAACAGTAATATCGAGAGGTGAGTTTCAGCATACACAGTCAATCGCACACTACCACGGTGAACGATTCGTGTACTACTCGTCTCTGCTCGAACCAACAAATTCGTCTGCAGTGGGCACGAACGCAATGCAAAAGTGTCACTTCCGCGAGGAATAGGTCACTTGGCTCAACAAGAAAGGTTTTTAATTAATACATGCAAATGGACAGGCAAATAATATAGTTTCAACAGCACAAATCTATGGATCCCTTGTGCTTAGCATGAAATGTAGAAATTGATGGTCGTGGTGTAACGGTTAGGTTGTGTTTTTGTGGCTTGCATTTGTTCCCTTACATTTATGTAAACATTTGAATGCAAGCAGATATCTTTAGATCACTGTCGAACATGCATACTGATGCACGTGCAAGTTGTTTCCTAAAGATAGAGCGAATACAAATAGAATAATGTGCCATGACACAAGGCTCGGTTAGTCACACAGCGGATTCCGGAGAACCACAGTGACTTCGAAATTCCCTTTTTTCTCCGAAACAGCATTGGGATACAACGAGGTATCTTATGATTGCTTCCGACCAAGCATACCTATGCATCCATGTGCGTGGTGTTTCGTATTGTGAGGAAACGAAATCCAGTGCCATAACATATGGTTCGGATAGTCACACGGAAGCTCCCTCAGCACCACAGTAAGCTCAAATTGATAAAATTGTACCGACGTTCCCAAAGACTATCGCAATTGATCACCTGTGGGATGCGATTAGGAGCCCCATTCATGAATTCAATCCTATTCCTGCAAACATTCGGCAATTGAAGACCGCTATCACAGCTGCATTGCTTAACTTAGTTATAGAACGATATCAACACCAAATACACTGGCGAAAATTGAAAAAAGAACACCAACATTAGGGGCTGATCATGAAATTTACATATGTTATTGGAGTCGAGTTTACGTAGGTGTGGTGTTAATTTCGGAACCAACCGGTGAGCGCTTACGCCACAGCACGGCATAATAGGCAAATTATCCTCGGTGGTATTTAGGGAGTACGGCGAAATGAATATAATCAGTCGTCGGCGTACGGACGCGTGCGAAGACCCACAAGAAGCTGCAATGCCTGGACATGGAAGACATGTAAGATTTCAGCAGTTATCGGACTTTGAGCGAGGTCGTTTAGTCGGACTCCGCGAGGCTGGGTGGTCGTATCGTCGTATTGCCGAGCGAATTGGACGGGAAGTATCGGTGGTGGTACGATGGTGGCGTAGATGGTCCGAAGAACATTCCCACACGAGAAGACGTGGGACCGGGATTCACAGACGGACTGATGAGCTGACCGATCGACTCATAAGTATAGCGGCGTTGTCAAGCAGAACATCCACTGCGACGCAAATCCGAGCTGCCGTTGCATCTGAGGTGATTCTGCGAACAATTCGCAACCTTCTACTGGATGCAGGACTACGTGCACGTGTGCCTCTGGCATGTGTACCTCTGACTCCAGCCCACCGTCAGGAACGGCTGCAGTTTTGTCGCCAACGTCTGCACTGGAGAACGCAATGGCGATCTGTCGTGTTCAGCAATGAAAGCAGATTCTGCTTGGCAGCCTCCGATGGCCGTATGCGTGTTAGCAGACGCACAGGGGAGCGTCTCCACCCTTCTTGCATCCGCCAGAGAGACACAGGGCCTACACCTGGTCTCCTGGTGTAGGAAGCGGTCAGCTATCGCTCCTGTACACAACTAGTGTTTGTACCTGGTACGTTAAACAACACCTTCTACATGAACAGCATCATTCAGCCCGTTGTTGTGCCATTTGTAAGGTCGGTCCATCGTGGTGTTTTCCAGCAAGATAACGCACGCCCACACACGGCACGTGCAACGCAACATGCACTTCAGGGTGTGAGACAACTTCCATGGCCTGCGCGTTTACCGCATTTGTCCCCCATTGAGCACGTGTGGGATTTTATGGGACAACGACTTATCTGGTCTCCACGGCCAGCCACGACCATCCCCGATTTACGCGTCCTGGTTGAGGATGCTTGGAACTCAATACCCTAAACTTACATCCAACATCTGTGCGACAGACTCCATGCCAGAATTTCACTGTGTGACGCAGTTCATGGGGGTTCAACCTCGTACTAACCATGTTACATGGAAATGTTATTTTTTAGTTTACCAGCAAATACAGCTGCATTTGGACATAATGTTTTGATCACGTTATCCTCTGCATTCCGTTATTATGCTGCATAAATTTCGTTGGTATCAGACGTCTCCTTCTTGGTTTTCTTTTTCATTTTCCACCAGTTTATATGCATTGATAATATTCGAGTTTATAAAAACCCTTGAGTCCTGCTTTTTGCTGTGCAAGAAGATATACTTGAGAAATTATTAACAGAGACAGTGGGTGAGTCGTACGTTTTACAATATTTGCATAAACGGATGTTCTGTGACTCATACGTAACGAGTTTAAACCAATTCCTATTGCGCACTCCAGTCAGTCGAAAAGGATATAAAATGGTAGTCGTTGCTGTGAACAACATTGTATGTCGTCGTTGTGTATGTGATTGGGAAGCCTGAAAGGAAAGATGAAAGGACACTCCAGGCTAATTAGGGAACTTTTGCTTTACGAGCTTTAACTCCGCCATAACGCTGTTCACGCAACATGCAATATTTCTCATGCGAAAGTAGAAGTTTCCGTGTACCATTGCACCGTAACCAGAGGTTGAAGAATTTTCGCTTAGGTGAGGGAAACTTCGACGGTCAGCCAAGGTCAGGTTAGCCGCGAACTGTGTACTCGGATGCCGTGGGCCAGATCTTAGAGGAAAATTCGACAGCCAACACTCAGAAATTATCAGGCGAGGTGCGCGTATCACAGACCACCATGATTCGTCACCTTCAGGACCATAGCAAGTTCTACAGGAGCTGCCGAATTGTTCCTCAAGAACTGACGCCAGCTAAAGCAAACGACCGAGTGGAAACGTGCTCGAAACTCCTAGAAAATGAGCGCAATGTACGTTTCAGCAAGAGAATTGTTACGTGGGATAAAAAATGGGTCTATTTGCGTTATCCTAACACGAAACGGCAGTGGCAGAGCCCGTGCCGGCACTGGTTGCCAAACGTGGGCGCTTCGAGCACAAGGTGATGATCTGCGTCTGGTAGAATTTCGAGGATATACCCTATTACGAATTTTTCCAGACCGTCATACCATATGCGCCAACCTATACTCTCAATAGCTGGAACGGATGTATGCTGTTTTTGTTTTTTATTGGAGGTTTAACGACCACCGTGAGCAACTCAATGGGCTATTAGCAGTCGCCCGTCCCTAATTTAGGGTCACTGGTTCCAGGGAAGGGAGAGAGCCAGTGCCGTAAGACAAACATAACATCCATGCCTCACCGGGATTCGAACCCGGACCTCTTACGGACGAATGATCAATGGCCAGCGCCTTAGACCACTGCGCCACCGGGGCGGCATATGCTGTTTTGGTGGGAAAGTACCCGGCACTGGTAAACAGAAAGCGCGATCTCCTACAGTAGGACAACGCGTGGCCTCTCCGCCTCAGTGGCACAGTGGTCTAAGCGGTGGTCTCTGATAATTTATCCGAAAGGGGTCCGGGTTCGAATCCCGGTGAGGCATAGAGGTTGTGTTTGTCATACGGCACTGGCTCTCTCCCTTCCCTTGAACCAGAGGCCCTAAATTAGGGACGGGTCACTGCTTACAGCCCATGGAGATGCTCACGGTCTTCGTAAAACCTCCAATCAAAAAAAAAAAAAAGATGCGCGGCCTCATAGCGCGATCGATCCGGTCAAAACTCCAGGAATTTGAGGGCATCGAACTGATGCCACACCCAGAATACAATCCGGAACTTGCACCGTAAGATTATTATTACCTGTTCAGGTCTATGGCCCACTTCATTTGCGAGCGTCACTTCAATAACCAGGAAGAGGTGGCAGCTGGGGAGAAGGAGTTCTCCTCGAAAGACAACAACTGGTACCGCTGAGGAATAGAAGAAATTGCTGAAATATATTGCTAAAGACTGTGCAAAACGATGATCTATAGTTTGAATTTTTGTCAACTTTTGTCGTAAAGGTACGTATGAAGAATTAAAGTGATCCAAATATTGCCAAACTTTGAATAACCCTCTGTGTTATCTGACTGAAAATTCTTGTTTATTGGAAAAGCGCAAATTCTAATATTTATTTGCAAAAACACTCTAACGTCGAATTTTCTTTTTCAGAGTTTTATTTGTAAAACAGTTTGGAATTCTGAAAATGTTAAAATGTTAATAACACTGAATACAGGTCTCAGTATTTTCGAAATGCTTGCGGAGTATAGTGTAAAAGATCGTTTCTTTGCACCGCAACAAGTCGCATTTTGATTATAGAAATGCGTAATCTTACGCAGGAGATTTTAGCATTTCAGAATTCCAACCTGTTATTCAAATGAAAGTCTTTGATGTGAAAAGAATACGTGATTGAATTAGCATTAATCACCCTGCAATTTGAAGATGTCAACCTTATATCCTCTTTCCAAAAATACAACCATTCTATAGAGGCATTCCAATGATGCTATGACTTGGAGATTTTTACAGGAAAAAAATATTTCATATCAGTTGATATATTTTAGTTTTTTTGATTGGAGGTTGAACGTCCACATTTAAAAACAGCAAAGGGAGAGAGCCAGTACCGTGAGACAAACACAACATCCATGCCTCACCGGGATTCGAACCCGGACCACTTCGGGCGAATGATCACAGGGCATCGCTTAGACCACTGCGCCACCGGGGCTGCTATTATTACTATAGTTATGAAACGTACTGAATGAAAAATATGCCGATTAAGACATTAATTTTTAATGTGTATCTTACGTTAGTGCCCTTCAATTTTGCAGATATTTCATGCTGTTTCAACTGGACGCTAGTAAGTAGAACTGCTGTTTTGAGAGTTATAGGAATACAAAAAGGAAAATTACTGCTTAAGTAACATATTTATTCACTGTTTTTACAGTATCAATAAAATGAATTTATTGACACTAGGACAAAGATGTCTTTCCAAAGCAATGCGATTTGTGTGTTTATTATAAAGTAAAATAAATGGGCACGTTCTGTATTTGTTACTACTTAATCACCCACGCAGTCTGCCCAAGTACTTGGTTTCGACGAACATACAACCAATTAAATAATCAGTTTGTAGCGATTAAAAATTCGCTTTTAAGAAATACCAATTTGTGTCCGTGATCACACAATTTGACAAGATGTTTTTATTAAAAAACGTAGTTGCAAATATTTTACTGAAGTATAAGTTTGTAATTTTTTCTTCGTACAAAATAAATTATCTACTTTGATGTGGTGACCATACTGTCAATAAAAAACAATGGTTTTGTTTTACAAAATATTGATAATATTCCTTTACTACAAAAACAAAATGTTAATTGTTTGCAGTTGAAATGTACTACAAATATCTGTCTTTCAAACAGTAAATAGCATAACCTCTGTTTTCTTGTAGGGAAACACAGGTTACTTAGAATGAGTACAAGGGGAGATTTCTTTGTTTGTGTTGTAAATGTGAAAATACACTTTTACGACATTTTAACGACCCACAAAATTAATTTTTGTAATTAGGATTTTCACAGAATGTTCTTTATTACGTTAGAGAACCCCACAAATGAAAAAACGCATCACATGTATGTTATTTAAAGTTTTGTGAAACCCAAATCATTGGGGTAATTTACGGGGTACTAAAAAACCAATCTCGGTAAAACTGCGATATGGTTCCGTGTATGTCGCGATTACCCGCCGAGACTACGAGTGGTGAGTGTTAGTTATTGTAACATTGCAGTGTCTTTTGGACTGTCCCGCGAGGGTTCAGCACTAGATCCCGCAAATTGTGCAGATCTGCGTTCAAACTGAACGATGCATCGATGAAAGGAAAACTGCCCACAACTATTTGGAATGTTTTTGGTACGAAACTGTAAATGACCTCCCCCTTAAAAACTTCAAAATTCGTGATTGACAATCCTAAAGTTAACGAGTTCTATCGCACCTACGAAACGCACAACATCTGTTCCATTCTGCAGCACTGGTATCTCTTTTTATAACCCGCCGCGTGATACTTGAAATACGTGAAAAATGTCGTGCTCCTAGAAATTACAGCGTGTCAGTAGCAGGCCTTGACTTGTTTTCTAATTTTCAAACTCCTATCATTGTTCAATAACTTCATTTTTAATCCTCTTACCTAAATGGTGTATTAACCTCCCAGATTTAGCCAAAAGTTTGAAATATAAAGGTTTTTTTTAATATGTAATCCTGCTGGTTAACAATTAATAGGTTTAGCACAAACATTGCAAAATAAATATCGTACTAAAAGGGATATTATAAAGATATGCTTTATTTAATGTGTGAAGGCGCTGGTCTGTAACTATTACATTTAACGAAAATATTGAAAGAGAAATATTGTACTTTAAAATGAGATTTGGCCAGACATGTTTCATTAATGTGAAATCCTGCTTACATTTAATATGCTTACTGTAAGGATGGCTCAACAATTCTCATATTTGTATACAGAAAACTTATCTAATATATGTTTTTACTAAAATGTCAGAAAAACGATCGATATAAATTAGTATGTCAAGCAGTCTTTTGGTCTTCAATGCTTTGTTTGTTTCCTTAATAGTCTGACGAACATTGACCTACGTATCGAGTTGACCATTGCAAGACGAGTACCTCGTAGGTGTTAGAGAAGTAACGAGAGATAACAAATCTTGGTAGTGTTTTTATAGGTCAGATTTCCCTTGTCCTCAGCAAATGTCTATTTTTTAATTTTTTCCGGTGCTTTTCTCTGTCCACTTGGGAGCTGGTTTTCTTACAGGTTTCCCAGCGAATGGAGCCTGCCTTGTTTACAAATAGCTGTTGAAGGGTGTATCCCAGTGGGTGTGAAAGTGCGAAATTGAATAGTGAGAATGAATTGTGCAGTTTGAAAGGGAATAAAAGGAGGTGTGAAAGGAGACAAATAAAGATATTAATAAAGATTTTGGACTCTCAAGGCCGTTCCATGTGTTGAATGGCTGAGCGAGTTTGGCAGTTCTTTTCTGTGAATTAATCCCTGTCATCCCCTCGCCTTCTGGAGAGAGGGATACAGGGACTTCGGAGGTCCCCAGCTCGGCTACTCCGAAGTCCCAGCTGCAGTGCGGCTAAAAGTCCAGTTATGCTTGATGATGCCACCAGTAAATGGTGAAAATTTGCTGTCTGTTTAATATTATTCTACACCGTTAAAACATACTTAGAATTCAATTTGTAAGCATATAATTTTTTAAACCAGAAAATCATTTTTAATGTGTTCCGCGAGCCACTTATTTGCTCATTTTTTTCATTTTTTACATCCAGAATAATGAATATAATTCCAGGACGTATATCGTTCCGCAGAACAAATTTCCCTTGAGAGCACTTTAAACTTTTAAGTTACCAATATATCTCATCCAAAGGTGCGCAGAATTTATAGCGATCTAAATCAATAATGTTATCATGGCATGCGAGTTTTATCAGAATGGCTGTAAAACAACTCGTTTAACCTATTATCTGAGAAGTACCGACCAGAAATATCTCACTTGTTATAAATACACTCTGCTTGTCCTTTTTTATCTGCTCCGTATTTTAAGACATGACAAGGGAAAGGCTGTTTTCCCTGAGGTGAACATCACGTGGTTTTGACACAAAAATATGGCACAAATATGTGTTCTTTCCTTTCTAAATTCCGTTACTTATCTTATATCGCTTTCTGCAGGCAATCGAGAGAAATTGCTTGTATCAATCATATTCCTGAACGTCCACATTTAAAAACAGAGCTAAGTGAAAAGCAAAGTTTCCTTACGCCAGGTTCACTCTTTCCAGTCGTGTTCGGCCCAGTTTTAGACAGCAAATGTATCCGTTTTAGCTGGTTTCTAGCACAGAGTAAACTCGTTTTATCCAGCTAAAGGGATACGCGTAACACTAGGAATAAAGCAAGTTTGGTTTTCATAGATAAGCATTTAAAAGTTCTTTAAATATGTGTACTGTGGTGTTACAGAAACTTCAACGTCGACATATGTGAGAAATTCCATAGTGACATGGCACAGCACAGAATTTACACGGCCCTAAAAATTGATATGGTCTACGATGTTGCTTTTATACATTTTTGAAGTGATTCGTCCAATTATTTGACGATGATTCTCTTGTTATTTTAGTACTGTATCTGCAGTGTAACTGCGGGCAAAGTAATACCCAGAAAATGAGTGCAGATCTCAATTGAACAGTTAGGAACAAGCACATATGTCTGTATGAACATACAACGGAAGCGCTAATAATTAAATGGGCCAAGCTCATATCGTGTGTAATCAATTTTAATCCTCAATACAGCAGCACACCACGTTACAGGAACTTTTCCAGGTGTGAGAAGCATTTGATTGTTGGAACCAGAGCCAGTGCTCTAGGGAATGCATAGTAACTTCACATTCGGGCAGTCAAATAGTAGAGACGGGCGACTGCTTATAGCCCATTGAGTTGCTCACGGTGGTCGATAAACCTCCAATCAATCAATCAAAGCAGTCAACGTGCGACACGCATCGATCTGTAGGCGTGTTGCAATAGGATCCTCAATTGTTTTTATCAAACTCCCCATTTCCTCTTTTCCACAGTTCAGTGGTGCAGTTTCTCCACCAACCGTAACCCATAGACTGGTGACCTGCTCTTAATAATTTTTCATAATGCGGGAGTTAGCAGCCGTATCCCAGTTGTGCAATCGCACATCGAATTTCCTACATTATCACTTTCACTTTGACCGTCCGTTCTGCAGTCACGATATAGTTAATTTTGAGTGCTCAAAACTATTATGTCGGATCACATAATCTGCAACTTCATATATTAGCAAGAACTATAAATTTATTTGTCCAAGAACTATAAATTTATTTGTCCAAGAACTATAAATTCCTTAGTCTAAGAACTATACATTTTTTTGTCTAAGAACTATAAATTCTTTTGTCAACGTGACGCAAAATATATATTAAAAAATATCGTCCCAGTCATGTCTTTAATATTTTGAAACAAATATATTCACCTATGGACCTAAATACTATTACGTTCCTTATAATTCATAGCTAATATGAAGCACATTGTTGGTGTGTTAATGTATTTTCTTTGTGGACACACGGATGAATCTCAACTATGCCGCGATTCTTGCAATTGTAACTCCTTCGGTAGGTGAAACATTTGGATTTATTCTTTCATTCATGTACATTATTGCACATTGATTCCAACACTCTAAGTGCTAAGAATATATTATGTACATGCCGGTAACATTTCTAATTCATTCGATGTTCACATGAAGCTTTTGCACAACCAGTTAAAACCAGTTAAGTCTAAAACATTCAACCATTAAAATAAAAAGAAAAACAGTCTAAAATCACGCCATTCTTAAGACCACCACTATTCCACCATCAAACTCCAATTAAAACGACCATTAAAGCTTCCAAAAGCCATCCTCAGAACTATCATCTGGTACACGATGTTGAAGACTGACTATGTGCGTTAGATGATCCCACTATGAGGTTCACCTATGTGTGCGAAAGAGCTGAACGATCACGTGCTTCCCCTTCCTACATTCATACGTTTCTCGCGTTTTTTGATGCTTTGCTGCCATTTAACTTCTTATTCGATGTTTAATTGTCTTATGTTTCCATCATTCTCTTTTGTCCTATTTTTTCCATTGTTCTTTATATTCTCTTTCCCTTTTAATCAATGTTTTCTAAGGTTTTGCTATGATAATTTGTTCATTATTAGTACAGGCTCGGTTTGTATTTTTTTCTATGGTAATAGCCTCAGAGTGTCTCAACTCCCATTCATTCTTATATTCACTATTGATTTGAATATCTTCAAATTTTGGTTTCCTCAAAACAGTACTGCATCATTGCTGTAACATTCTCTCCTTTTTCCCAAGTTTTGATGTGTTGATTTCTTCTTTTTACAAGTCTGCTTTTGGTTTTAATAAATATCGCACTTCCAGATAATTTCATGCTGTTCCAGAAACAAGGCTTACTGTTTATTATGATGGAAAACCAAACTGTCACTCATGTTTCTCAAGTATTTTTTATTTCTCATTTTGTCTACCAAGTTAGACCTTTGTATTTCGGTGAGAAACTGTTTTCTTTTTTATGACATTTCCTAATTTCTAAAGGGAATTACATGCACACTAAAGTTAAATTTCTGACCGAACGTGCATTTCCTAATTTTTACAGCAAAAGGAATCTCTCATATTATTCAAGGCATGTTTGTGAAGGAGCAGGGTGACGGTCTGGTAGTAAATTTATCAATGGGTTTAAAATATGACATTTTCCCTGTTTTGGGGGAAATGCTAGGTTGTTTCGTGAAAAATTCTGTAACGTCTTGAGAGTTCTGCGTGCAATTTGTTCTCCATATCAACTTGACATGTCTAGGACACGTTGTATGACAGAGCCTTACCGATTAACATTATAACATATTGATATGGGATGTTTGTCTTTTCGGTGTTCATATGAAAATGTATTTTCGACATTTAAGTATCGAGAAACGAATACATTCAATGGAAAAAAGTAGTTTTCCAGAATATTTAATCTAAAGGGTTTTACTTCAATTTATAATTTTCTATTGAAGAATCCTAAACGCTGATTAAAATTTATTATGAACGTGTGGGTTAAAGAAAACCAACAAAAATAAAAAATATGGAGAACATGGTTCTTTTTGGCTTTGCTGAAATCATGACAGAATGCCAAATACATTGCAAAACTTATCGGTATTACAAACCTCCAAATCAAATGATTTGCAAAAACGATAGACATTTTGATCCAATGGAATTCTATGATATTGAAAAATCCTTTTTAATTGCGTTGTGTATTTTTGACATATATTCGTTCAGTATTTAATAAGAAAACATATTTATTTAAAAAACTGGACCAACGTTTTAAGTTTTAACATTATGCTGATATTGGCATTTTAAAGAGCTTTAGTGCCCCTGTGAATCAGATACGTGAGTAGAAGTATCCTGTAACCTTCTTCACTAAATATTTTAGGAATGCGTTAAATTTTCTTGCATACCAGATAGGAAGAAGCTTAGCCTGTTGATATGCATGAAATGTGTATGCTATATTTCAAAGCATAGGTTTGTTATAATATGTATGTGTGCTAGTACCCAATTTCGCTATCTAAAACTTAAACATTTGCTTCTTGGAAAACATTTTCTTTATTCTTTCCTATTTTCGTACCCGCAATTATGTGGAAACTGAAAAATACTAATATTCGTGATTTTTCTTTATTAAAATTTGTTTGGAATACATAGTTTTAAAAGTCAAATGACAAATTCTTTGTACTCCTGAGAGTTTAAAAAAGTTTTAAAAAATGTTTCCTGTTATGGTTCTCATAATGCGTTTCGTATGAGATCTGTACAGTTGCGTAAACTGTCCCAAAAGTATTATAAGACTGATTTAAAGCTAAGCGAACAAACTTTAAAATAATTACAATATTTCATAAGATTTTTATTTCGGTGTGCGTTAATAAAAAAAGAAGCACAACACACCCATCATATACTTTATTTTCCCTTACGTTGAGAAAAACAAAACAAAAAGAAACCCAGTATATTCCATCTTTTTATTTTCGCTTTTGTGGTCTGCAGTGCAACGCACACTTACCTTTTCAGAACCACCTGTGTCCCAGAAAATCATCGTCACGGAAGAGGCACGAACACTTTGGAACTCGTTCGCCGAGGATGCAGTCAATCACTAAAATATTTTTTTCCACAGAAGTGGGGTACCTTAGCATTTATATCTTATTACTCCATAACTTTATTTTGATGCTTTTTAGACGTATTTCGGAATAATGCCCTCAATGAAAACAGGACACTGACCATTGCACATCCTGTTGGAATTTATGTAGCAGAGACTGGGTCTCTGTAATCTATCAAATCCTCTACTTGACGCCACAATATTGCCCGTCGATCGAAGTTTAATAAAGGACAACTTTATTTTTACGACCACGCGTCATTTTTCCAGACATAAGGTGTGAATTTTTAGTTTTCTAGTGCCCACTGCTGACGAATTTTTCAATTTAAGTCAACATGAGAAATAAACAGAGTTGTGTCTGCTGTTACTGTCTATTCCTGCCAATATCCGGTGAGTTTCGTACGCTAAAATTCTTCTTAAACACTAAGCATGAGTGGTGACGGGATACAATAGAGCTCGTCTGTTACCATGTAAGATTCTGCCCAGCAGCAGTTGCATTCGAACATGAAGGACCTGGTTTCGCCCTCGGAAAAGAACTGATTGCTTGTTTTGTTATTTCTGCACAAGCCATTATACACTTTAGGCACTTATGTAATTGCATACCCGAAGAATTTGAAGTTTGTGCGATACCTGCTTTTTTCTTTCTCGAGACCAAAGTAATTTCTCTTTCAAAGCCGTTTAAATTAAAGGTATTTCTGATGTTGCAGCTATCTATGCTTCTTATATGTCCGTAACTTTTTGAGTGAGCTGATTATTACGTCCACTCAACATTATGTTTGCGTGCGTAAGAAAAATGACACTTGGCTGTGGTTAGTTGTTATTGGAAAAATTTTGGATCAGTCAAACACATATTATTATGAATCACTGTATTTGTATTCCCCACATTTACTCGCTTACAGAACGAATGATTTTCTTTTTCTTGAAATTTTTTCTAATGGAAAAAGCGGGATCATTCTGTTGTCGCCAGCAGAGAATTATTTGCGTTTTTTAAATACCGTCGGCCCTCCGTGCCCGCGGATTCAACCAACCGAAAAATATTCGAAAAAAAAATTAAAAAATTTCCAAAAAGCAAAATTAATTTGCCACCCGCATATTCCTGTGAAGTAAAGAAACATATATATATATATATATATATATATATATATATATATATATAAATAAAGACTTTTCAATCTCTAAAACACAACATTTCAAAAGGCCCAAATGTTAAAGAACAGAATACTCGAGTACGATCCTTCGATAGAACGAAGCCTTCTTCTCACACGAGGGATATCAACATGCCTACATCCACTCCGATATTAGTTTGATGATGCAAAGAAAAAGAAGAAACAGTTTCTTATAACATTGTTTATAACTAAATAATATGCAATTGTGAAGCCTTGCGCTACAACGCTTGATAACTCTCAGAACTTAACTTTACAGATCGTGACATTAGTATTAGTGAGCCTCCTCCAAAGCGTCAGAAGCACGTTGCCTTAACCAGAACCTGGTTCTTTAGACGTAGATGATCCTTTTGACGTTCTGACAGAAAGTGTAAGTTAATCTGATGTCTTACCGCTCACCTACACTGCAGCACATCTCGTCGTTTCACCACATCGACATTGTATGCAATATACAAAAAACACCATCGTCATGATCATACGAGGGCTTTCAAGAGGGATCTCAATTTATAATTATAGGATATGTTCTATACCAGTGGAGTCAAACTCGCTTCGCACAGCTCGTATGCCACCAGGGTCCAACAGATTTTGCGGCCCGCATGAATGATTACAAAATAAAAATATATCACCCATTTTTCAAGTATATTATAATATATTACATATTATATAAACATAATAATGCGAAGCAAAGCCGTCCTCTCTAAAAGTAACAGGTTTATTTAGGAAGAATATAACTGTATTGAGCATGAATATTTTAGGGCGAAAAGAATAAGAAAACGGTACAGCCTTTCGACCTATTGTCTACGAATCGAAGAGCACTGTCCACCGTGTTACTGTACCAAAGGGAAGTCTTCTGAGAAGGGAATATTATTTGCGCAGAATTGAAATCAAGCGCTGGCAACACTGATCGACCTTGAAAAGCTGGTAGCTAGTTTCGTTCAGCCGCATCAGTTGTGTAAGAGACCCATCTGACTTGGGATCCTTTACTTGTTTCGGTACAGGCACACCTTCTTACCACGTGTTCCTAGTACTTTGTAACTCGTGTATCACCATGATTTACAACTCGTGTAAGGAAGAAACGATAACCAAAAATAAGAATAATCGACCAATAACCATACATTTAATTTAGAATCAGTGTTCTACCAAAATGATATTGTCATACGTCGTTTATTAGAAGGTAGCACTTCAGAACATTTTCGCCTAATATCTGCGGTCTCACAGCCGTTTTCTACATACGTCTGGTCCGCCCACGTCCAGTGTTTCGAGCTGAGCTTCTTGCAGCATGGCGTCTACTCAACAAACCGGTCCCGCCTACGGAGTTCCGCTAAAGCCCTTCGGGCGTAACCTCGAAAGGAGTGTTGATCCTGGGTGAAGTCAGCAAGTATCCCCACACCACTGGCATTAACGCACATATATACACTGACGGTAAAAAAATCCCAACACCACAAAAACATAATTGTAGAGGAATGAAATGGCGGCAATACATTTGTATAGGTAACACATTTAATCGATTAAGGTTTCAAGATCACAGCTTAATGTAAGCGCGAGAAGAGCCATTTCAAATGTGAAATGCTGGTACATTAATAACCGGTGTAACCGCCAGAATGTTGAATGCAAGCATGCAAACGTTCATGCATTGTGTCGTACAGGTGCTGGATGTCAATTTGTGGGATGGAGTTCCATGCCTGTTGCACTTGGTCGGTCAATACAGGGACGGTTAATGCTGGTTGGGGGTGACGCTAGAGTTATCGTCCAATGATTTCCCATACGTGCTCGATTGGAGAAAGATCTGATGATCCAGCAGGCCACAGCAACATGTCGACACTCTGTAGAGCATGTTGGGTTACAACATCGGTATGCGGGCGAGCGTTATCCTGTTGGAAAACACCCCCTGGAATGCTGTTCATGAATGGCAGCACAACAGGTTGAATCACCAGACAGACGTACAACTGTGCCGTCAGGGTGCGTGGGATAAACACGAGAGTGATCCTGCTGTCATAGGAAATTGCTCCCCAGACCATAACTCCAGGTGTTGGTCCAGTGTGTCTCGGCCGCAGACAGGTTGGTTGCAGGCGCTCACCGGCCTCCTTCTAACCAACACACGGCCATCACTGGCACCCAGGCAGAACCGGCTTTCATCAGAAAACACAACAGATCTCCACTAAGTCCTCCAATGAGCTCTAGCTTGAACCACTGACGTCGCAAACGGCAGTGGTTTGGAGTAAGTGGAATGCACGCTACAGGGCGTCTGGCTCGGAGCTGTCCTTCAAGTAACCGATTTGTAACAGTTCTTTGTGTCACTGTGGTGGCAACTGCAGCTCGAATTTCTGCCGCAGACGTAGTACGATCAGATACGGCCATACGTCGTACACGGCGGTCTTCCCTCTCAGTAGTGCCACGTGGCCGGCCAGAACCCGGTCTTCTTCAGGCAGTACCTTCCCTTGACAACTGCTTCCAACAATCATGCACAGTGGCTACATTCCTGCCAAGTCGTTCTGCAAAATTGCGGAAAGAAAATCCACCTTCTCGTAGCCCTATTACACGACCTCGTTCAAACTCCGTGAGCTGTTGATAATGGCTTCTTCGTCTTCTTAAAGGCATTCTTGACTAACATCAACACACTACGTCGAATCTCAACGATAACTAACGCTCACGAACGTTACAGCGCGTATTTACAGCAAACCTGCTTTGCATGTACCGAGGGCGCTATAGCGCCACACGTATGCGCCGAGCGCGAAAGTTGCATAGACGTCATCTTACAGATGTACTCTCACCGCCTACTAACTGTCGTTTATCTAACACAACCCCTTTTTGGTGTTGGGATTTTTTTCCGTCAGTGTATATAATGTAAATAAAAAGAAAAGAAAATGTGAACTTAAACTTGACATGTCTAGGACACGTTGTTCACAAGTACTTACTAAAAGAAAGTCCTCTTCAAATAATGCACCTCCAAACACTGTGCAGAAAAGTCACTTCGCGCAAAAATTGGAATTACAATTTGTCACCTCCTCGTATACATAATTTAAAATAGTGAAGTACCAGACTATCTTACATTAAGCTATATATTTCCATCAGATGGTTTGATGGAATCTTCATAGATGGTAAATAAAACCACTTGAATTTTCGTTTTGTTATATATGAATAACATATGGAGCTTAAAATAATTATTATCTCTTTGTGCTTTTTTTACGTTTTTCATTTATCGAAGGCTTTGTCATAAATATGTGGTTAAAAACGCCTAGCATGAAGGAGAAATACTAACAGCATACAGTTGGATGTAAGAGAAGAAACTGAATGGGTCCCACACAGCCGTTTATGATCATCCTACTGTTTCTGTTCAGATTACAAATAAAAAAAACTTTCGAATCAGGAAATCATGAGTGGAACATTTGTCTTATAGTTTAACGCATGTGGAATGTATCTCTATTCCAATATGGAATGTAAGAACTATTTTCACATGGAGAGATAATCGAGTTTTCAAATATATATATATTTCTTAACTAATTCCAGACAGCTTTATATATTTCCAGATAAGACATCCTGGTTACATCTTATGTTGCACGAACGCCTTCCACGCTGTACCTACAATTTATTTGAAGCCTTCCGAACATCATGAAATAGAAGGAATTAATTCCATTTGCTCTTACGATACGAGGAAATTTCCTGCTACTCCACTAATTACCCAATACAGGTGCTTAAAGATACACATGTCAGGAAATCCCTTCTCTAAAACTCTAATTCTAATAAAGAAATGATAGGACAGCGTAATTTCCGAAGACCACAATACCCAGAAGAAGAACAGCTTTTCACAACTGCGAAACTGTGGACGCTGCTCCGGTGGTCCAGTGGTCTAAGAGATGGCTTCTGATCATTCGTCCGAAAGGAATTCGAGTTCGAATCCCGGTAAGACATTGATGTTTTTTTTTTCTTATGGCACTGGCTCTCTCCTTTCCCTGGAAGCAGTGTCCCTAAATTAGAGACGGACGACTACCCATTGGGGTAATAACGGTGGTCGTTAAACCTCCATTAAAAAAAAACAACAACTGTGGACCGTCATTTGTTGATTCGAAATCACCTCCACGGAGCATCAACGAAAAAATCTACCAACTATGGAATTGTCTTCATGCTCAGGGCGCGGTTTGCAGATTGGTCCTTACTGAATCCCTGAACACTTGTTGTGACCTTAGACCATAACACAGCAACCAAAATGTTAATATCAAATAGATGTGTTTATTAACGCACACCGAAATATAATCATCTTAAATTTCAAGCAAAGTTTTGTTTCCTTGAGTTTCGGAAATCAGTGTTATGAGTTTCTGATTTGCGTTATTTTTTTCTTTAACTAAATTGAGGAATACCTCTTTACACATGGAGTGATGAATAATTGTTTCTTTACATGCTTCCGTGTTACAAATTAAATTGCATTTATTTCCACCCTTTTTAATCCGTTGGTAATAAAAGATTGAAAATGGTTCCTACTGAGGGCCTTACTTTGTAAGCCACTATAATGCGCATTTTCTATTTCTATTGCAGTACTTCAAAAATATATAAAAAAATATGAATCTTTGAATTTCTCTGTCAAAAGGAACAATCTGCATTTATGCAACCTTGTTTTTCATAGACGTAAGTCATTATTAAAATTTGAAATTTAATAATGACTTAGGTCTATGCAATTAAATTTTTAATATTTAGTTAAAATAAAATGAAAATAAATTTTTTATACATAATATTTTGCACTTTAGTAATTTCGGGCCTCGGGTGGCCTAGTGGTCAACATTCGTGACTGCCACGGACAAGACCTCGGTTTCGATCCCAGGCAGGTACTAACGCTCGATCCACTAAATATCCGCCGTGCGTCGGATGTGCACGTTAAGCCGTCGGACCCCGGGTACTGTCCATTTCGGTAATAAATAAGGACGTCTTCCTTCCCCCTTTCGACTTCGCTTCCTTGTCACTTTCCTATCGGGCACTCTAGCCCAAATCTACTAGCTTCCGATTTCTAAGGGCTGTTTAAGACCTGGGGTCAAACACTCTCTTCCTAAAATCTTCAACATATTATTTGATCTTTAATAATTTGCTTTGCAGGTATGTACATAATGGCCTTTGAATCCTTTTAAATCACAAAAATCATTTGTAGCAACAACAAGAATATTTTCCTCATAATATTTCAAAAGTTCAAGTTTGCTGGACTGCAAGAAATATCTTCAAAGAAAAAAATCGCAATACCTGAAAATATAGTGCATGTGCAGAATAGCATTGCACCAGTTAGCTCACAATTTGAACACAATTTATCACTACATAATTTTAAATTTCAAATTGCTTTTATATGGATAAAAACTGACACATTCGGACAAACTCTTTTTAGCAATCATCCTGTATAAAATTATATTGTGAAAGAGCGAGACGATACTTAAAAAACTTTCAAGAAATACCATGCAGAAAATGCATCCCTCTTTTTGTACTGATTTCCAGAAAATTCCACTGCAGATCGTTCATTCTTGAACCTTTAATTTTAGTGATAACCTTTTTTTGTTGGTATCTTATCACACCAAATATAGACCCATATACAACCTTAAAAAACGCCATAATGCCTTCAAGTTGGAACTGAGCAACAGATTCTCTGCTTTAGAAAGCCTAACATCGGAAGAAGTGGATATTTCTGAAGTTAACAGAAAAGTAACCAAAGCTCATATGGAAACAGCAAAAAAATTAGCTGGGTCTAAGAAAAAGATGCATGTGAACAAATTATCAGGTAAAACCAAAATGTTGATGTAAAAAAGAAGAGAGATGAGGACAACTAAAGAAGATGTGACTTCCAAAGTGGAATATATAGAGCTATGCAAGACAGTACGAAAAAGTATCACTGAAGACGTAAGGAAATTCAACTGTGAACTATTGAGGAAGGCAACTGAAAATAACCAAAGCCTAAAGATAGCAAAGGGACATCTCAGTAAGGGAAGAAAACAGATTATGGCACTCAGAAAACAAGATGGTTCTGTAACAAGAAAGAGAGGCAAAATTTTGACAAGAGTGAAATATTTCTACTCCAAATTATATAAAAGGGATGATACGTGTACTCCAGACATCATGAAAGGTACCACTACCAGAATTCTTCCAGCTGAGGTTGCACATGCAATCAAGAACATGAAGCGGGGAAAAGCTACAGGAGAAGATGGAATTACTGTAGACATCATACAAGAAGCAAGTGGAGAAATTGAAATAGTACTCGCTCAAGTTTTCACTCGATGCCTTGATGAAGGGACGATTCCTGAGGATTGGAACAACAGTACAATGATCCACCTACATAAAAAAGGTGACATTGAGGATCTCAGAAACTACAGATCTATCAGCCTCCTATCAGTCGTTTATAAAATCTTCACTAAAGTTCTTTCACACCGCTTGAAAGTAACACTGTACACGACTCAACTGAGAGAACAAGCTGGATTCAGGAGTGTCTACAGCACTACTGGTCATATCCGCGTACTGAGAGAACTAATTGAAAGAGCGAGGAAATATGAACTTCCATTGTCCATGGCTTTTATTGATTATGAAAAAGCCTTTGATTCGGTGAAACCATCAGCACTTACAATGGCTCTGAAATCCTGCGGTATTGAAGATGCGTACATTAAAATTATTAATAACATCTATGAAAATGCAAGTGCAAAGATTTGGCTGTTTGAGAGTACAGCACACATAAAAATTAGAAAGGGAGTGAACAAGTTGGCACCATATCTCCCAAGCTCTTTAATGCCACATTGGAAAATGTCATTCAATCACTGAACTGGGAAAACAAAGGGATAAAAATTAATGGAGATTATCTAACCCACCTTCGTTTTGCTGATAACGTAGTCATTTTTGCAACTATCCAGCAGAGCTGCAGAGTATGACCCAGGAACTTGCTGACAACAGTACAGAAGTGGGATTAAAAATGAACTTTCTGATGACAAAAGTGATGTACAACGCTTTTACAAGCAATGAACATTTATTGATTGACGGAGAAAAGCTGGAGATAACAGATACGTACATTTATCTTGGACAGCAGATATCAAGTGAGGGTAACATTCATGAAGAAGTTAATCGGCGTATAAAACTTGCCTGGAGAGCTTTTGAAAGAAACAGCATATTTTTCTACAGCAATATGCCATTATGTCTTAAAGGAAAAGTGTTTGATCAATGCATCCTTCCAGTACTTACGTATGGTGCAGAGACGTGGACCTTAACTAAAAGAGACATACAAAGGCTGCAGACAACTCAAAGAGGCATGGAGAGGTGCATGCTGGGTGTAACCAGGAGAGATAAGAAGAGGAGCTTGTGGATCCGAAAAATGACAAGAGTGGAAGACATCATGATCAGAGTAAAATCCCTGAAATGGCAATGGGCTGGACATACTGCCAGAAGGACAGACCATCGATGGACAGCCGAAATTATAGATTGGATTCCAAGGGACAGGAAAAGACCCAGAACAAGACCACTTGGTAGATGAGTGGATGAAATTCGAAAGTATGCTGGAGTAACATGGAGAAGAATTGCACAAGACAGACCGTTGTTAAAGAGGCTTGGAGAGACCTTCGTCCAGCAGTGGATTGATAATGGTTGACAATGATGATGATGATAATGAAGATACAGAGGTTGAGTGGAAAGTTTAGCGATATTCGGATCACTTAAGGAACGCATATGGCGTAGCAAATCCGTTTTTTTATCGTGGTTAAAATTGTATAAAGATCCGCCAAGCTACCACGCTCCAATGGGAGGCATTCTCAAGGCAAATTTTATGTCCTCATTGCTTTGAGAAAGATTCCCAAAGGAGTGTGAAGGCTTGGCGAATTTTTATACAAATTTACACCACGAAAATAAACGGATTTACTACCCTACAAGCGTTACCTGCGTAGTCATTGCCATGTTTCAAATGGTAACCATGCGACGTTTGGCATGATTGAAATCTTGCTTTTTTTCATTTCAGTCGTTGGGTGACGCAGTACCCAACGAGCACACATTTTGCTGTATCCGGAAATGTTAACAATGTCATTGGCATAAGTAAAAACGCCTTACTTGCTATGGATCTCTGAATTATTCTTCGATTTCCTCTGACCAGCTTACCGACTTTTTGCGTGTTCAAACCTCATGTTGATATTAAGTGCCTCCTACTCCGCGACAGATTTAAGGCTAACATCCGTCTACTGTCCTTCACCTTTCTCACAAAAAGACGGACCGTGCTCATGTACAAAGATCAGACACCAGAGACTGCCACTAATCTAGTGTAAATGTCTTTGGGAGGTTCATTTTTTTGAGTTACTAGCAATGATGGCCGATCTCCGAACGGTCAATCGATAAAATAATTTTTTGAACACAAAAATAAAGTAAAGGATAAGTAATTAAAGGAAAGAAAAGTAATTTAAACTCCATAACTGTTTCAGCAAACGGTTTGACGTAAAATAGAGCAGGCTTTTACGCCCCTTAATTTTAAATCAAAATTTGAAATTTTCAAAGCATTCCAGTGATTCTGACAAATTTATATTTAAGTCTATCAGCATTTTGAAACAGTAAAGCTATGCCACCCTTTTGATTTTTTTGATTTTCAAACTCTTTTCTGTGTAGAAGTGGTAGAAAACTTCAAGCAGAAAATTTTTCAAAGCACTGTTTTTTTTTGTTTTTTTTTTTTTATTTCGTGCATTTGCAGACATCCGGACTTTAAGACCTACGAGCATGTCAATTTTTGGATTTCTAGGTTATTTAGAAGTTGTCAAAAAATTATCGAATAGTTCAAGCAGACAATGTTCCAAAGCCACTAATTTGGTTTTATGGTTATAGGACCTTAATATCTATGTGCAGGCCAATTTTCAGATCTCTAGGTCATTTAGAAGTGGTCAAACAATTTGCGAAAAGTTCAAGCAGACAATGTTACAAAGGGTTCTACGTCAATTCGTCGCGTGCGTCAATTCGTCGCGCGTCAATTCGTCGACTGCGTCAATTCGTCGCGCGTCAATTCGTCGACCACGACGATTCGTCGCGCGTCAATTCGTCGCCGACAAATTCGTCGACTACGTCAATTCGTCGCGTTTACATATTTTGGTTACATACAAAACGTACAATTTCGAACGTCTTGCTCCCTGATCAAATTTATAAAGTTTGGACACGCAGACAGGATAGGAGTGTTACGTTTTTCTTTGGAACTAAAAATATTAGACGGTAGACGGTTTTTGGAACGGGGCAAGGCCCGGTTGGTCAGAGCCCCCCATACACAAAATATTCGTAAGATCTACAGTTTTCAAATAAGAACCACCAAATCAGGTATCCTATCTCATAGTACTCTAACTTAGACGGTTGTCGGTTTTTGGAACGGGTCAAGGCCAAGGGGAGTCAGAGCCCCCCCATACATACAAAATTTTCGTAAAATCTAGTTTTCATTTCAGAACCGTCCAATTTGGTATCATGAAACCCTAACTTAGACGCTAGACGGTTTTTGGAAGGGGTTGTAGCCCGCGGGGTCGGAGCCCCTCCCCCTCATAAAAAATTCCGTAAAATCTACAGTTTTCATCTTAGAACCACCAAATTTGGTATACTATCTTATGGTACTCTAACTTATACGACAGACAGTTTTTGGAACGGGTCAAGGCCAGGGGGTCAGAGCCCCCCACATACAAAATTTTCTTAAAACCTACACTTCAAAATTGCCTTTATTCTTCAGTAAAATAACATTTCTATGTACATGACAATGGAAATCTGCCAATAAATAGAGTATTATATACATCAGCTGGAAAGTTCCAGTGAAACGTAAAACAAAATATTGTTAAAATCATAAAATTATTTCGCCACGTAGGGCGAAGGAGAGGCAGACAATAAGGCACGAGCGATACAAATGAAAATGTTTACCTACAGCATTGTAGACAGGAAAAGACATGATTCTATACTATGCACAAATTCCAATTAAGCATTACTACCATACTAAAGATTAAACATGCACAAGGTACTAATTCACATAAAAGACCATGGGTGAGAAGGAACTAACAGGTGCAACAGTATTTGGAGATATGACAGTAATGGTAAAAACAAATAAGCAGAAATACTAATCATATGTACAGAATTATGCAGTGACAAGAGAGAAATATGCTAAACGGACCCAGGAGAGCAACTTTACAAAAAACAGAAATCGAACAGTAATGCAATGCACAAGTTTCATATCATATGTTCAGAACAATACAGCGACAAGCAAGAAAGCCATTAAACATACCCAGAAGGGCACCTTCTCATGAAACAGAAACCCAACAGTGATGCTACATCCAAAATTTACAACATATATAGAGAAGTATTCAGTGCAAGGGGAAATAACGCTAAATGTACTCAGAAGGGCATCTTGTTACATTAAATTATACACACAGTGACTAATATTTTAAAAATACATTCAACATAATGAAGGGGACATTGCGTGGGCAGTAAACTGTGCAGAAGGAATAATTATATACAACAACATAAAATCCAACATTATTGAAGAGACCATGGGAAACATGGTGAGCTGTCTCCAATGGCACATAAAACAGAATAATCACAAATAGCGAAGCACCAAAATTAATACGAAAAACATGATTTGTTACAGTGAACGTGGGCGACAACAAAAATCCCCCTTATATGTTGACATGTAACTGCAAATTGTGGATATGGAACCACCCAGACGATTGGGCCCAGGTGGATTGAAAAACGGTATCGGTGTACAGTTTTCAATTCAGAACCACCTAATCTGGTATACTATCTCATGGTACTCTAACTTAGACGCTAGACGGTTTTTTGAAGGGGTTGGAACCCGGGGTCATACCTAACCCCCGAATAAACAATTTTTCGTAAAATCTACAGTTTTCAGTTTAGAACCACCAAATCTGGTATACTATCTTATGGTACTCTAACTTAGACGGCAGACCGTTTTTGGAACGGGTCAAGGCCCGGGGGTCAGAGCGCCCGACATACAAAATTTTCTTAAAAACTACAGTTTTCAATTCAGAACCACCTAATCTGGTATACTATCTCATGGTACTCTAACTTAGACGCTAGACGGTTTTTGGAAGGGGTTGGAGCCCGGGGTCAGACCCCCCCCCGAATTTTTTTTTTGTAAAATCTACAGTTTTCAATTTAGAACTACCAAATTTGGTATACTATCTCATGGTACTCTAACTTAGACAGTAGACCGTTTTTGGAACGGGTCAACGCCCGAAGGGTCAGAGCCCCACATACAAAATTTTCTTAAAAACTACAGTTTTCAATTCAGAACCACGAAATCTGGTATACTATCGCATGGTACTCTAACTTAGACGCTAGATGATTTTTGAAGGGGTTGCAGATAGGGGGGTAAGGGCCCCTCTCATAAAAAAATTCGCAAAATCTACAGTTTTCAAATTTAGAACCACCAAATTTGGTATACTATCTCATAGTACTCTAACTTACACGACAGACCGTTCTTAGAACGGGTAAAGGCCCGGGGGATCAGAGCCCCCCACATACAAAATTCTCTTAAAAACTACAGTTTTCAATTTAGAACCACCAAATCTGATATACTATCTCATGGTACTCTAACGTAGACGCTAGACGGGATTTGGAAGGGGTTGGAGCCCGGGGGGTAAGACCACCCCCGAATAAAAACTTTTTCGTAAAATCTACAGTTTTCAATTAACCACCAAATTTGGTATACTATCTCATGGTACTCTAATTTAGACAGTAGACCGTTTTTGGAACGGGTCAAAGCCCGGGGGTCAGAGTCCCCCCTAATTTTTTTTGAAAAATCAACAGTTTTCAATTAAGAACCATTAAGTATGGTATCATGAAACTCAAACTTAGACGCTAGACGGTTTTTGGAAGGGGTTGGAGCCCGCGGGGTCGGAGCCCCCATTATAAAAATTTTCCTAAAATCTACAGTTTTCATCTTAGAACCACCAAATTTGGTATACTATCATATGGTACTCTAACTTAGACGGTAGACCGTTTTTGGAACAGGCCAAGGCCCGGGGTCAGAGCCCACTCCCCTAATTTTTTTTGTAGAATCTACAGTTTTCAATTAAGAACCATTAAGTATGGTATCATGAAACTCAAACTTAGACGCTAGACGGTTTGGGGAAGGGGTTGGAGCCCGGGGGTGTTATCCCCCCCCCGTCACAAAAATTTCGTGAAATCTACATTTTTTAATTTAGAGCCACCAAATCTGGCATACTATCTTATGGTACTCTAACTTAGACGCTAGGCGGTTTTTGAAAGGCGTTAGAGCCCAGGGGTCAGAGACCTCCCCAATAAAAGAAAATCGTAAAATCTACAGTTTCCAATTTAGAATCATCACCAAATTTGGTATGCTATCTCATGGTACTCTAACTTAGACGGTAGACCGTTTTTGCAAGGGGTTTCAGCCCGGAGGGGGTAAGAGCCCCTTCATAAAGAAATCGCAACGTCTAGTTTTTAATTTAGAACCACCAAATTTCGTATACTATCTCATGGTATTCTAACTTAGACGGTCGACGGTCTTTGGAGCAGGTCAAGGCCCGGGGTGTCAGAGCCTTCCCCCGTCACATACATACAAATTTTTCGTAAAATCTAAGTTTTAATTCAGAACCATCAAATTTGGTATCATGAAACTCTAACTTAGACGCTAGACGGTTTTTGGAAGGGGTTGGAGCCCTAGGGGTCGGTGCCCCCCTCATAAAAATTTCGTAAAATCTAAAGTTTTTAATTTAGAGCCACCAAATTTGGTATACAATCTCATGGTACTCTAACTTAGACGGTAGACCGTTTTCGGAACTGGTAAAGGCCCGGGGGGTCGGAGCTCCCCTCATAAAAAATTTCTTTAAGTCTACAGCTTTCAATTTAGAGCCACCAAATTTGGTATACTATCTCATGGTACTCTAAATTAGACGGTAGACCGTTTTTGGATCGGGTTAAGACCAGGGGTCAGAGACCCTCCCCCCTATAATTTTTTTTTCGTAAAATCGACAGTTTTCAATTCAGAACCATTAAATATGATATCATGAAACTCTAACTTAGACGCTACACGGTTTTCGGAAGGGGTTGGAGCCCCCGCCCCTATAAAAATTTCGTAAATTCTACAGTTTTCAATTTAGAACTACCAGATTTGGTATACTATGTGATGGTATTCTAACTTCGACGGTAGACCGCTTTTGGAACGGGTCAAGGCCCGGGGGTCAGAGCACCAAACATACCAAATTTTCTGAAATACTACAGTTTTCAATTCCGAACCACCAGATCTGGTATACTATCTCATGGTACTCTAACTTAGACGCTAGATGATTTTGGAAGGGGTTACAGATTTTTTTGTGAAGGGGGTAAGGACCCCTTTCATAATAAAATCGCAAAATCTAGTTTTCAATTTAGAACCACCAAATTTGGTATACTATCTCATGGTACTTTAACTTAGACGGTCGACGGTCTTTTGGACGGGTCAAGGCCCTGTGGGTCGGAGCCCCCCCCCCGCACACACACAGACATACAACATTTTCTTAAGAACTGCAGTTTTCAATTCAGAACCACCAAATTTGGTATCATGAAACTCTAACTTAGACGCTAGACGGTTTTTGGAAGGGGTGGGAACCCGGGGGTGAGAGCCCCTCCCCTCATAAAAATTTCGTAAAATCTACAGTTTTCAATTTAGGACAACCAGATTTGGTATACTACTTATGGTTATCTAACTTAGACGGTAGACGGTTTTTGGAAGGGGTCCGGGCCCGGGTCAAGGTAGCCCCATGCAAATTTTTTGTAAAAAGTTCCGTTTTTTACTCTTAAGAATACCCTATCTACGTTCTAAGGCGCTCTTTGGCTCTTTGAAGGTCTTGCACCATAAACCATCAACCAACCAACTAACCAACCTACGGTCTAAGTTAGGGACTGTAGATAACAATAAAGTGCAACAATATGCGTTTAATGGTGTATTAAAAACACAAATCTATATAGTTTTTTTCTTTTGATTGGAGGTTTAACGACCACCGTGAGCACCTCAATGGGCTATAAGCAGTCGCCCGTCCCTAATTTAGGGTCACTGGTTCCAGGGAAAGGCGAGAGCCAGTGCCGTAAGACAAACACAACATCCATGCCTCACCGGGATTCGAACCCGGACCCCTTACAGACGAATGATCAGAGGCCAGCGCCTTAGACCACTGCGCTACCGGGGCGGCCTATATAGTTTAGCTTTCACTACCAACAAGCGGCTTCTCAGAAAGAAATATAATGTATTGTAAATAGAGAGTTCCAGATATTCAAAATTCAAAACGGTAAGAAAATGATGATCAATGCCAATGTGAAGTCGTACGCATGCGACATCACATAGGTACATTGCATTTCTGTGTAGCGGGATTCACAGAAGCACACGCCAGATGTACGGCAGTTCTATAGATGTCTCCTAGAAGGTAAGTATTCCCATTCTTTTTCCTTCTTTTTTGTTTCGCAAAATTGAATTAACTAAATCAAAAAATTTAAAATAAGTTTACTGAAAAATTGCAGGAATATCTTTTGAATTCATTAACTTTCACCCGCTGAACTTGGTGATTCCACAAATAGTAATATGTACCTGGCAAATAACTGGTATCCCTGCTAGTACAAATTATATTCATGATTTATTTGCGTCCAGTTCAATCTAGTATGTCCATAAGAGCAATTGGGGCCGTATGAAAAATACATTTCAACGTGCGCCGCTACGGCGGCGGAGTGATCTAGGCGCTGGCTTCTGACCACTTGTCGAGAAGGATCCTGGTTCAAAACCCGGTGAATCATGGACGTTGTGCTTTACTTCTGGCACTGGCTGTCCCCCTTCCCAAGAACCAGTAGCCCAAAATTGGGAACGTCCGACTGCTTATAGCCGACTGAATTGATCACGGTGGTCGTTAACCCCCCCCCCTTTTCCCCCAAAAAATATTGCGACGTGTCCATGCTATTTGTTGTGGACCGTACAAAAAGTATGTTTTTGATATCAACGTGTCCACTTCCATGTAGGCTGGCCATAAAATGTTAGGGGACCGTACAAAATTGCACTTTTGTTTTCACCTTGTCAGCGTTTCGGTATATTGTTGAAGTATACGTATATATAGTTGGTCCATTTCAGCACGTAGTTTGGTTTATATAGAAAATAAAGATAATGTTACATTTTTACTCAGCTACATCACATTAATCCCAAAGGCTATTTGTTGAAATCTTTAATCCGCCGTGCTTATATTCACAACGTTAACATAACATGTCAAGTTATTAATGTTGCAGTTTTACCCTGTCACAAAACTTTAGTTACAAGACCTTAGGCGTAAAGTTTTTTTAGGAATTTTTAGTCCGACGTATTCATAAGGTTTCGATAACATGCCAAGGTTATGGTACTGCGTTTTGACTGAGGCACAAAAATTATTAAACAGGCCTTAAGCCTTTTTATCAGTTTTCAATCAACCGTGCTCATATACATAAAATTTTCAGAGAAAGTCAAGTTTACTGTGTTGGGCATTTACTCGAGTACAAAACTATAAACAGCCATTAACTTTCACCCGCTGAACTTGGTGATTCCTCAATTCATCCATTAACAAGTATTTTAAGTGATTGTATGCTATTGTCATATTGATAATGTTTGATGACAAGTCAGGTTAATGATGTTGCATTTATTAAAGACTTAAAAAGGTGTAGAGGCTAGTAATTTGAATCATTTGTGGAGGGTCTTTGCCCGTATTTCTCGCTCGTTCTTTTATTTGCGCTCTTGCAACAGCAACATCACTTTTCTCCGGTCTTGGAGCATGATTATGTGGTTTCTCATTACGCATCCTGTGTTCATCTCCAATAAGAATAGTACTAGCAAAGCCAGTACAATTTCCATATTTTCTTTCAATACAGTGACAATACCGTAAATCACCTCGCACTCTGTTAGGGCAAAATAAATACCCTTTCCATTTCAGCAAATCATTTTCTTTTTTGTGAGTTAACTATTTGGGTTGCATTCTTCACCTGCATAGTGCCTTCGGAAAACAATGCACTTTCTCTTTCCAAAATATTTAGAATGATATATTTCCACTATTATCACTTGACAACGCACAACAAAGGTTTCAACAAGCACGTTCTCTGTTCTCCAGTCAACTACGAACAAATGAGCAACCATTCAATAAAACACTCAGAATACAGACAATCACGTGCAGCTTGTTCCTCCAGTTAGGATTTGCGCGAAGTTCAAGATTTCCGTACCTGCGGTCACAAGAAGTGGTTAATTTTAAGGATCGACATCTCATCTTTTGTTTTTCCAAAACGCAGAGGTACATGTATTTTTCAGCTGGGACGCTCCAGGCGGGGGATCAACAGATGCGAAGAACCGGGGAGCCAGGTTCCGGAGGCGGCAGCAGGCGCGGACTGGGCAGCTGTACTCTGGGCCGGTAGGCGTCATGCTAATTCTCAAAAGTAAATTCAAGTTTTTTCTGTGTTACACCATGCGTATGGAAGAAAATTGTTATACTGAAACGACAATTTGTTTATCCGTAACATATTAAACGAAACCTACGTCACTACGTGCCAAATGATATGTAAGCCAAACACAGTTTTTCATGCAACACCTTCCCCTGCATTTTTAAGTTCAGATCTGTCTCGTTCGACTTATTTCCTGTACCGCCCCTCTCTTCCGCTAATTGCAATTTATTGCCGTGAAATTGGTGTTTTACGTTGGGATGTATTGCCGTCTGTCCTGAAGACTACAGTGAAAGCGGGGAACCCCAGGGGAAGAGTATTCCATCAAAAGCAACAGAAATCCAATGCGACAGCAAAACTTTGTTTGTTGGCATTACATCCAAGCAATTTAGGCGAAGTAGGAAGTGTGTTTTTCTACTACGACACCAGAAGATTGTCGCAAATGATCAGGCGATTACGTTACAGATGTGTCCTTAAGACTTCTCTTTCAAGACGTCCAAAGGCCGGCACTAGGGGATGGGGAGGGATACAGTGCGGAAGCTCTTTTTTGTTGCAGTTAGAAATTCTTAAGCTCATTCTTCCTTAAAACTTTGCCTGGTTACCAGTAAGTACTGTCTCATGCCTCAACCATTGCACAGATTTGTTGTTTTTGTTTTCATTCTTTGAGTTAACAGCGGGAAAATATCTGAACTGCGTTGTTTCAGTTGGAAATATTTTTTTTTACTTCAGCAACAGGGCTTCACGTATAATTGCAAAATACTTCGATAGAATAAACATACCTTACATAAAGAGTTTGCATGAGAAAATAGATTAATAATAAGGAAAATATTCTAAAACCAAAAAAAGAAATTGCGGAGCCGAAAAGGCTAGGTAGAGGAAACAAAAGGCTCTAAGAAAAAGTTCATATTTAAAGATACCTGTAGTCGCTTAATGAGTAGGTGGTATAACTCAATACAAAATCATGTGCTGTATTTGAAAAAAAAAATTATAAGCAAGTAGGCATCGTGACTGTCCACAGTTTCCCCTTTTCATCCTGTCGACATTACACCACCACAGAAAAGAAAATAACAAAAACATAACAAAAACACCCATACAAAGTAAAATGCCCAAAACATAAAAAGAAGTAACCACACAAATGAAATGCCCAAAACATTAAAAAAACTGCAACCACACAAAACAAAATACCGAAAACATGGTAAGAAATTCTGTTGAAAGCACAATGAAGGTAAACGATAGGAGCCATATATGTTTTTTAAACTTAATACAAGTGTCAAAACTGAAATAAAAAGAGAGAAAAAGAAGTATTCCAAATTTCATTGTTACTTTAGATATTCTGACCTGTTGACATTTCGTAAATTGTACTTGCACTCGGTCAAAAAATATTACTTACAAGGACTCTTTAGTAACTTTTAATCGCTGTGGTCGTATTTATAAGATTTGCATAACAAATCAAGTTAATAATGTTGCGCTTTCATTTAGGCAACAAATACTAATTATTGGCCGCTAGGCCTAGGCCTTTAAATAATTTTTTATAAGCGTAACACTCTTAAATTGATTTGGCATGCAAACCACATATGATCACAGCATTATAAAAATTACTACAAATGCATATGCCTAGGTCTCGGGCGTATCTATTTATGCTTTGTGTTTGAGTAACATTTAAACAGAATTCATTTTATTTTCTATGAAAACTACATAAATATCAGCTCGGAGGACTGAAAACTATCAAAAATCTCTAGGCCAAGGGACTGCTTAATAGTTCCAACCTCAGAAAAGCGCATTGCTAAAATCTTGGACTTCTATGAAAACCTTATGAAAATTAGCACGGCAGACTGAAAATTGCTAAACAGGCCCAGTCCTAGGGCTTTCTAATTATTGTTTTGTACCTGACTAAAAGTGTAACATTATCTTTAGTTCTTACTAGCAGGGGTACCCGGTATTTCCCAGGTAAATATTACTATTTCTAAAATCACCAAGTTCATCGGGTGAAAGTTAATGAATGAAAAAGCTATTTTCGTGAATTTCCAGGAAAGTTATTTTAAATCTTTTGATTTAGTTAATTTATTTATACGAAGCAAAAAAGAATTTACAGTATTTACATTACATTGAATTTCTGCCTGATAACGCAACCGTTGGTGGTGAAAGCTAACGTTTATTAATTTGTGTTTTTAATACACCATGAACCGGATATTTTTTCACTTTATTGTTATTTACGGCCTTTAATCTAGACCGTAGGTGGGGTAATGGAGTGCTGGTTGGTTGGTTGTTTAGTGGATTTTAGTGGCGCATGGGCCAGGTTTGGCCAAAGAGCGCCAGACAAAGAACTATCAGCCACAGAATTTGAAAAGCGTGGAAAATGATTAAGAGCAGACAGGCTTGGTAAAAGATGGAAAAGAGCATGATGAAAGCTGTGAAGACAAGGTAGTTAATTAGGTTTATATAAAAATTTATTAATTTACTATTATAATTATAATTTTTTTTTAAACACAACTACACAAAGGATGAGTCACCAGGAGGGGGACGAACCGTCACCCTCCTCCCCCACACTCCTCTGCAATGCTGGCAGAGGGCGGGGACGAACTGTCACTCTCCTCCCCCCATGTTCCTCTGCAATGTTGGTTGAGGCTGGGGACGAACTGTCACTTTACTCCCCCTATGTTCCTCTATAATGCTGGTTGAGGGTGGGGACCTCGCTGAGGCCGAGACAGTTGCAATGTTGGTCAGGCGGACCGCGACAGTTGGATGGACACTGCACACCTTTGCGGATTGATGGCCGGGTCTTCCGCACGTGAAGACTTTCGGCTGGAAACTGGAAGAGACGGTCGGCTGCAAAAGAGAAGGCCTAGAATCAGGTATTCGAAAAATCTGGAGCTCGGGGAAAAACACCTGTGTCGCTTGGGCAGCTGTAGATCGCTTGGCAAGGGCGGCGAGAGCTACAGGGCGCGGAACAAAGGGCTGCACGGGTTGTGGCAGAGACTGAACTACTGCGGCAAAAGTACGCTGTCGGGTGGTGGGTATACCCAACTTGGCCTTGGCAGCAGGGTACGAGAGGCCTTCCAATGTCTTGAGGCGCTGGATCGCCATCTCGTCCTTCCATTTCATACAGTTGCGGGAGTAAGCTGCATGGGCCTCACCACAGTTAACACAGCAGGCCGCAGAAGTGCAACCATCCCCGTCATGTTCACTGGAGCCACAATTTGCACAACGAGCGGAACTCTTACAGAAACGTTGGGAATGCCCGTACCTCTGGCACCTGAAACAGCGCAGAGGACTGGGAATGTACGGGCGAACTCCACAGACCAAGTAGCCAGCCTTGATTTCGGTCGGAACTTTCGGGGAGTTAAAAGTCAAGATTACATTTTTAGACTTAATCAAGGAACCATCGCGCCGGAACATCATACGACGTGCAGCAATAACACCTTGATCTGCAAGTTCAGTCACCAATTCGTCTTCACTGCATGGCAAGAGATCAAACTCCGAAATAACACCCCGAGAGGTGTTAAGAAACGGGTGAGGTGTCAATTTGACAGGAATGCCCTGAAGACTAGTAAGGTGCAGAAAAGTGTTACTCTGAGAAACACTGCAAGTTTGGACAAGCAGGTCCCCAGAGCGAAGCTTCCTCACAGACTTCAAGGGGCCAACCGCAGCGTCCAAAGCTTTAGAAATGAAAAACGGAGATCTGGTGGACAGTCTCTCATTCAGATCGATGGATTCCACAACTAAGTGTGTAGCATGCGTATTCACAGCAATCGAGGGGAGACGACGCTTCGGAGCGACTGGTACAGCTGCCGAAGAAGAGGTTCCACATTCTGGGTCCAGGTCATGGTCTAAAGACCGTTTAAGGTTATGAGACTTGGTAGGGTGAGAAGACGAAGGAGAGTCGTTTGCAACTATCATTGTCTCAGGTGACTTAAATTTGGAGCGTTTTTTTTGGGTTTACCCATGGAAAAAAAGAAGGAAGATTCGTCTGCAGACTACTCCACCCACCACCGAGCCCTACAAGGGAGAACTGGAGGTCCGCAAGCCGAGAAAATGACGCTGGACACAGTTCTGGAGCTTATACGTTGCAGATATAGTCCGTTGGCTGTGATCACACGCACTCTGCGGACACTTCGGCCTCCTGGTACCGTCATGCCAACGCCTTTGGCATGATCCCACAGCCCCCGGGCTCACCCTGCCGTGCCATACGACAAAAAAGCCGCTAAAGCCCTGTACACAACTTGGTACAAGACTTCTGACTAGAGGTGGGTTAGCCTCTAGCCTCCCGTTTACAGCGAAGCCGGGGTCGAAGAGGAGTGTTGGTACACAGGAGGCACTTAACCGGTCTCCTGCGACCTCAGCCGCCAGACATCCCATTTCCGCCTCACGGGTCACCGCACGCGGCAAACATGCAGGTAGGTCTAGCACCCAAACCAGCTAAAAGGAAAAAAGAAATCCAAAGAAGACAAATCCTGGAAGGGAACCTAAACGGAATCTCAGCAACCTACGAACTGAGCGGTTAATATAAAACAGTTAGTGGTGGAGGGTAACAAAACCACAAGACCGGGGTGTTAGTACATAACGTGGTAGCGATTAGGTAGAGCATACAACACGGGCAACTAGCCAGTGGAGAAAATAAATAAAAACAAAAAAGCGAGACACAAGACCAGCTCGGGATCGTGGGGCCGCGACTCCCCAACAGCTGGATGAACAGCCGTCCCTGCAAACACCAACAGCACCAAAATAAGAAAAAAAACAAGCTGTGGCATGACATCAGATGTTGACCAGTCACAAGGTCAGCTCGGGCCGTGGGGGCGCCGCTCCACAAATAACTGGAAAACCAGTTATCCCCGTGCGGGGAATGGAGTGCTGTATTGGAATGCAGTTCCTAAGAGTAAAAATTTTAATTTTTACGAAAATTTTGAATAGGCCCCTTCACACCGGAACCGACCTTTTCCGTCTGCGGTCTAAGTTACAATACATTGAGGTAGTGTACTAAATTTGGTCGTTCTAAATTCGAAACTGTAGGTTTTACAAAAATTGGCCTGGGGGGGGGGGAGGGGTGGCTCTGGACCCCTGGCTCCAACCGTTTTCAAAAACCGTCTGCATTCTCAGTTAGAGTACCATGACATAGTATACCAAATTTGGTGGTTTTAAATTGAAAACTGTAGATTTTAGGAAATTTTTTTGGGGATGGCTCAGACCCCGTGCCTGACCCGTTACCAAAACCGTCTACCATCTAAGTTAGAGTACCATGAGATAGTATACCAAATTTGGTTGTTCCAAATTGAAAACTGTAGATTTTACAGAAATTTTGTATGGGGGGATGGGGATCTAACCCCCGGGCCCCGACCCGTTCCGAAAATCGTCAACCGTCTAAGTTAGAGTACCTTGATATGGTATATCAAATTTGGTGGATTTTAAATTGAAAACTGTAGATTTCAAGAAATTCTTTATGGGGGGGGAGGACTCTGAACCCTGGGCTCCGACCCTTTCCAAAAAGCCATCTGCCTTCTAAGTTAGAGTACCATGAGATAGTATACGAAATTTGGTGGTTCTAAATTGAAAACTCTAGTTTTTCCGAAAACATTTTATGCTCTTACCCCGTGCCCGACCCATTCCAAAAACCGTCTACCGTCTAAGTTAGAGTACCATAAGATAGTATACCAAATTTGGTGGTTCTAAGTTGAAAACGGTATATTTTACGAAAATTCTGTGGGGGGAGGAAGGGGGGGGGTCTTACCTCCCGGGCCCCGATCCGTTCCAATAACCGTCTCCCGTCTAAATTACAGTTTCATGATACCAAATTTGTTGGTTCTTATGTGAAAACAATAGATTTTACGAAAATTTTGTATGTGGGGGCTCTTACCCCCAGCGCCTTGACTTATTCCAAAAACCGTCTAACGTCTAAGTTAGAGTACCATGAGATAGTATACCAAATTTGGTGGTTCTAAATTGAAAACTGTAGATTTTACGAAAATGTTGTCGGGGAGGGCAATCTAACCCCACGTTCCCCGACGTGTTCTGAAAACCGTCTACCGTCTAAGTCAGAGTACCAAGTTATAGTATACCAAATTTGGTGGTTCTAAATTGAAAACTGTAGATTTCACGAATTTTTAAGGGGGGTTCTGAACCCCGGGCTCCGACCCTTTACAAAAAAACAGTCTACAGTCTAAGTTAGAACACCATGCGATAGAATACTAAATTTGGTGGTTCTAAATTGAAAACGGTGTACTTTACGAAAACTTTGAACGGGGGGGGGGCTCTAATCCCCGGGCTCCGACCCGTTCCAAAAACCGTCTACCGTCTAAGTTAGAGTACCATGAGTTACTATACAAAATTTGGGGTTTTTAAATTGAAAACTAGATTTTACGGCAATTTTGTAGGGGGCTCTGACCCCCGGGCCTAAACCGCTTCCTAAAGCCGTCTACAGTTTAAGTTAGAATACCAGATTTGGTGGTTCTGAATTGAAAACTGTAGATTTTACGGAAATTTTGACGGGGGAAGGGTTCTAACCCCCAGTTCCCCGACGCGTTCTGAAAACCGTCTACCGTCTAAGTCAGAGTACCATGATATAGTATGAAAAATTTGGTGGCTCTAAATTGTAAACTGTGGATTTCACGAAATTTTTTAATGGGGGGGGGGGGGGCTCTGAACCCCGGGCTCCGACCCTTTACAAAAAAACCGTCTACCGTCTAAGTTAGAACACCATGTGATAGTATACCAAATTTTGTTGTTCTAAATTGAAAACTGTAGATTTTACGAAAATTTTGTCGGGGAGGGCAATCTCACCCCACGTGCCCCGACGTGTTCTGAAAACCGTCTACCGTCTAAGTCAGAGTACCATGTTATAGTATACCAAATTTGGTGGTTCTAAATTGAAAACTGTAGATTTCACGAATTTTTAAAGGGGTTGGCGCTCTGAACCCCGGGCTCCAACCCTTTACAAAAAACAGTCTACAGTCTAAGTTAGAACACCATGAGATAGTATACTAAATTTGGTGGTTCTAAATTGAAAACAGTGTACTTTACGAAAACTTTGAACGGGGGGGGGCTCTGACCCCCGGGCTCCGACCCGTTCCAAAAACCGTCTACCGTCTAAGTTAGAGTACCATGAGTTAATATACCAAATTTGGGGTTTTTAAATTGAAAAGTAGATTTTACGGCAATTTTGTAGGGGGCTCTGACCCCCGGGGACCAACCGCTTCCTAAAGCCGTATACAGTTTAAGTTAGAATACCAGATTTGGTGGTTCTAAATTGAAAACTGTAGATTTTACGGAAATTTTGACGGGGGAAGGGTTCTAACCCCCCGTTCCCCGACGCGTTCTGAAAACCCTCTACCGTCTAAGTCAGAGTACCATGATATAGTATAAAAAATTTGGTGGTTCTAAATTGTAAACTGTGGATTTCACGAATTTTTTTAATGGGGGGGGGGCTCTGAACCCCGGGCTCCGACCCTTTACAAAAAAACCGTCTACCGTCTAAGTTAGAACACCATGTGATAATATACCAAATTTTGTTGTTCTAAATTGAAAACGGTATATTTTACGAAAATTTTGTACGTGGGGTGCTCTGACCCACCGCGCCATGACCTGTTCCAAAAACCGTCTCCCTTGTAAGTTAGAGTTTCATGATACCAAATTTGTTGTTTCTAAATTGAAAACTATAGATTTTACAAAACTTTTGTATGTGAGGGGCTCTTACCCCCGCGCCTTGACCTATTCCAAAAATCATCTACCGTCTAAGTTAGAGTACCATGAGATAGTATATAAAATTTGGTGGTTCTAAATAGAAAACTGTACATTTTACGAAAATTTTGTAGGGGAGCGGATTCTATCCCCCCGTGCCCCGACGTGTTCTGAAAACCGTCTACCGTCGAAGTTACAGTACCATGTTATAGTATACCAAACTTGGTGGTTTTAAATTGAAAACTGTAGATTTAACGAATTTTTTTACGGTATGCGGGAGGGGAGCTCTAAACCACGGGCTCCGTCCCTTTACAAAAAAAACGTCTACAGTCTAAGTTAGAACACCATGAGATAGTATACCAAATTTGGTGGTACTAAATTGAAAACGGTGTATTTTACGAAAATTTTGTACGGGGGCGGGCTCTAACCCCCAGGGCCCCGACCCGTTCCAAAAATCGTCTACCGTCTAAGTTAGAGTGCCTTGATATAGTATACCGAATTTGGTGGTTCTAAATTGAAAACTAGATGTTACGAAATTTCGTATAAGGAAGGGGGGAGGGGGGCTCGGAACCCCGTGCCCCGACCCGTTCGAAAAACTGTCTCCCGCTAAGTTAGAGTTTCATGACACAAATGTTGGTGGTTCTGAATTGAAAAATATAGATTTTAAGAAAATTTTGTATGTGGGGGGTCTTACCCCCGGGCCTTCACCCGTTCCAAAAATCTTCTACCGTCTAAGTTAGAGTACCATAAGAGAGTATGCCAAATTTGGTGGTTCTAAATTGAAAACTGTAGATTTTACGCATCATTTTTATGGGGGGGGGTGGCTCTTACCCCCGGGCTCCAATCCCTTCCAAAAACCGTCTAGTGTCTAAGTTAGAGTACCATGAGATAGTATACCAGATTTGGTGGTTCTGAATTGAAAACTGTAGTTTTTAAGAGAATTTTGTATGTGGGGGGCTCTGACCCTCCGGGCCTTTACCCGTTCCAAAAACGGTATGTCGTCTATGTTGGAGTACCATGAGATAGTATACCAAATTTGGTGGTTCTAAATTGAAAACTGTAGATTTTGCGAATTTTTTTTATGAGGGCCCTTACCCCCTGGCTGCAACCCCGTCAAAAATCCGTCTAGCGTATAAGTTAGAGTACCATGCGATAGTATACCAGATTTGGTGGTTCTAAATTGAAAACTGTAGATTTTACGAAAAAGTTTTTATTCGGGGGGGGGGGTCTGACCCCCGGGCTCCAACTCGTACCAAAACCCGTCTAGCGTCTAAGTTAGAGTACCATAAGATAGTGTACCAAATTTGGTGGTTCTAAGATGAAAACTGTAGATTTTACGAATTTTTTTTATGAGGGGGGGCCTCCGACACCGCGTGCTCCAACCCCTTGCAAAAACCGTCTAGCGTTTAAGTTAGAGTACCATGAGATAGCATACCAGATTTGGTGGTTCTGAATTGAAAACTTTTGTTTTTAAGAGAATTTTGTATGTGCGGGGCTCTGACCCCCGGGCCTTTACCCGTTCCAAAAACGGTCTGTCGTCTAAGTTAGAGTGCCATGAGATAGTATACCAAATTTGGTGGTTCTAAATTGAAAACTGTAGATTTTACGAAAAAGTTTTTCTTCGGGGGGGTGACCCCCGGGCTCCAACTTTTTCCAAAAACCGTCTAGCGTCTAAGTTAGAGTACCATGAGATAGTATACCAGATTAGGTGGTTCTGAATTGAAAACTGTAGTTTTTAAGAAAATTTTGTATGTGGGGTCTCTGACCCCCGGGCCTTGACCCGTTCCAAAAACGGTCTACCGTCTAAGTTAGAGTACCATATGTTAGTATACCAAATTTGGTGGATCTAAGATGAAAACTGTCGATTTTACGAAATTTTTTATGAGGGAGGGGCTCCGACCCCGCGGGCTCCAACCCCTTCCAAAAACCGTCTAGCGTCTAAGTTAGAGTTTCATGATACCAAATTTGATGGTTCTGAAATGAAAACTTGATTTTACGAAAATTTTGTATGTATGGGGGGGGGTCTCTGACTCCCCTTGGCCTTGACCGGTTCCAAAAACCGACAACCGACTAAGTTAGAGTACTATGAGATAGGATACCTGATTTGGTGGTTCTGAATTGAAAACTGTAGATCTTACGAATATTTTGTGTATGGGGGGGCTCTGACCAACCGGGCCTCTGACCCGTTCCCAAAACCGTCTACCGTCTAAGTTAGAGTACCATGAGCTAATATACCAAGTTTGGTAGTTCTAAATTGAAAACTATATTTTACGGCAATTCTGTATGGGGGCGGGCTCTAACCCCCCTCTCCAACCGCTTCCAAAAACCGTCTACAGTGTAAGTTAGAATACCACGAGATAGTATACCAGATTTGGTGGTTCTGAATTGAAAACTGTAGATTTTACGAAAATTTTGTATATGGGGACCTAGGACCAACCGGGCCATGCCCCGTTCCAAAAACTGTTTACCGTCTAATATTTTTTGTGCCAAAGAAAAACGTAATATTCCTATCCTGCCTGCGTGTCCAAACTTTATAAATTTGATCAGGGAGCAAGACGTTCGAAATCGTATGTTTTTCTGCATTCGTTTTGTATGTAACCAAAATCTGTAAACGCGACGAATTGACGTAGTCCACGAATTGACGCGCGACGAATTGACGCATGCGACAAATTGACGCGCGACGAATTGACGCAGGCGACGAATTGACGTAGTCGACGAATTGACGTAGTCGACAAATTAACGCACGTGACGAATTGACGTGACACCGTTACAAAGCCGCAGTTTTGATTTTTCTTTTTTGGTTTCGTACTTTTCTAGGTATGCTGACCTTAAGAACTATCAGCATGCCAATTTTCAGATAACTACGTCATTTAGAAGCGGTAGGACAATTCGCGGACGAACACACTAGCATTTTCCCGCTTTGCAATTTATATATGAGGCGAGAACCGATATGTACAGAGGTATTCACGTATGCAGGCGGAAAACGCCGAACTTTAATAAAAACGTTATTACGTCATTTAGAATTACGTCATTACGAGTTTTATATTGTTGCCTTACCTTTCACCCAATGGGAAGAGAGTGCTAAAAATAGCTTCGTCTCCATGGCCTCAGGTCACATGACCAGAACGTTCCACTGTGATTATCGTGAAGACAGTAAGCCGTTAGTTTCTTTCCTTTGCGTCTTTAAAAAAATGCTTAAAAATCAGATATAAACATTTTCTTAATTTTTTTTGTAAAAAAGAGATGATAGTTGTAAGTTTGTGCTGTAAAAATTCCAATGCGTTATTATTTATAGTTTGCCATATATCCATTTTTTTAAATGCATCCCATCGCGAAATAAAGAATTTTGTGAATTTTCAAAATTTAATTTCTCGTAAACTAAATGAAAATTAAAACATGTTAGTAAAATCATTCAATGCATTGATTAGAATACGCTTTCCAACATACCAGAAATCATTACTCAGGTTATAAGGATAATGGCTGTGGAATAAATCTCAGTCCTGTGCCCTGACCTTTGATCCCATTTCGACTATATTCAACAGAACGGGTTCAGTATACATGATAAAGTTTTGTCACAATCGGAGCATTTTTTCGTAAGTTATGACGTATAATGTCGATGGAAGTGATTTCGCTCCTATGTCCTAACCTTTAACCCAATTTCGCCCATTTTAAACAGGGTTTGTTCCCTGGTAGTCCCCTACGACATACTAAAATGTCATCAAAATCGAACCTTTTTTTACGTTAGTTATGACGCACAAAAGCAGTGGAATGGATCCCGCTCCTATGTCCTGACCTTTGAAACCATTTCGTTCACTTTCATTAGGGTTCCTTCCTAGGTGTTCCCCTACCACATACTACAATTTCAACGAAATCAAACGATTTTTACGTGAGTTATCGTGGGGACGAACATACGCACAAAACGCGTGACTTAATGAGGTAGATGGGAATCGCGACCATCTGCTCCCAAAAGTGTGACGTCATAGAACTTTAATAGGATCCACACAAAACGCGTGACGTAATGAGAGAGATGGCGTGACCGCGCGCCAGCATATCAATCGCGATATTGTGACGTCATAAGTTTCTAAGCATGGATAACATTAATGGGACGACGCCATGACACTGAAAACGTGGTGACTCGGGGTGGTTATTTAAACCACTAAACGAATTTTCCTAAAGTCGAGATCAAGCTAAATCGATTTCTAGTACCAGAAACCGGTAGGTTAACGACTTTCATTAAAATCCTTAGAACCCTTTTCAAAATAAAGATTACATACGTACAAGAATTGCTCCTTTAATAGTATGGCATAAGGGTGATGGAATTGATCCCGATCCTATGCCCTGACCTTTGATCCCACTTGGTCCATTTTCAATAGGGTTCATTCCCAGGTGGTCCCCTACGATATACTACAATTTCATCGAAGTCGAACCATATTTACGCAAGTTATGACGCATAAGAGCAAAGGAATGCATCCCGTTCCTATGTCCTGATCTTTGACCCCATTCACCCATATTGAATAAGTTTCCTTGCCAGGTGGTCCCCTAACAAACTAAAATTTCATCGAAATCAAACCATTTTTACGCGAGTCATCGTGCCGACAGGCAGACGGAGCGACGGAGAGACGGACGGACAGAGAGACGGAGAGACGGACAGACAGACAGACGGACGGACGGACGGACAAAGCTAGAGCATATACGTTTCTTCAGCCTACGGTTGGAAAGTGTGAAAAAAGGGTGACGAGGTGCAAAAATTCGGTTATGGCACTACATGCCTACGAAGTTTCGTGGTCCTGTTGCTGTTAGTGTGTCCGGAACGCCACCTGGTAGCAATTTTTTGCTTACCTTAACTTTGAAATACAATAGCTCTTGAAGTATCGCCAGAATCGATAAACGGTTTATTTCAGCATGTTCTGCACACAATTCTCTACAGACGATGTACATTTGATGTTTTTATGTTCAATACGTGTTGCGCTGCGCGCTAGATAAGCAAGAATGTCGCGAAATTTCTAAAATAGCGGCAGCAGGGTAGCCGACAGTTTTTTTTTTAGAATAGAGACTGACGGTTGCTTTACATTCGTCGACACAGCTGAAACACAATGTTCCATTTTAAACGTAATTAAATACGAACAGACAGATGCACGGGACTCCGTCGCGCAGGAAAATGAAGCTAATGGCACAAAGAGTCGTTTGTCATGTGACTAGTTGCTAGGCAACAAGTCATGTGGAAGCACCTGCTCAGAGACTTTGTTTATTGAACATGCCTCGTACCATCGTAGAGAATATTTCAGGTAGCATTTTCACGTGGTGTCATTTTCTCTGGAGTATTCAATTAACATCGCACGGAATAGGACAGTGCAGACACGTGACAATAATTTTCCAAGTTTGTATATACTCATACATCTGCATGCGTTTCTTAATCAACGTATTCGAGCAGCTCTTTTGCATTTCGTGGGACGGATGCATATCAACCGTAGAATCAATATGGCGATCAATATTTTTAGGGACTTACATATACACTGAAGAGCAATTGAATTAGAGACACCTCGCGTTATGGAAATGTGGCGCTGTGGGCGGCACTGTAAACGGAAACGACATGACGTATGCAGCGTTCCAACAATTTAAGGAGCGATGCGACGGGAATCAGTAAGAGTCGGACACAATATGGGTAATACGAATGATCTAAGCGCATTAGATGGAGTGCAAATTGTCGTGGCCAGACGACTGGGTCTCTCCATCTCGGAAGTCGTGCAGGCACTGGAATTTTCACGAGCCACTGTGTCACGGGTGCGCCTTGAGTACATTGAATCCGGTAAAACCATCCCAGCAACGGGCCAACTGCCGTGGACAACAGCGTGTGGATGAGCGAGGTCATCGTCGGCTAGCTCGAATTGTAACAGCGGATAGACGGGCCACAGTGCAAGAAATCACTCGGCAATTTAACGCTGGTGCACAAAAGCGTGTAAGCAGCCACACCTTCCAGAGCCATCTCCTCCCTATGGGGTACAGAAGCCATCGTCCCACGAGGATACCGCTGCTGACCGTACATCACAGGGTGCAAATATTAGCACTGGCGATGGAACATCGCCACTGGACCCTAGACATGTGGAAAATGTTGCTTGGACTGATGAGTTGAGATTCACTTTGGTACATGCGGATGGCAGGATAAGAGTACGGCGCAAACCACATGAAGCGATGGATTCTTCTTACCAGCAGGGTACTCTTCAAACTGGTGGGGGTGGAATTCTCATCTGGGGACTATTTGCGTGGACTCAAATAGGAACCCTGGTACGTGTGACATCGTCCCTCACAGGTAAGCGTTACCGGGATATCCTAGATGACTATTTGCTCCCGTTTAAGTGTCGTCAACATCCCATTGGGGACCTTATCCTGCAACAAGACAATGCACCGTGCCATTGCTGCTGAATTGTATCCGAATGGTTGGATGAACACTCCTCCGACGTGACTTCGCTTCCATTGCCAGCTGGGTCACCTGACCTTAATCCCATCGAGCACATCGGGGATGCCATCGAGAGAGATGTTTGAGGCTCTGACCCCCGTCCGTCAATTCTTCGTGACTGTGGTAGCTTGTTCAGTGGTCGTGGATCCGTATGGATTCCCAACGCTTCCGGTGTCTTGTCGAGTCCATGCCGAGACGAATCGCCGCCGTCATCAGGGCGAAAGGTGGTGCTACACGTTACTAGACAGGTATCTCTAATTCAATTGCTCTTCCGCGTATTACGTGGATATATTAACCAACGGAACCAAAGAACTTCAATATCACATGCTTACCAATTGCAACCAAACAGAAAAACTGGGTTTTCAATCAGTTACGAAGGTTCAATCGCATTTTTACCTCTCAACTTAAGGACTGATGGGAGAACTTCTACATAACAGTTACACACACTTTATTAACACCAAAAACTTTTTAAATGCTCTATTGAAATTAAAATTTGATTTAAATACTGCACGATATTTAAACCCATTTCTGGTAAATCCTAAGAATTTCATTTTTCCTCAAATATTTTTTAACGGCTGTATTATCAATTAAACCAAAATTTTACTTTAAATGTACGATTTATTCTTTACTTTATCTTGTTTTTGGTGTGCACGTAGCTCCCAGAGTTTATAGTCGTACCTTTGAATATATACTCTTGATGAATCATTCCACGTTCGTTCCAGAACATAGTGAGCGGGCACTTGCCGTCAAAAATTTGAGTTTTTAATTTTTTCGCTCAGAGAGAAAATCAGTTTCGTTATCCAGCGATTGATTTTTAATTTCAGGATTATAATATTGAACGCAACTGTGATTACCAGTTAAAATTCTTTGGAGATAGTGATTCCCATTATTCAAACTTGTTTTTTTGTTTCATTTTATGTCTACATTGCCTTGAGAAAGCCTCCCAGTGGAGTGTGAAAGTTTGGCGAATCTTTATACAAATTTACAATACGAAAATAAACGAATTTACTGGGCTATAAGCGTTCCTTGCGTGCTCACAACCAGGTGTATTGAAAAATAAGAGTTTGGATCAATTTATGTCTTCATACATACTTATACGACGAAAGCTGACAAGCATTAAAAGTATAGGCCATCATTTAGTACCGTCTTTAGCGCTATCTATCTGCCAGTTCTTCGTTTTCGCGGCGGTAAAAGTTCTTGTCCTTCGAGGAGAACTCCTACACCCCAGATGCGACCTCTTCCTCGTTGTTGAAGTGCCGCCTACTAAGGAAGTGCGCCGTGGGCCGGAACAAGTTATAATACGACGGAGTGAAGTACGGACTGTATTTACTGGATGCGGCATCAGTTGGATGTCCTCAGAGTAATGTAGTTTAGCGCAGCAAGAGGACGAGCATTAACCTGCTGTAGGAGAGCGCACTTTCCGTTCACCATTGCCAGGTACTTCTCCTCTAAAACGTCGTAAATCCGCTCCAGGTGTTTAAAGTAGAGATTAGTGTTGATTGTTTGTCGGTCTGCAACAAATGCGTAATGGATTATCTTCTCAAAATTCCACCAAACGCAGAGGGTCACTTTTTGCTCCAAACGTCCACGTTCCGTAACAGGTTTAGGAAGTTTTTCCGCGCTTAACCACTGCCGTTGCGTGTTAGGATTGGGGACGTAGACCCACTTTTCATTGCACGTAACAATACCTTTGATGAAACCACATTGCACGAGTTTTCTAGGAGTTTCTTGCACACTTCCACTCTGCGGTTTGCTTCAGCTGGCGTCAGTTCGTGAGTGAAAAAGCAGCAGATCTTGTAGGCTTTACCGAAGTCATGATGGTGACGTACCACGGTAGTCTGTGATATTCCCAGCTCACCTGAGAGCGCTGGTTGTCCGATTTGCCCCTACTACCTGGCGCAGTGCCACCGTATCAACGGATCGCTGCCAAACTGACCTTCGCTGGTCACGGAACGTTTCCCTTTCGCATGACAAATGTTTCGTGTTGCTTGAGCTCCGTTATTTGAATAATTACTCTCCATTTGTCCTGATGAAGCCGAGACAAACTCTCTGCAAAACTACAGTAGCTGTCAAATAAATATTTAATTGTGAATAAACGTGGCTGTTTTATTCTATTCATTTAATTCGACACATTGTTTTAAGTAATTTATTTTAAAAATAAATTATTTTTAAATAACGTTTAAGATAGAACCTGTATATAGTGATAAGAGGGTGTATGTCGAATACTTTCCACCAATCTGAGGTGGAGGGTCGTGCTAACCAGTAACGAAAGTTTTTTTAATTTAAAATTTAAAATTATCTTGATACAGGCTTTAACCCAGTTAGATATCTGTCTTGAATTATAATGCTTTAATAACTGGCATAACTCGGAAGCACAGTATTGTTACATTTATGTTCAGAACTGCCTTAGCGTTACCGTTAACATTACACTTATTGCAGTTCAATCATTAATTTATTTCAATTTTTGCATTACACTTGTTGACATTAATGATAAAATGTCGACAGTTTAAACACTAACTATTAACTCTTATTTCAAGCTTGCTTTACATTTGAGAACAACTGTGATAAATATTAATAGTTTTAAATTAGTTGAACGTTTACAGGAAATTATCATGATTGACATTTGTGGTTATCGTCTCTGACGTAAAGTAGTTATCAAGATTGATATTTTGCACTTGTGTAAAATTAAGGTCTGAACTGTTTGAATTTCATATATTAAACTATAGCTTATATGGCTTTCATTAAGTGGAATATCATTTATATTTTATTTTAACTTAAGAATTGGATTACTGTTTAATATCTTTCTGAAAATATTTTGAAAATGGTTCGCTGGAGCACTGGAGATCAACACGAGTATTTTTTTCCTATTTGGGAAGAAGATTTTCCCCTTCTTCCTTCCGGCTTTTTTGACCCACTTTGGAGCTGCATGAACTTTCAAGAGTCAAGGCGGATTATGCCTGTATGCTTTTGAACTGCCATTGTATGTGAACGTTACTTGTTGCGTTCTCTTGTACAGTGTGTCAAAAAGTGTGTGAAAAAGTTCGTGAGAATGTTCCTGTTTCAGAGTAAGACTCTCAAGGCCGTTTCAAGTTTATAGAATGGTTGAGAATTCCATTGAAATTTCCGTGACGCTCTCGCCTGCGGGGAAGAGGGATACAGGGCCTTCAGAGATCCCCATAGCGGCATATTATGTAGTGTGTTCCACGGGGCGCCTTAATCTTTGAAGACAAGACAGAACTTACGTTTCTCGCCATAGGTACCTTACTTTTGTAAGGGCGTCACAGTGTTTGGGATTGGGGTCTAGTGGCAAGTTTGGGATCCCTTTAAATCGCTACCTCACTGGTCCGCGCTTGAGTGGTGCAGACGAATCAGATACGAGGGTCATTACAAAAGTTATGCACACGTTAATCTAAAACGGAAGCGGATGATGCAATCGGGAAAATGATTGTGTCATCTTAATATGAGGGTAAAAACAAAAGTTCTGTACACGTTAATCTAAAACGGAAGTGAATGATGCAATCTGGAAAATGATTGCGTCAGGTAAATACGAGGGTCATAACAAAAGTTCTGCACACGTTAATCTAAAACGGAAGCGGATGATGCAATCGGGAAAATGATTTTGTCATCTCAATACGAGGGTCATAACAAAAGTTATGCACACGTTAATCTAAAACGGAAGCGGATGATGCAATCGGGGAAATGATTGTATCATCTCAATGCGAAGGTCATAACAAAAGTTATGCACACGTTAATTTAAAACTGAAGCGGATGATGCAGTCGTGAAAATGAATCTGTCATCTCAATGCGAGGGTCAAAACAAAAGTTATGCACACGTTAATCAAAAACAGAAGCGGATGATACAATCGGGGAAATGATTGTATCATGTCAAGGTCAGACTCTAATTGACATACGAGGGTCATAACAAAAATTCTGCACACGGTAATCTAAAACGGAAACGGATTATGCAATCGGGAAAATAATTGCGTCATGTCAAGGCCGGACTCAACAATGCAGTGCTGCCAGGACGACTCGCTATCGTTTGTTTTGGGAACGTAGGAGAGTTTGGAAATGGAAGCTCCTCAGGTCGAGTCACAAAGATAGACCAGACCTAGTACGTGAAAATAGCAATTATGCGGAGCAAAACTCCAACACATATGCACACTGCTTTGCCAGAAGTTTGTGCAGAATAACACTTGATCGAAGCACAATTTTTCGTTAGGCATCGCTCTTTCGTGGGGCTGAAATAACGTCGAAGATGATCAACGCTCAGTTAGATTTCAAACTGAGACAGACAAATTGTCCGTCACCATTGTTGCAACGCTTCTCGCAGAGAATCGCCGTTTGACAGTCGAGCAGATTGCTCACCGCGCAAATAGTTCCACCAAGTCTGTTCATCTGATTTGGAGAGGCTTACAACGCGCTGTGTGCTCTATCAACTCACCCCATAGTATAAGTCAGCCAAAGTGAGCATCGCACAGGATCACTTCCACAAATTTAAAAGGGAGGGCGACATTTTCCTGAACAGAAATGTCACAATTGATGACAATTGGACCCGTTATTTTGAGCCAAAACTGAAGTTAAGATATTCGGATTGGAGACATCCAAGTTCCCCACATCGGCACTATTCCGAAGTGAAACTAATGTTGAATTTTTCGTACGATACCAAGGGTGTTGTGATATCTGATCGAATGCCGGCAGGGCAAAATGTCAACGCACAATATTATCGTAACTTTCTGAGGACAAATTTGAGACCAAACATTAATCAAAATCGCCGCAAATAGTTGGAAGCGGGAGTCCTCTTGCTGCACGACAACGCATCATGTCATGGTGCAGCGTCATACGGGGACTTTTGTCGAAATATGGCTGGGAATCTTTTTCCCACCCACCATACAGCTCTGATCTCAGTCCACCCGAATTTGATATTTTCCCAAAATAAAAAAGACGGCACCGTGGCATCCGCTACGAATTGCTGGACAAACTGTCATTGGAAGTGACCCTAGTAACACGACAACTGAACAAAGATCGCGTACTGCGGGGCATCCAGGAAATAAACTTCACCGCCGGTAAGCTGTCATTAGTAGTGAAGTACATTGGACGGCATTAAGATTAGTTTTCTCCGTTACTTCACACATTTCTCAAAAATCGACAATGTGCGTAACTTTTGTTAGTACTTCCGAAGGCGTCATCAACGCCTTGTTAGCTTTACATACAGCAGGTAAAGATTTCACACATTTGAAAGAAAGAGGAAAGAAAGAGGATTCTGTTCATTACCGATTACAAAAGTTGGGTTTCATTACCTCACACATTTGTAACTTAAAGGAAAGTCCTAATTTTTTTGACCAGTTTTCTGACGTAGAATTCTTAACGCTTTAAGTGTTTTGCCCGCTGCATGTTACAGGGCAGTGCGGTTCCGTCAGCATTGAATATATAATTTGCGTCATATTCAAATAACGGTTTCTTTATGTTTCCTTCGTTCCAGCCTCTGAATTTTTCTGCAATAGCAGAGGCACTTTCGCAAAGCATTTCTTATCAGGATCGTCAGTGTCGTTATAAATATCAGCAACCATTCACTTGAAGCCTTGAAACGTTCATCAATATTCAATTTCACCTCCATGCTTTTGTTCTTCTTGGTCATCATTCCACCAGTCGGCGTATTAGAAGGTCGCATATTCTTTATCCACAACATCACTATTACTCCGACACTAGATATCTTCAATCCGCTGCACAAATACGATTGGGAAAAACAAGGAATCTTCTTACTATTTTAATCATCTTCCGGTTTTCCATAACCCTGATTAGAAGACATCTCTTTGTGCGTCAAATAATTTAGTAATCTCTGTATTCTTAGGACAGTTATCGTCAACTTCCTTCAAAAACAGATCTTTCTTGTCAATTTACGAAGAGCTACATTTGACAGGACAGGCATTGCAAAGCATGAAGCACGGCATACATGCAAATCACGATAAGTAGGTAAAAGTTTATTGTTCCTTAGAACGGACAAGAGGACAATTTCGTAAGTAAGCACAATCTGTCCAGTGAACTCTAACCTTGACGGGGGTGCGTAATGTCTGTTTCCCTACACCCTGCTATTTGGAGCATAGCGCGATGATATCTCTACCGTTGAATCCTGCACGGAGGGATCCTTTACATTTCCTTCCTCTGTGAAGATCAAGTGAGAACAACCCAATTTTCTAAAACTTGCCTTAATCTGCATCATAAACTGAATTTTGATTAGTTTCTTTTGTTACGGTAACTTCTTTACTTGGGTCCCTGTGACAAAAGATTTAGACTTATTCTGGTCTTTATACGGAGAGGAAAACAGCATTGCCCCAATGACTTTCAGTGTGTAAAGTCAATAAAACATGTCGATATATTGAAAAGTCACTATAAAGTTGATCTTTGTTTGGAGAGTGTACTGTATTTACTTAATAAGAGCTCCTTGTTTTGTCGAGTTTGTTTGAGTTAATCCGTAACTCTGAGTAAGATCCCACTTATGTGAATTATGTCGAGGCCTCCATGACTGAAAAATTCAACTCATCAGACACAATATAATTTTACTCCTAGAACAGGATGATATCGAAACATTGGGTACACATCCATTTAAGCACATCACACAGGCCAACGGCACGTCTACATACTACTCTTTTGCCTTTCAAAGAATCGAGACCACACCCAAACTTCAATGTTGGATTCATTCAGGAAAATATATTGAAAATTTACTTAAACACTTATATTTCACCCATCTAACGCAATCATGAACCATAGACCAGTCGTTAGGTTCGCACGAACCCGGAACATCAACCTAAGAAAACAAAACAATGAGGGAGTGAAAATTTTGAACAAGTTCATTGACGAGATGGTGTCCCCGCAATTTGTGGGCTGTCGTACGGCAACGAACGCATTCAGCTGCACCGTGAGAATAGCAATTGACTTTTAAGTATACAAATCAAGCATTGTAATTAATTTTAAATTACGAAAATTAGAAATGAGGAACTTAATGGATTTCTTTTTAATTTTCAAATCACATCAATATTAAGAACACTGGTATCCAACGTTTAAGTCCCAAAGTCTTTCGCAGCGATTTTGGCTTGTAAAGTGACACCATCATAATGTTAATGAACATTAAAAACAAATACGTCCCTTTTTGCTTGTGTATGGCAACATCCGCAAATATCCCCAAGCTGAGATGTAAGAATGGAACCGAAAAATGTCTTAATAAGGAATGTGGTAATCTGGTTCGGACAGATAATTATCACCATGGCCATATATACACATGACCAGTTTAAAGATGAACTATGGGGACAACGAATTTCGTTCCTTATTTCAACATACGTCCACGAACGAAATTTCACCATAATGTGGACACTGAGTACCATAGAAACGAAATCCTTGACCCCTATGTCAAAAATTTTCTGGAAACTGTTGGCACTCAGTTTCATATAAGGGCCCCAACTTTTAAGTGATTTCCTGCAGTGTGAGGATATTTGTTGTGAGTTTACTGAACGGGGTCTAATGAGATGCTGCGTGTCGTCCCAAAGCGCCAGTGGCATGCTCTCTAATGTCCCGATCCTGAGACCAATCTTGCCAGTCCGTACGAAGAATATCCGCACTCTACAGGAAATCATAGAAAAGATGGCCCCTAAATAGAAAGCCAATGCCAACAGCTCCCAAAAAATGTCTGACGTAGGGCTCAAGCATTTCGCTTCTATGGAGTTCAGCGTGCACGTTATGATGGACATTCGCTCGTAGATGTTTGCCGGATCATTAGGTTTTCCCCTTCCCTGCAATAGAACAGTGCCAGAGACTCAATTTGCAAATTGAATCTCGAATTTTCTGTTAAAATAACACCTGACCATTCGTCTCTGCTCCATGAGCGATGTTGCGTGCACGTTTTTAAGCAAAGTCTACTGTGAGATGAGGTAAGAGTATACACTACGGATTTTCTGGCTTAAAGACCGGTTGCATTAAGCTTCAGATATAACTGTTTCCTTGACGCTGTAGTCGAGGTAGCAGCAGAAAAATGGGAAGGTAATTGACGAACAGTATAGAACCTATGAAATTGTGCGTATAAGGCAACATAACTGTTATAACGTTGTTTCATACGTCTCCGACGACTTGGCTAGGCCTCCATGACACTTCACCGTTCCTGTTGAACTGCTCGCATTACCAGAAAGCTACTCAGGGTTGGATATTTATGTCACTTCTGACCACGGCTTGCCACCAGTCGACTTTGAGTTGTCCTATCGCTCACCACCGGATAGAATCGGATGGATGCACATGTATTAGACAAATAAAAAAACATTTTCAGCTACCGGAATGGCTCTGAATCTCGTTCTCAACGATTAATTCTACTACAGTTCTCCGCTCGTTTAACGTATGTAACTGAATTTACATATTGGACAGTATTTGCTATCTGGTATGTAAATTCCACTCCGGGTATTTTTCTCGTATCCATTTACGTATGTGCTCTGAACATTGTAACTTTTCATTGAGCTCTTTGGATTATTTGCCCACTACTGCCTTCCCGACGACAATTTTGGACACCAGTGTTATACTGCATTTATCACACTTTGTCTGCAAACTGAGCTTATTATCACGATAAATCAAGGAGAATATCTTGTTTTTTACAAAAATGCATATGTTTTAAAAGAAGTAGGTCGTAAGTTTATGTCTGAAATCTGGATCATCTCACGGAACATGTGAGAAACATCAAGTAATAATACAAATTGCACTGGTAAATATTTGTCATTCATTTCGCAAACAAACAGAGGTCTTCAAAATCCAGATATTCCAGAAAAAGCAGACTTACTTACTTACTGTCTTACACACGACATATTGCATTCTATTCTAATTCTTATTCGTACCGGCTAGAAATGAGTAGCCATACTGGGGAAAAAGAATAGGAAACTGCTACAAGCAAGACACTAGGTAATCTCATCAAAAACAAGTACATAGATAGTCTGAATAAAAAATAAATTCAAAAATCATCCATTAATAACCACTTATTTCCCGTTGACCTCAGTTATATCTATGTTCATGAACAAAACTAGTATTGATCTGAAAGCACTTGACCTGGAGCTGGTGCAAAATTCAAACAATTTTAAAGTAAATGTATATAACAATAGATTTTTGTAAAATTCAAATAGTGAACTACATCAAATATGCTATGTGAGACATATGAATGTCATAAAACGAATTGGTATTGAATTTGTGCTTAATAAGATGCAAGCATTAAAACAAAATAAATAAATAAAATAGGGCCAAACATTTATATTAGATGGATTGAAAAAAGTGTTCACTTCCTAAATAATTTTGCAAGGAAATACCATTGAGGAAAGAGAATTTCATAATTCAGGGCAAAATCACCCTCCAAAAAATGTGAAAGACACGCTACATTTGAATAAACCTCTTCAGGAAACAAACTTTTAATATTTATTTTTCTAAGAAAATAATATTAAAGTTTGAACCATCCTTTTTAAAATCTATTAGCTTTTGGATTGTCATGACGTTTCGAACAAATTTTACTAAATTCTCCTCTTCATATAAGAATATTTTTGGCTTCAAGGAAAGTTTAAATCTAGTAAAGCGTTGCTCATTATTGCAATAGAATCATGCATACTTAACACAATTGTAACATGGATCCAAAGAGTGCTTTATGGTATCGATAAACAAATAACTGAACAACTAAATGCGTACTGAAATATTTAAAAGTATACATCACACTTAATGCAAATGTATTCTCATATTTTTAGGACACTGAAATTATTTGAATATATACAGTATACATAGTACCTTCCTCTGTCTATCGTGGTAAAATTAATTTCAAAATAATAAGCGAAAGATTTATTTAGTAACAGCTGTATCGTGGTAGTTTTGAGAATTAAAGAGTTAGATGAAGCTCCGTGCGAACGCATGTCTTGGTAGTTGGTTCTACCGTATTTGTGCTACCGCACTTACATTTGAAAAAATATTTACGGTATATTCAGTAATATCTGGGTTTATTAAATTCTGTCATTTTAAACTGCTTTTTTTCTAATAAGAATAAAGCGCCAAATTATTTCCAATCTGCCCTCTTTCTTTAGAGGTGGCAAAGTATCTGTCTCTTCCATTGCAAAACGAGGCGTTGTTTTTAAATCAGTAATAGCTTGTGGAAATTTCGCAGTTGTTCCAATTACCTTATCAGATTTGTCTTCATCAATATCATATAAAGTATGTGACTCCACATGCATGCTGATAAGCATATAAACCGCAATTAGACATATGTCAAATATATGATGTTATGATATTGTCTCCCATGGAGGCGTACTTTTCAAACGGTTCATGCTCGTCGCAACGTTTCCCATAACGTGTCTGTTTCACCATATCGCAAGAAATTTCGTCAAAACATTTTCATCTGAAGTTGAGTCTCGACTAACAGAAAATCCACCTTTCAGGAAACCCTTTTTAACTGCTTTTAAGAAATACATCACAAAGTAGTTCATTGCAAAGTCATTGAATCTGTCAGAATAAAAATAAACGGAATATCCTGCTCAAAACAACGAATGTCATCAAAAACGTTTATCTCCGTCACTGTGCTGTCGTACATCTAATCATTCCTTCGACTATTTTGTCGGAGCTTAGTTGTTGTATTTGGAGAAAAGAACACAACCACTTTTAAATCAGTGATATTACAGTATGCGCTACATTTATCCGTATTCAGGAATCTTACATTTCGTTGCTTCAAAACCTTCTGGTGCAGTTGCTTTTTTCTTTAACTAAAATGTTATCTCATTCATCAAAGTCATTTTTTTAAAATTGTATTTTACCAGCAACGTTTTAATGCCCTCGAAATATGGATGTTTATCGGATATAGCAATCGCACGTAAAGCAAATTTTTAAGCAATACCTGATCTGCGCAAAAAAAAAAAAAAAAAAAAAAAAAAAACTGTCAACCATTCTTCAAAACGGTTGCCGACTCTAAAGTTCGTAACTTTCATGCATAGGGTAAGGTCAGAAAGCGCTCGGCCAGTCAGGCCTGTTTCGTATGCAGTTGAAATATCAAACGTTGTGTTAGGTTTCGAAAGTGAGCGTGATTTTTTCACTAAGAAAATCGATCGCGGTTGTTAGTTGCGTTGCTGTGTCCTAAAAGGATGGTTTTTGCAGTTGATGCTAGGACTATCCTTTCACCGCTGGAGGTTACGACTTCAGCACTGGAATTCACGAAGATTTACAGAATGTAAGAAAAATTGCGACGTCTTGCAAAGTCATATATCTTAATAAACTATCGTTAATTCGTGCTTTTCAAATCCTTTACATCAGCAGAATTTCAGTTTAAGTTTCTGCGGTTCTCATCCGTTTTCGAGACGGTGTAAAATCCTAAAAGCACAAACAGCTTCAATTTTCTGAAGTTTTCTTCAATTGTTAGCAATATACTTCTTATAACGTCGAATTTCGCCGCAATTGCAGTTTTATTCTAAATATCATCATCTACTTCGCTTATGATGTGCCCTAAAATTTCCTTTTTATAAGAATCGTTTTCCCTTGGCTCAAAAATTACTCAAATTTACGTCCCATAAAAACATGAACAGAAGGTTGAAAAAAAAAGTTAGAAAATGAATGCAAAAGTAAGAAAATGAATGTAAAAACAAAAGTAAGAAAATGAATGCTCCTAAAATTTATTTTCCTTTTTTTCCTTTAATAAGGAAGGAAGTTTACTGGTATGCAAAAAAATCTGAGATGGAATGAGTTGAACCCTAACAAAAGCATCACCCATTCTGAAATTATTGGTTTTGCGTTGAAGCAGGAGACGCGGCTAACGAATCTTCTGCTTCAACAAGAGTTATCTCGTCTACTCTTTCATCTCCATCATTTCGCAGTCAGAACAAGAGTTGAGAAAGCTACCCCAGCGTGCTTCAGAATAAACTGGGTAACCACATTTGATATTGAAACAAATTTTGATTTAACTTTTGAATTACATATTTATGTGTTTTTTATTTTTATAGCAAATACAAAATGTAAATGCTTTGTACAAAATGTTCCTGCGATTTTCTGTAACATGCGGTGCAATTAAAATTTTTACCAAATTTCATTTAAATAGCTTCCATGCTTTTTGTTATAACAGTTTTTCACAAATTTTCTTAATTTATGGCCACCAGTGTATACATTTCAGTTCGCTACATTCTAAAAAAATACTTATCTTCTCTACAGAAAAGATAAACCAATTTTGTACTTTTGATATTCCTTCCATTGGTCTCAAAGCTCATGTATAATCATTTTAGTTAAATAAATACTTTTAAATGTTACTTTCTCCTTTATTTCTTTTAATCATCTGATATACATTGAAAACAGCTGTAAAACTTCAACGAGTTTAACAAATCTGGCGTTTACTCCATGGTGATACATAAAATACGTCTCTATCCTCCAAGGAAAATTCTGCTCCATGGCAGAAGCGCCTTGCATATCTGGAAATTACATAAATACATAACGTTATTCAAGCCCAGCACAACTTCAGTCACCCTAAAAATTAACAATTCGTTGCATTAAGCTGAAATAATTGAATGCAGCAATTTAAGGTACGCATAGCATTACCTGCAATGGAGATTTTTCTGCGCACGTGTAAAATATCTTGATACATCACGTGATTGTCCGCTGATGTATCTGAGATTAAAATCAAATATACCAGATAATCGCCACTCCGCGCTTACCCTTTACGGTGTTAGAAATAAACATATATATATAAATAAATATGGAAAAACGAGAAAGAAGACACGTTTTTCAAATCCCCCAACTTCTGATTTTTTAAATGGTTAACGTAGTTTATGTGGTAAAGTTATTTTAGTGAGATAAATAATTCGTTATTTCATTTCCGAGATACTTTTTTCAAAATGCGGATTATAATGGAATTTATTAAAAAGAGCAAAAATTTAAAGGAATTATTCTGACTCCTCCCCCCAAAAAACTAACAAAATTTGTAAGAAAAAAATTGAATAATTAAATTTACATAATTAAACTTAGGAAGTTGATGGCAGCGTATTCTTTCTCTGCGCCGTAGAAAAAAACAAAAAGTGAGCTTAGAAGCCTCCAAATGAAAAAAGTGGGATAGCCTAAAAACGGAAACAAAATAACTAGAAAACTATTACTTCCAAAAATGTTTACCTATCCAATTTAGCACGGGTAGAAAACACACACACACACACACAAACCAAAATGTGGTATGGCTCCCCACTCCTCCTAAGAGAAGCACTTGTTTCTTCTCTTAGGAGGAGGAAGGAGTCATTACACCCTGAGGAAGATTAGCCTAGGAGCAGGAATAAGACATCACACGGTAATCGTACGTGCTGTTAGAAAAACGTACTTCTCTAAGGTCGACCCTTACTTTTATTCAAAATCTTCTTGTGTTTTTGTAAAGCAGCATCCAGTGTATTCTCTTCAAAGAAAATGAAATGATCGAATTTCTTATTTTTTATTACATTTTATTTAAAAAAAAATTCTCAAGCAAATAAAACCTGTTTTTAGGTAAATAATAACAAAAAAGCATTATTAAAGCAACAGATCGAGTCAAATTTAACAAAACACATGTCCTTTGTTTCTTTCCTTACACTGTAGTTTTTTTTTTACTTAAATCAGTTTTACGCGCAATGTGTTTTATGATGATATTCGTAACAGGTTTTAATCTTTGCATACGGAAACCAGATTTCCTACTTTGCGTTAACGTTCCAATACAAGCACTTTACACAAATCAGAGATGCTACCTATGATGACACAAATTTCATATACAAAAATCAGAGATTTTGCTGCTATGAGGACACAAGTTTCATATTTGAAATCTTAGAAATCGAAAGCAGTGTAAAACATTTCACAGCTTTAAGAGCTGAAGTCTCCCTGAACAGACATAATTTTCAGCTTGCGGTTAGAACAGTTTCTTTGACGTCATTTAGCAACAATCCATTTCAAGTTAACTCCAATGAATAATGAAATTCAACCTTTTCTTCATTAAAAAAATGTGCTTGCTTCAAACGACTTAGTTTTCAAGTTTAATATTGTTCTTGCTGCTCTTCTTTGGTGATAACTGCTTTCACACTGGTAAATAATCTGTCGTCGTTAGGCTGTATTTTGCCTGCGCTTCGCACTTTCTTATGAAATTTCAGTTATGTACAACAGGATATATTTGCAAAATCTGCAAAAAGAAATGATTTTTTACCAAAAATATTTATATTTATCTCTAATTTATGAAATTGCCTTGTTTCTCCATATGTGCTACAAATCTATAAGCTTTGAAAATCTCATGCTGTGTCGTAATATGTAAGAGTTTGTTCTTTTTCTTTCATTCTCTAATGCTACATTCCATTTGTGCTATATATGCGTATGATTTTCAACGGAAAGGACCACGTTCTTTAAACAGTGTTGGATACATCGGAATTAATAGCATACAAGCAATGAAAACCAATGTGTATATTCAGTTTATATCCAAAACATTTTAGTTCTAAAAATATTAGGGTCTCTCTCTCTCTCCCTCTCCCTCTCCCCCCCTCTCTCTCTCTCTCTATCTCTAATCAGCGTTCTGTAATTATCTCCAACCTTTGAAACTGACAGTAAAACACTGCGTTCGAAGAGCATCTTAGTAGAGAAAAGAAATATTTCAAGAAATAGAGATACATTAAATAATACGTTGTCCCTACACATATAAAAATAGATATGGAAAAACGAGAAAGAAGACACATTTTTAAATCCCCCAACTTCTGATTTCTTAAATGGTTAACGTAATTTATGTGGTAAAGTAATTTTTTTTCTCTAATCAGCGTTCTGTAATTATCTCCAACCTTTGAAACTGACAGTAAAACACTGCGTTCGAAGAGCATCTTAGTAGAGAAAATAAATATTTCAAGAAATAGAGATATATTAAATAAAACGTTGTCCCTAAACATTCACATTAGTTTCAAATACACTTAATTGTCAACAAAGCAGCAAAGGGTACTGAGACGTTGATTTTACCTGAAAATAAATAATTCTCCATAGCGGCAGGATGATATCTCCGTACTGCAACCGTGAAGAAGCCAGTTAATACATGTCTCATTTTACAGTTGAAAAAATGGAACCACCATTTCAGAGCAAACCTAAATCGCTGTTTTGTATAAAAATTAATTCTGTCTTCTTTTCACATTGAAGCTGACGAAATGTAAGGGTAATGTCTGAAATAAGCCATACTTTTTCAACCTTACATTTCATGATTTCACATTAGTGAAGTACCTTCCGAATATTTAAATCTAGCACTGGAAGAAAGTTTATTCCATATGGCAGCATATATCAGACGAAAACTGCACTATCTTGTGGTGATCGAAATACTTTATCGAAATACTTTATTGATGTGGTGATATATGGAATACTTTGTCCCCTTCATGAGCGATTTCACATCGTCATTATAAGGACATGAAACACAGTGGCGGCACATGGCCGAAATTATAGCCGTGGCAAGCTTTATTTCTGTTTGGATTCGAAGCGTTTGTTTATAATTTACTATTTTACAATTATTAAATTTATGATTTTATGAATTCATCATGTGAAGTGCACCGTAAAGATTCATCAATATTTCCCTAAAAAAGATCGTTTTATGTATTCTAGAGGACGACTAAGAACATGCTTTTTATATTTTTTTCCTGATGCATACATATTAGTTTTCTCTATCAGCATAGCCATTTTGGACCATTTGGGACCTTCTAAGCCAGTTTTATTGTATATCTATTGCATTGAATTCCACTGCTTACACAAATGTTTCTCTGAAGATTCAAAAAAACGTTCAAAAAGAAAATATTCTTAATCCCAAATGCAAATTTATAAACAGTTCTGCCTCAGCAGACTTTGAAAAAAAAAGGTGTTGAAGTCTGCGTACATTCAATATTTGTGTTAATCTGAATATGATTTCCATGGCGTTTCAAAGATTCTGCGTGGAGAGATCAGAATTCGAATGCGGAACAAGTCTGTAATATTTAGGGACAAGTATCTTTAACGCTTGGTAAGGCATCATTATCGAAGTCTTACAACACTTTTCCACTTTGTTGTATACCATGGCTTCTTGTATTCAAATTATAACACGCAATTTAATAGAGCTCATATCATGTTCGCAAATTTGAGGATTACGGTATTCTAAGTCTATCAGAAGCTTTAAGGTTCTCTGTCTTTAATCCCATTAAGTAAATTTTAGTTAACTTAGTTTCAGTTGAACTGCAGAAATCATTGAACACACACACGCACAAATGTTATTTGTCCCAAAGACACTTCCGGAAAATTCTGACATTTTGAATGAACTGTGGAAGTCACGACCCCGAAGCCATTTCAATCACTTCATTTTGATTTTTTCCACTTACACGCTGAGCTGTTGCTCACAACAGCTCAGCGTGTAAGTGAAAATCATCACTAGGAATAAGAAACAGTGAAGTGTTCCATCAATGAGAAACTTTTGTATATAATTTTATATATTTTCTGATTTAGGTTAAAGGTATGTGTTTACTTTCCTTGTTATCCATAATCATTTTTTTTTGCAAGAGTCATGTCACTTTGGAGCAGCTTATTAAAAATCTAGCTAAACACAAGTTTCTAGGAGATCAATATGGGTTCGTTCAAACGATGACTTCGGCTCTAGGGAAAGACTGCTCACAATTATAGTTAAGTTTAGTATCGTAGCTTTATTTCATGAATAATTTTTATCGCCTAAACTTCACTAACAGGTTCATTACATGCGAGTAAGGAATTCACACAAAAAAGGAAAAAACAAAGAAACATGTTAATTCGAAATGTGGGTTTACCTGGATTTTGGCTACTCTCTTGCTCTCTCATGCAAACTCACATAAAGTTAGGATGAGGATAAATCATCAGGTTTTTTATTAAAACTTTCAACAGGAGCTTGCATATATGCTGTGCAAAATGTTTCTTCAGCAAGACAGCACATTCTTCTTTTTTCATTTAATGAACACAGGGTCACTCAGTTCAGAAAAATTTCATTATTTATGTGTACATTGCTTTTTCTTAGCCTAGGAGTAAATAACCTTACTTCGATCTAAATGTTGTTGGATAATGTTGCTGGATATTACTAAAATTTTCGCATTGGAATAACCCTGTATTGTTCATCTGAATTGTTTGTAAATACATCCTGAAATTCAGAATTCGGGCTAAAATTACATGCAGCAGCTTCTTTTATTCCAGACATGTAATCCATAGTATATATGATAATCCATATATACAGTATGTATCTAAAGCACAACACAGTATCACAAATTTAACGACACCATTTTGATTATGCATTTTCCAATTTTATTACCTGATATTTAAGTCTTGCCTTATTACAAAAAAATCAGTCGATATCCCTTGCATTTATGTGCTGGTTAATAAACAAGTGATACGCAGAAATACTTGAGAAAGAGCAAAGCCGATTGCCAGTGTAATCTCCGTTGTTTAGTTTACAACCTCTTTTAGAAAAAACAGAAGTTTCCCAAAACAATGTTTTTGCATTTATTTTTTTAAATCTACCATGTCATTAAAACCAGTCTTGTCCAAATTTAAATATAACAGCAGTAAAGCTGGCAGATAATGTAAGATGAATATAGCCTTGAGAGACTATTTATTTAACATAGTTTTCAAATTGAATGACACAAGACTTGATTTGAACTATGTTATATTTACTTTCTTTTCGAAGTTAATTACTGCAAGTAAAATTTAACAAATTTACATCTTCAAATTAACGGTCTTCTTTTTGTGTGTAATAAATTTCATTAAACATCTCTGTGGATCTTTCTAAAGTTTCACAATGAAGAAATAATTTACGGCAAGTGCATTAGTATTCAAAAATACCTTCAGAAATCTGTATCATACTGTTAAAGCGAAGAAAAAGTTCATAAATTTTCACTTTTTCTCATTCATTCGGTAGAGCGCAGGTAACATGCGGGACGCAGATTAGCCGAAAGGAAAGCATTTTCTGTGAATAACGGAAATAAATTGTTCAATTTTAAATCAGCGGGTATAGTGAGAGAAAAAAATGCAAAAATTAATTACAGTAGAAGGATCTAGGAAGAAAACCAAAAAAAAAAAAACAAATATGCGCTAATTGCTATTAAACGCAAAATATTGACTCTGAGCAGTTTCACGTACTCTTGAACTCTCTCTTCAAAGTTATTTGCAACTTTCCCTCACGGTACTCGTTTGATATCGGTCTCACTGCCGTATTTAGTCTCAGGTGGAATTTACCACCCAATTAGGGTTGCACTCCCAAGCAACCCGAACCCCAAGAGGTCGCATGTGAGAGAGACCGAGCAGCTATGGGCCTCGCATCCACTCTGGGACTCTGCCCCAGTCAGATGGACTTGCTGCAAGGTCAGACTACCGGCACTCACGGCCGTATTTAGTCTCAGGTGGAATTTACCACCCAATTAGGCTTGCACTCCCAAGCAGCCCGAATCCCAAGAGGTCGCATCTGAGAGAGACCGAGCAGCTATGGGCCTCGCATACACTCTGGGAAACTGCCCCAGTCAGAGGGACTTGTTGCAAGGTCAGACTCCCGGCACTCTCCATACAGCCTAATGAGGAAAGAAAAAGTAATATTCAAAACGTTTTAATACGGTTTTCAAATGTGTAAAACAGTTAAATAAAAGCAGACTGTTATCGAGAGGGAGGCTACCGCAAGTAAACGTTAGTTTTCGTTACGAATCTTAAACAAACTACACAGAAGAGCAATTGAATTAGAGATACCTGTCTAGTAACGTGTAGCACCACCTTTCGACCTGATGACGGCGGCGATTCCTCTCGGCATGGACTCGACAAGACACCGGAAGCGTTGGGAAGCCATTAGGATTCACGACCACTGAACAAGCTCCCACAGTTCACGAAGATTTCATGGAGGGAGGTCAGAGCCTCGAACATCTCTCTCATGACATCCCAGATGCGCTTGATGGGATTGAGGTCAGGTGACCTAGCTGGTTAGAGCTGCAACCCTCCGGGGCATACTCTCAACCAGGCGTTGTATGACGTCTAGCGGTATTTTCTTCCACTCGGCTTGGAGAAAACAGGTCAGTTCCTTCACCGATTTCCGACGGTGGGAGCACCCCTTAAGTCGACACTCCAACTCGTCCCAGAGGTGCTCGATAGGGTTCAGGTCCGGGCTTTGCGCAGGCCAGTCCATTCGTATAACCGCATTGTCACCATACCAAGCCATGGTGGACCTCGCAACATGACAGGTGGCATTGTCATCCTGAAAGTAACATGGGATCACCCCGTAAAACTGCCACAACGTAGGAAGCGCATGGTCATCCAAAATGGTGCAGTAGGTCTCGGCGTTGAGTCTACCAGGAATTGCGACCAATGGTCCCGTGCCATACAAGGAGAAACACCCCCATAACATAATTCCACCGCCGCCGAACTTCACAGTTGGCACAATACATTTCGGCAGGAGGCGTTCTCCAGGCAGACGCCAAATCCAGACCCTGCCATCCGAACGGTAGAGGGTAAACCTTGATTCTTCGCTCCAGAGAACCTGTTTCCACTGTTCAACGGTCCACTATCGATGTTCTTTGCGCCACGTTAGCCAAGCAGCGCTATTGGACTTGGTGATCAAAGGCATGTGGGCGGCAGCACGTCCATGATAACCGAGCAGATAGGCTTTCTTACGCATTTCATTCATCGAAAGAACACTCCCGGATGTCTGTTGAAACTCGTCGCGGATGTGGCTCATCGATTTGGTGCGGTTGTTTCGAATTTCTCTTAACTCCCAGTTTTTTAGGTCTGTCGGGTCGGGGCACATTCCGACAGTCACCTCTCATCTTCCACTTGCCAATCACGTAGGCCACTGTTGATTTTGGGTACTTCAATTAGCTGGATGTGTCACGTATTAATCGGCTATTTCTGTGATACCCGACGATTACACCTTTCTCGAAATCAGAGAGCTCAGAACTGCGTGGCATCTTGCATGCGACTGGTTGCATTGTTGTTTCCCACACGATATTTAACGGCATTGGCCGTGACGTGTATCAGGACCGCAGATATCGGTTGCAGGGGTGTCCAATTACTTGTTGGTAGATAGTGTAATAAGATACCTTGTGACATCTAAATGCGTTTTCAATGAGACTGAGAAATTTAATCTCCGCCATGGAAACAGACCAATAATTGTTTTCACAAGCTTCTGCAGTTTACTTTAGGTAGCTGCTATTTACCAATTCGTCCTGTTACCATCATATTCTAAACCTCCACCCGCGTGAAGTAACTTAACACCTGATCCATCGTACCATCTACATATTTACTTTCTCATTGCTCAGGGGACTGGAAAGTAATTATGTAGTTTTGGAGCACTCCGCTTACTGTGACAGAATTGATCTGTTTTGGCACAGAACAGCGGTACAGTAAGATGACGTTTTCTGTTTTAGCTAATTATCTCTCTGTGTGGCTGACCGTGCATGCTAAGTGTTTCTCTGGATTGCAGTGTTGTGCTGGAGTTCGCCTGTCATCTCTTAAAACCAGCTCCAGCTGCCCATTCCCCCGAGCACGGACCAGTACCCAACCCACCAAAAATATTGTCTACTTCGTATCTGCCAAAACCTGCTTGTCTATTTATGTATCACTCCTTTCACATATTATTTGCAGTTGTCCCTTTATTGCGTATCCAAAACGGTTTTCCTTTCCGATATGTTTGCACCTACGTTCACAGTGATTCTCTCAAAGTCGCTTAAATCATAAATCTTTCTCACATTCCCTCTACGCATGCTTCATGACATGAGTAGGCAGTCTTGGGCAACCCGAGACGTAAGCGGGCGAAGGGGGGGCATTATCCCTCTGGTATAGCGTACCTGGAATCCCAGCCAGGAATGAAAGCACATGGGCCGCAGGATCTCATCCACATACCGCTGGCCAGTCAATGATCCACTAACCACTACAAGAGCTGATCGGCTACCATAGGCTATGACTCCCCAAACCATAATGCCCTCATTGGGGAGGTTTGGCGCTCGATAGCGAGGTTTGGATTGTGCCGTTGACCCGGTAACAACCACACCCGTACACGATGATCATCTGTCCCCAAAACAAAGTGGCACTCATCGCTAAACACCACACGTCGCCAGTCTGTGGCGTTCTACGTTGCTCTGGCCTCACACCACTGCACCGGCGAAAATGGCAGCACACGTAAAGAACATGTAAATGGCAGAACAAGTAAGGGGCGATGGGATCGCAGATTCTCTTTGGCGAGGCGTCGGAAATTTTTTTGTTGGCACACAGGAGTCCCTTCCTCTGCCTATACAGTGGACAGGGACCTGCATAATTGGCTGTACACTAAAACCGGAAATTTTAAAGACAGGTTATTGAAACTGTGAATTCAACTTCTGTTCTATCAGGACATTTGGGATTTAGCAAAATTAAGAAGAAAACAGTATTTGCACTTCAAATGTACATTAAAAATATATTCTTCTCAAAGCAAAGAAACAAAAATATTATTGTTCTCCAGCCGGCCTTGACAACCAGCTGGTGCAATTGTAAAGCCTAAGTGGTGTTTGCAGGAACTTAAATCGAAATATTTTTATCAGTAAAATTTGATTCTAAGAAATTAGTGAGAGCTAAGAAGCGTCTTTGTCTTTTGGTCCAGATTAAAACGACTGCACACAATTCACAAATGAAAAATGTAAATTCAAATTTTTTAACTTCACTCGAAAGCGACATTCATTTAAAAAGTGTATCATGTTATCGTTAAACGTGGGGGAAATGTCTGAATTCTTATGTTTCATTCCCATAAAATTTAGACTATTTAGTTAACATTTTTTAAATTATCATTAACCTTTTGCCAAATTAAGGGATATCTCTTATAAGCTTGAAATACCTTAAGGCGAGAAACGGGCAGAACAATCCGAATAAAAAATGAAGCTGTATTGATTTCTATCTGGGATGGATCAATGATTATATATCCACTTTTTATATATTAAAGAAAGCAATGCATATTTAAATTTTAAGCCTTTTTATAATAACATTTCCCTATTTTTGTGCCTAATTTGTGGTTGATCATGTTTCCAACATCAGTGGAGTTATATTTATTATAGTGAATAGCTTTGTAAATACTACGCTATTAAACGCTTAAATCCAGTATAAGAAATATATTATCGGATTGCAAGAATTCAAGTACCTGAGATTGTAACCGCTAGAGAGCAAACGCGTTACTTCCTTTTCCTGATATTATTGACACCCGAGAATACAGATACTCATTTTATAACAACCCAGTTTGTGTAAATGTTTTAGTAGAAATTAGAAATTTCTCCTTACGTTTCCGTCTACGATTTTTGGCGCCATTTTGTCATATATATCGTATAAAATAAAAGGGAAACACAGAGGAACATATCTGTTTTAGAATAACAATTGTGATGGAACTGATCGAATTTAAGAGATTATATAAAATAATTTTTTTCAAGAATCAACGTGACGTTACACATCAATGTGTAGGGATCCGTGTAATATCTTATATCTTTTTCGTTAGCCTATAATGCATATTCATACACAGTCTTTTACACAATTTGCTCTATACATATTTATCGAAAATACGATATGCCGTGTCTCCATCGAATAAAATTTAAAACATGTACATCCCAGTTCTGCACTTTTAGATGTCCCTCAAAAATTTTTAAGCTTCAAAGGTGGTACTCCCCATTTTAAACTTTTAAAAATTCTGATTTAATGGGAGAAGAAAAATATTTTACATTCCTTGTTTTTTGTCCAAGATTAACAGCAGGGATTGTGCCTTAAATAAACATTATGTTGCAAGCCTCTTCTCAGAGCAAAGACTTCTACTCTAATCGACTGATTTACTAGAAAGAAACGGTCTAAGACCGTGGTGCCATCATTCAAATATTCTTCAAAACGTTTTTTTCAGAATTAACTTTTTAAGGCTGGCGTGTTAATGTGTTTACCAGCAAGCGTCCAAGTTCCTTTTTTTTTCATGGGATATTATCTGCAGTTGCCAAAGAGGTGTTTATTGGAAAATCTTGATGAACAACAAACCAGCTTGGTATATTTATTGTTTAAAGTGTATTATTCATAATCAGCACTGTTCTAAAAATTGCATAAATTGACAGGAACTTTTAGAAAATCATGAAAATAAATAAATCAGTTTTGATTTTTTGGAGACAATTGTTTCAAAAGCGATGCTTATTAATGGCATTGCATAAAAATTGTGTAAAAAAACGGGAAGTTTTTGAACATTACTGATATATGTAAAGGTATATTATTTCTTGTAGCTCAGTTCATATATTGTGAAATGCAGGGTAACATTCTGTCATCCCGTGGTTAACATATTTTTCCTCGCCCACCGATTTCCTATTTTCAGACGGCCGATAACACGACAGGGATATGTGGTACACTTTGCTAGTGTGCTATATTCATTAAAACAAGGAAACATTCGATACACACAGTAGTTTTGCAGACAGAATAGATATATTGCCAAGTACTTCGTACATTCCATTGGAATCTATCGGACGTCATGGTTGAAACATAAACTTCAACTGTTTTCTATTATACAGCCAGAAAAAAATTGCGGAATTTAACAAGATATTTTACCACAAAGAATTGGGTATTGAGGAGTAATTTTACTGCATTTATCGAATTCACGGAAATGGAAAGAGGGTTATACTAATTCCTTGCATAATAAGTCTACATTATTTGCAGTAATATTGAAATTTTAGTGTACAAGTAATTCTACAGCATCATGAAATGAATTCCGTCTAGCACTGTGGTGGAAGGTAGAAGTACGGAACACAAAAAGAAGAAGTGCGATTTCCTGAGAGATACTACGAAGTCTGTCCTAGAATACCAGTGATCTACCAATGGGGAATTTCAGTAAGCTTTCGAATTCCACTTATATGCGTCACATGTGCACTGGATTTCCTAATGAGGGAAAATCTTTTTCTCCAGTTGTTTCCTTTGTTCACATATTAAAAAGAAATGAGGGGATCAATTGTTTTCAGCTTAGCAATATTTATTCAATACATGAACGTACACAAATAAATTTGCTGTCACTTAACAAGTCCTTAAAATAGCATACAACTTGATTAGTTTGGAGTTATACTATTCCTTCGGAAATGACTGTTATTGCAGCCATGGAGTAATATACATCATATTGTTAAGTTTCTTATTCTGTAAAACAACTCTCCTCTCATTAGAACCAATCTTGATCGGTTTTACATATGAAAATCTATTATATTTATTTGATATGCTGATTTAGTACTTTATTGTAATTTCTGTAAAAACAACTGCATTCCGAATATCGTTCAGGTGGAAACCTTCTTTATTCTGAACCGAAGATAATTTTAAAACAAGGTTAAGGATAATGTGCTCAATCACATATCGCCCAGGTACTGAAAATAAGAACAAACCTTTACTTCTAACGTGTACACACTTAACTAACAGCTTCACCAAAATTTATTTCATTTCATTTCATTTATTGATTTTGCTGCTAGACGTTAAAATTAATAATTCTGAATTGTTAAACATAAATAAACATACTAGCATGAAAGATCGAAGAAAAGACATCGAGGAGACCTGGCAGGCCTTGATCTCCCTAGGTTTAAGACAAGACAAGAACACTGATATAACAGCAACAGAGTCAAAAAAGGAAACAAATATCAAATTAAACATCTAACCATATTATTGAGTAAAATATCGCATTTAAAGAAAGTGTGGCTGTTGGGTAAGTGCGTAAGTTCTTCATTGTTTATTTACATCAAAAGCAAAGCTATATTGTACTTTAAAATTTATTATTTAATTCTATTACAGTTCTAATTATCACCAATGTCCTCTTGTTATCGTTCTGCAATAAGTTTAATTCCGCTGTTAAAAAAGTAACATCGTTGGCGTCAAAATTACTTTAAACAGTCAATTCGACTTCCGTAAAACCTTTTATAGTCTCACAACGCATATAGTTCTAAAGCGAACCCAGCAAATATAATTGGTTTTTGCCGCTGTGCCACTCCAAATTTATTGGCGGTGGTAAAATTTATTTTCCAAGCTCCTGCAGTTTGGGCTGTGTTACCTTACCGTATACCATTATAATTATGGAATACATCTTTCCGCTTAATCAAAATGGTGCAATAAGATATCAAGATCTGGATAACACTGTCAGTTTCATGAGAGTAAAGCCCGCAACAGTCGTTTGGTTAGGATTTAACAGCTCATAATGGATAATTCCTTCCAGTAACAAAGCATATCGTTCTTTGGGTAAAAATCAGCATTCATTGTATATTGTAAAATTTTTCCCTTTTCTTTGCAAATTATATCTTTTGTATTTTTTTTACTTCAGTGTGGCGCATTTTTCGCCAAAGCTTCAAGAACAGGTGAATTTTGAATGCAGCGTAGAGAGATATGATGATTTTTACATTGTCTATTCGAACCTTGAGCTCCTTATTTCTGTGGTACACATTGATCCAGTTTTCGGACTATTATTATTATTATCATAGCCAAAGTTCTTTGAACAGAAAAATCATCCCCAGTAGCCTCACAGATTTATTTACGGTCAGACTGAATTTTTAACAATAATTATTCACCACACAATTCATAATTCTGTCCATACAATGAGCAAACATATGCGAACAGGTTTCCGCATACTCGTTCACACGTCTCTATGTGTTCTCTTTTTATTTAACGAAAACAGTACGGGTGCCTACTCAATCAAAACCATGTCAACACCACACTGATATCTACTAATTTTTTTACAACTGGCAAATCTGATGTTACTATGACAACAACACTCCATAGGCTAAATGCAGAGTGCTGCCACCTAATATTAAATACAGATTTTACCAAATATTCAACATTCCAAGTGAGTTGCGTTCAGTTTTCACTATCCAACTTGCGTTTCTTTAAACAGAGTATATATTACGAGAGTTTTAAGTACACAGATATTAATATTTCATATATTCATCTCTCATGACTTTTGCTAAAAGATGATCAACTGTTGGGTACGCTAGCATACGAAATAGGCTTTTGATCAAAACAGTGACACCCGCATTACAGCTCTTTATTGGCAGCCTAAAAACTACCGTGAGTAACTCCGTGGAATATTAGCAATCACCTGTTCGTTATTTAGTACTACTTGGTCCATAAAAGATGGAGAAGCAGTGAGGTGAGGCAAACATTCCATCCATTCTTCACCGGGACTCGAACCTAGACCGAAATCGAAAGAGAAGTCAGAAGCAGCGATTAGCCCGTTGCGCCACCTTTTATTTTCATATACCGGGTTAAGACAGATGAATCAACATTCAGGCGATAGTGAAGTGAGAGAACTTTATGTGTAAGGATGGCATGGAATTCCAGTTTTCTCATTTCTAACTATTTTAATTAAAAATTCTCGAATCTTTGCAGTGTAAATTGTACGTACTAGTTCTATGGAACACCTTCCACGAAACACATAATTGTGCATTTTTCTGAAATTATATTTCAGACTATAAAATTTCCCATAATACAATATCTCCAGATACATAAATTTCAAACAATGAATGTGCCGCTTTTAATTCGAAATACTTTATAATACCTCTAAGAAGCTCGTCTTTGAATGCCAAGCTCTTTAGTGCGTGGGAAAGGAAAGAGAAAACGGATCTGACTTAAGATATGGTGTTCTTATTTGCCGTTCCATACCAACCCTAAACTACCGAGAAGAAAATGATTCAGAAAAAAATAAATAAAAAAAGAACGTAGGCATGTAAAATTTAATGTATAGACGCAAATTCCCAAAAAGTTATAAATTAGATTGGAAGAACTTCCCTCGAAAGTAATTCGAAACACATATAATCAGTATAAATATTAGGAATATAGAAATATTTTTAAAGGTTTTAAAACCAAATACGACAATTTATTTAAAAAATGCTGCCCTTCTAACGATATCTCCATGCATAAATGTGGATTTTTCTTAACAGTTCTTTCTGTCTATTTTGTATAATGCTCTATTTTATTTAAAACGTCCAACCTTCGGGACACATCGAATTATCAATTGTATGATTGCATGACATCACTGAATTTAAAAAACAAAACACGATTTTTTTTCTAAGTGACAATGGATACGCACGCTTAAGGGTGGTTGACAAACAGGAATTTATTATAAATTATAGAAACGTTTCAGCTGCTGGTGCGAGATGAACGTTCAACGAACTGAACCGCTGCACCTGAGCTCTAAAACGCACACTACTGCCTGCGAAAATCGGAACAATATGATGCAATGCTTGTATTAGCTTTAAACTTACAGGATATGTACAGCAATTGGGGTATGCAATTGATTAAAATGTCTGCAAAATCCTCATGAATTTTCGGAGCAGCGCCTCTGAACTCTCCGGTCTTAGGTGCTCAGTCAAGAACCGACATTGCATTAAAAACGTGTTTCGTTAGTTTCCCAATTCTCTGTCGCCGAAAACGTTCTCATTGTGAACACTTAACAGACGCTGTGGGAGAAAGGAGAATTGTTGAGATGAGATAAACTGAATTTTCCTGTAGCGAAACTACCTCTCGTACGTAAGGAAAAACCAGAGCAGTGATGCGAATGTGGCGTAGTGGGCAGATAAGGACGGGACCCGCAGAAATCAAAGACATGCAGGGGGAAATCGTGCGACTGAACGGAATGACACAACTCTACCGCTTACAAATGACCTATCGTTTAGCGATACTCACGGCGTTAGCGCAGCGGTGGACCATTGTCACATGTCAGGCTTTGTCCCTTAGCAAATTTCGACGTCGTCTGCTGAAGAAAGGACTGATTACAAGTAGCACTTTGCTGAGCATTCCTTTGACCCACAAACACAGACGCCTCAGACTGCAGTTGGGTCTCGAACATACACACTGGCATGCTGATTGGTAACAGGTCCTGTTTTCTGACGAGTCCCGATTCAACTTGGTGTAACATGATAGTCTCATACGTGTTCGCAGGCATGATGGTAAATGGCACGCGGCAGCATCATGCCGGTCAAAGCCAAGTATTATGGTTTTCTGGTCCATTGGTTCCAATTCGCGACCTCACCTGGTATGAATTGAGGGTACACTTAAACAGCCATTCATCAATGAATGTTTAGCAGAAGAGATGATACCTTTTTTCAGAGTTGTCCTGGCGCTAAATTCCATGTGTACCATGCTTGGACACACGTGGCCCCAAAAGTACAAGACAGTTTCCATGCACGCTGTGCTTCCATGCAGATATCGTTTCTTATTTGGTTTGCACGTTCGCCGGGTATGTCCGCGATCGACCATGTCTGAAACACTGTAGCTAAATGACTGGCCAGTCAAACCTCTCCGCCACTCAGTACAAAGTACTCGAGATCGCACAGATACTGCCTCGCAGTCTGTTTCCTAGGACAATATAAAAAACCCGTTCCATTTAATATCATTCCGTGAAGAGGCTCTTATTGTTTTTCAAGATGGTATCACATGATACTGAGTTCTGAAATGAAGAAATCTTGTATAACTCTACAAATGTAATCACTAATCTCCTGAAGCGTGAGAAATCTGTGATATAAATTTCATTTGAGTAGCGCGAATATTTCTTGTTGCGATTTCCATAAACAAAAATGTACTCTGCGGTTTTCCTGAACTGTAAACTGACAGTCGTCCTTTAAGTTATCCACTGTGCCTATATTTAAGGTGGATTGCTTTACCGCCATATATATTCCAGCTTTGCTTGCTTTTCAATTGTTATTCTTGTGAAGCTCCTAATTAAAACCTTGAATCCTTATAAGTTGTCACAACCAGGTCTTCCTCTGTCTTTATACCAAACTAACCTGCAATTTTTTTCAAGACAGCGCAGGGAGGAGGGATATAAGACTATAATATTGCACTGATTACAGATTTCTTCAGGACATTATTTCATAAAATGACATCGACTCAGCTTTATTTTTTTTTTAATTGGAGGTTTAACGACCGCCGTGAGCAACTAATTGGGCTATAAGCAGTCGCCCGTCCCTAATTTTGGGTCACTGGTTCCAGGGAAGGGAGAGAGCCAGTGCCGTAAGACAAACACATCATACATGCCTCACGGGATTCGAACCCGGACCCCTTTCGGACGAACGATCAGAGGCCATCGCTTAGACCACTGCGCCACCGGGGCGGCACTCAGCTTTGTTCATGTTGTTTTCTTCGAAACAACAGACCGCACAGGTAGCGCAGTGGCCTAAGCGTTGGTTTATGACCATTCGCCCGAGAAGTACCAGGGTTCGAATCCTGGTGAGGCATGGATCTAATGTTTGTCTTAAGGCGCTGGTTCTTTTTGTTCCATGCAACGAGTGTCCTTAAATTTGGGAAGGCGGCAGCATATAGCCCATTGATTTGCCCATGGTAGCCGTTATACTTTCAATAAAAAATATCTACAGAAAAACTTGTCAATAGATTAACTGGAGCTAACATTTGGAAGCTTTAAACATGAAAGTTTATGTTCGTTTATGTCACGTATTACACAGTATCACTAAAAGAAAATCACAACTTGCTAATCATTGTCACTTATCGCTATGCATCTGGTTAAATGTAAATACACGAATTTTAATTACATATTAAGATAATACAACGTACTTTGTCAGAAATATTTGTTTTCTCAAGCCGACCATGGTTTCTCTGGGTATTGACCTAGCTTCATCAGGACGCAGGGCACGTAAATATTAAAATTGTAGCATTATTGTCAACCACTATCAATCCACTGTTGGACGAAGGTCTCCCCAAGTTTCTTCCACAACGGTCTGTCTTGTGCCAGTCTTCTCCATGTTACTGCCGCATACTTTGGAATTTCATCCACCCATCTCACATGTGGTATTCTTCTAGGTCTTTTCCTCTCCCTTGGAATCCAGTCTAAAATTTCGGATGTCCATCGATGGTCTGTTTTGCTGGCAATATGTCTAGCCCATTGCCATTTGAGGGATTTTTCTCTGAACATGATGTCTTCCACTCTTGTCATTTTTCTGATCCAGGAGTTCCCCTTCTTATTTCTCCTGGTTGCACAAAGCATGCATCTATTCAAGCTTCTTTGAGTTGTCTGTAGTCTTTGTATGTCTCGTTTAGTTAAGGTTCACGTCTCTGCATCATATGTAAGCACTAGAAGGATGCATTGATCAAACACTTTTCTTTTAAACATAATCGCATATTGCTCTTGAAAATTATACTGTTTCTTCCAAAAGCTCTCCAGGAAAGTTTTATACGTTAATTAATTTTTTTACCAATGTGATCCTCACGTGATATCTGCTACCCAAGGTAAATGCAGGTATTGGTTATCTCCAGGTTTTCCCTATGAATCGATAAATCTTCATTTTTTGTAAAAGCATTGTACATCACTTTATCTTCTGAAAGTTCGTTTTCAATCCCACTTCTTTACTCTTGTCAGCAAGTCCCTGGGTCATACTCTGCAGCTGTGATGAGGCAGTTGCAAAAATTAACAAGGTGACTTAGATAATCTTCATTAATCTTTATCCCTTGGTTTTCCCAGTTCAGTGATTGAAAGACATTTTCTAATGTCGCATTAAAGAGTTTGGGAGATATAGTGTCACCTTGTTTCTCTCCCTTTCAATTTTGATGGGTGCCTTATTCTCAAACCGGCTAATCTTTGCACTTGCATTTTCATAGATGTTATTAATAATATTAATGCATGCATCTTCAATACCGCAGGACTTCAAAGCCATTGTAAATGCTAATGGTTTCAGCGAATCAAAGGCTTTTTCATAATCGACAAAAGTCATGCATAATGGAAGTTCATATTCCCTCGCTCTTTAAGCTAGTTCTCTTAGCACGTAAATATGATCTTTAGTGCTATGGCCACTGCTGAATCCAGTTTGTTCTCTCGGTTCAGCCATGTCCAGTGTTACCTACAAGCGGTGTTAAAGAACTTTATTGAAGATTTTATAAACCACGGATAGGAGGCTGATAAGTCTGTAGTTCATGAGATCCTCAATGTCACCTTCTTTATGTAGCAGGATCATTGTAGCAATATTGCAATCCTCGGAAATCTTACCTTTATTAAGGCATCGAGTGAAAACTTGGGCGAGTGCTGTTTCAGTTTCTCCACTTGCTTTCTGTATGATGTCTACAGTAATTCCATCTTCTCCTAGAGCTTTTCCCCGTTTCATGTTCTTGATTAGACGTGCAACTTCTGCTGGGAGGACTGTAAGAACTCTGGTATTAGTACCTTTTGTAATGTCAGGAGTACAAGTATCATCACTTTCATATACTTTGGAATATAAATATTTCACTCTTGTTAAATTGTCACCTCTGTTTCTTGTTACAGAGCCATCTTCTTTTCTCAGAGCCATAATCTGTTTACTTCCTCTACTCAGATGTCCCTTTGCTCTCTTCAGGTTTCGGTTGTTTTCAATTGCTTTCTTCACTAATTCACAGTTGAATTTCCTTACATCTTCAGTGACACTTTTTTGTACCGTCTTGCATAGCTCTGTATATTCCACTTTGGAAGTCATATCTCCTATAGTTGTCTTCATCTCGCTTCTTTTGTGCATCAGAATTCTGGTTTTTCCTGATAATTTGTTCGTGTGCAACTTGTTCTTAGTGCGAGCTATTTTTGTTGCTGTTTCCATAAGATTCTTGGTTAGTTTTCTGTTAACTTCAGAGATGTCCACTTCTTCCGACGTCAGACCTTCTAGAGCAGAGAATCTGTACCTCAATTCTAAGTTAAAGGTATTATGATGTATTTTGACGTTGGCCATGTCAATACACTTTGCTTGTTTTATGAGCTTGTCACGCTCGAGATTAGCGTTGAGGTGCATTTTACATGGTACCCTTCTGTGGTCACTACCTGTGTTGAACTTGTTTAGCACACTGCAGTCTTCCATGACACATTTCTTGTTACACATAATGAAATCAATTACGTATCTACAGTGCGTGGAAGAGGACATGGATATTCTGGGTCACATATATTCGATCATTGTCCCGCTGCAAAACAATTAAATGTCAATTCTGAAGGAAGGGTATACTAACTCCACCTTACCTCTACCTAAACATCCATGATGTATCGCTTGCTGTTCAGGGCTCATTCAATTTGTATACAGAGATATTGTGAATTGAACCCAATGGAGCCTCAAACGATGACGCATTAAATTTGGCTGATATGACGTTGCAAGTTTCCGCTCTTGAACACTTGAAATTCTAAATGTTCAATGTCTTCGAACACTTGGATTTTCTGACGTTATATTCAGTCAATTTAATCAGCCGAACATAACCATAATTAATTTAAGTTCAAGAATGAATTTCAATTCTTGCAAAGGGAAATATACACTGGTGTGCAAAGATTAAGGACGAAGAGGATAAATTAGCATAACAGCGGAACGAGCAGGCAGAACGGACCAAAAGACAACTCAAGAGATAGACTAGGGTCAGGTACGGTAGGGCATGCGCATATCTGCAGCATGAAGAAGGGGGTGTCGGAAGGGTATAAAGCACACAGGCGGGTTTCGCTCAGAAATTCGGTGAAAGCTATTGCACTGTGTACATCGGTTTGAACGACGTCAAGTTGCTGCCACCGGGTGATATGGCCAACAGGAAATCCAGTGCACGAAATCTGGATGACTTTACCTGAAGTCGCGTTATTGGGAAGTTGGAAGAAGGTCGAAGTGTGACTAAAGTGGCCGAGGAGTTTAGGATCTCTCACAGCATCGTTTCACAAGATTGGAGAACATTTCAAACGACAGGAACAGCTGTCCGAGAATATAGCAGTAGTCGTCCACGAGCAACCACGTCGGCGGACGACCGGTATATCGTCCTTCAGGCGAGAAGAGACAGAGGGCCGACAGCGGGAGAAATCGCAAGGCACATGCAACAGACATCTGGACGTCCGTTATCGCGTTTTACCGTGTCCAGGAGGCTGCACAAAGGTGGTCTATTTGCACGACGACCAGTACTGTGTGTGCCATTAACACATGCTCATCGGAGACGATGGTTTCGGTGGTGCCAGGAACATAAGAACTTGAAACATCAGCAATGGGGTCGAGTTCTCTTTACGGATCAGGGCCGATTTAGTCTGACGAGCGATTCTGGACGTATGCACATCAGGAGAGAGCAGGAAACACACATTCACACCTCCAACATCATCGAAAGGGTCTTGTTTGGAGGTGGCAGAGTTCTCGTTTGGGGCGGTATCATGCTTGGGAGCCGTACTGACCACCACATCCAATGAGGTTCAGTCACTGGTGTTCGCTATTGTCCCGAGGTTATCCTGCCTCACGTCCGTCTGTTTGGTCCTGAGTTCCTCTTCATGGACGACAACACTACACCTCATCCTACAGTGGCTGTCTCAGAGCTGTTGGAGAGTGAAAATGTTTAACGCATGGATTGGCCCGCAATGTCCCCGGACCTAAATCCAATCGAGCACGTGTAAGACCTTTACGGGAGACGCTTGGCAGCACGTCACCGCCGCCCCGGTGGCGCAGTGGTCTAAGCGATGGCCTCTGATCATTCGTCCGAACGGGGTCCGGGTTCGAATCCCGGTGAGGCATGGATGTTGTGTTTGCCTTACGTCACTGGCTCTCTCCCTTCCCTGGAACCAGTGACCCTAAATTAGGGACGGGCGACTGCTTATAGCCCATTGAGTTGCTCATGGTGGTCGTTAAACCTCTAATCAAAAAAAGCACGTCACCAACCGCCAGCAACGAATCCCCTGCTACGATTGGCGCTGAAGAGGAATGGGACGTGATGCCTCAATAGCTCCTTGACAACCTCGTCTTCAGCAAGGACAAACGTTGTAAATCCTGCAACGCAGTCAGGGGTGATCATATCCCCTACTAAAGACTGGATTTTTCTTGGCAGCCGCCTGCCACATGGATGTTTCTGTCTTCTATCCAGTTGTGCTCGAAGCTACCTTTTCATTAAAGTGCCTTTGTATCCTTTGGATTCCTTGTTTGGACGATTTTGCACACTTGTCCCATATTCTTACATCTTGGTGATCCTATGGTATGGTTTGAGTTGATGTGGAGCAATTCTGCACGACGTTACATTCGAAGAACCGTCTTGTCCTTAATTTTTGCACGTCAGTGTAGATTAAAATTACTTACTTCGAATGCTCGCAAGAGTACGTTTTGAGACAGTTCTAACAGTAGTTCACGGCTATAAACATAATACATAAATTTTACATACTGCCAGAATTTACTATTTTTTTTTAATAATTGTGCGTCATGCTATGAAGTTCTCTCTGAAATCGTGTGTGGCGTACCAAACTGCCATTTTATTACTGTCAGAACACAATTTTATAAAAAACTTACTATTATAGGAGATCACGTTTCTCCAGCAGATAATTGTTATACAGCTGTGCAGTTTTAAGGAATTTGTAACAGAATGGATTTTGGATTGGAGGTTTAATGACCACCGTGAGCAACTCAATGGGCTATAAGCAGTCGCCCGTCCCTAATTTAGGGTCACTGGTTCCAGGGAAGGGAGAGAGCCAGTGCCGTAAGACACACACAACATCCATGCCTGACCGGGATTCGAACCCGGACCCCTTACGGACGAATGATCAGAGGCTAGCGCCTTAGACCACTGCGCCACCAGGGCGGCTTGTAACAGAATGACGAACATACGTTGATATTTACTGGACAAGAGATCGGTTGGGAAAAGAGGATATTTATAAAGAAAATCACAAGAAATATGCATCTTTCAAACTTTAAAAAGATAATATACTTTCCATTATTGAATTGATAAAATAAATTAATGTCCTCCTGAAATCATGTGATTCAATACATAATATTTTCCAAAATTGGGTTACCCTCAGTAATATTAATATATAGTTTGAAGTTAATTAACAGAAAAAAATATTATGAATATAATACTAGATTTCACTATTTCATTTCCAATTTTGTAGATCACTATCCAGCTATTCGTGTAAATTTGACTAGGAAGGTTAGTCAGATAATATGCAGTGATTTGAATCTTTCGTCGTCAAGAAGCGGGATTCGAATCCGCCTCTCCCATATTTCCCGAGCAAACGGCATTAATGTTAAGCAAATCTGGTGGTTAAGAATCCTATGTCGTGATTGCCTGGAGGAGCAGATAAATAAATTCTTGTCATAATTACACCAAAAAACGGATTGCCATCTTCAAAATCTGTATTGTATGGTGCAATCCGGAATTCCATTCATTATTTATATGCTCCTCCGGGCAATTCCGGGATGGTATTCTTAACCTCCAGATTCGCTAAACATGAATGCCGGTAGCTTCGACTAGCGAATCCTGTGATGGGTATATTCAAATTAATCGGAAATTTCAGACTTGGTCGTTCTGGGTGGTTTAGTGGTTAGCATACCCGGACGCTTTCTGGGATTCGATTCCCGCACCAGAACGACGAAATTTTCAAGTTTTCAGATATTATCTGACTTAGCATCCTTGTCATATTTACACCAAAAAATGGATTGTTATCTTCAAAAAAATATATATATATTTATAAAAAAGTTAGAAGTTTCAATTATACTAAAGGGTTGACGTTTTTAGAGTGTGAACTGCCTGTTCTTGAACAATCGTGATTCAGACAGACATATTGCAAAAAACATGAGGAATATACATTTTAAGCTTCGATTAATGTGACTTAATTTCATGGATGTCTAAGAGCAAAATCGATATGATAGTACCAAAAATGGTAATTAGCTTGTGTGGATGAAATTGTGCAAGTAACTAGCAATTCCAAGCTAGAACTAGAGATACAATCGATAATCTTGCCGTTAGGTTTCATACAAATCTGATATTCCATAATACATTGATGTTTTTTTCTGATACATCGGTAGTTTTCTGGTTTCTGGACTTATTGATTACAAGTACATTTTTTACATACATCGATAATAAAAGGTGGACATCTTGTAAACGTTTCATTGTTGTTTTTGGAGTTAATGATCACAGTGAGCAACTCGAAGGGCTCTAGGTAGCGGTTTATTGGAAATTCAGGGCCACCTGTTCCACGGAAAGCCAAGAGATAGTGCCGTAAGTAAAACGCACCTCTTAACCCTTATAAGGGGATCGTTCTGCACACCATTTCTGTGGTCTGCATCATGTCCTTCTCCGTACAGGCGACAAATGTTCAAACGACACTCTTCGTCAGAAACCATCATCCTGTAAGATGACAAGAACTAATTTTTTAGCATTAGTAAAAATTACCACGTTGATAGTTGCCCATATCGTGCAAATCTTGTACAGACCTACACGAAGATGATAAAAGGTTATGTGGGACTCGCACTGCAATTATTTGGCCGAAATACGTGCATCACTTCTTTGGTTGAAATTTCTACACACCAGCTCTGCTGTCTGCTACCTGTTCTTCTTGGTACCGGCGACAAATGTTCAAACAATACTCTTCTGCAGAAACAATCGTCCTGTAAGGTGACCAGAACTATATTTTCAACATTTATAACAATGATCAAGTTGATATGGATAAAGGTTTTTAGTTACATTATTAATGCTCTTATCGAGCAAATCTGTATCGATTCTTCTTTTAACGTGAAATCGAAGAATGGATCATTGCGAAGGCAGTCCTTATGTTTGTTTGTGTTTCTTCCTGTTTTTATGTTGTTGCTATTAGTACGAATTTGAAAAATCCTAAAACTAACGATAACTTTAACTTTTGCATGGTAAAATGTAAGAAACCATGATATCAAATCTGTAATTTTATTTGAATGTGATTTTTCTTTTGTCTCACGTAAACTATTAGCGACTGCCATCTCTGATGATAATAAGAGGAAAATGACATGCCGCCCATGTAAGGCAGTCGCCTAAACATTGGTTTATGACCATTCGTCCGAGACGGGCCCGGGATCGAATCCCGGTGAGGAATAGAAATTGTGTTTGTCTTCCGGTCCTGGCTCTTTCCCTTCCCTGGAACCGGTAGCCATAAATTAGGGACGGGCGACTGCTCATAGCCTATTGAGTTCCTCCCTGTTGTCGTTACCTTTCATTAAAAAAGGGACATATAATAAAATATTTATCTTATTATTGTGTTCTTATTTCACAAATGTCATCCACAGATTCATGCGAATTTAAAGACATTTGAAAGTTGTACTGTATTTGAACATTTGTACTCCGTTTGTATTGGGTGAACAAGCGAGACCCACCCGTTTTGGAATCAAAAGACGTCATAAAGGAAATTAATCTACATATTAGAATGCTGCTAAAAAGCGTATCCCAAAGGTGGGCTTTGCAGATCGATTTCTGCGTTCAACCATAGGTATGATTGTGGCTTGTCAAAAACTCATGTTCACAATATTCAATATTTCTTAGCAGGATAAATTGTATCTCATTGGTTTTCTATATTCTTCGTGTGTAAGAAGCTCTTTTCTAATAAGCAGGTGGATTTTCATGTTTTTCTCTGAACCTTCCATATGGTGGATGTTAAATAATATTGCATTGGTAAGAAGCGAGATCCACTTCATATGCTATTTATGTGTGGCTGGAATCCGACTGTAAGAGAGCACGATAATTTACTTCAACCCTCTACACAAAAAGAAGTAACTGTATGGACTTGATGCTTGTTTAAAGAGAACAGAATTAATATGCGGTTTGTCGATAAAGTCAGACCATGTGACCTCGTATGGAATCATGCTTAAAACGCCTGTTGTTGGACTATTGCGCAGCGATGAAAATTTGCTGTCCGAAGTTAGTTGGAATCAATGAAACGTTTTGAAGACTTTGATTAAGGTGTAAAGCAAGCGATTTTTATTAAATTAAAACTTTTAAGATGACAATAAAAGTGCTATTCGTTTGCTGCAAATCTAAAAGAAGAAAAACTGTTTTAATGTCCGATGAGGAAAAGTACGAGCGTTCAAGATTACACACTCTGCTTAGGAAAGCATTTTACATATTTACTTAGCTATCTTGTCTTTTATTTATTTATTTTTAGTGTTTTCTTCCTAAAAGATGAAATAATTGAAATGACTGTACCTTTGAACTATTTTCCGAGAAAATGTTATTAAAATTGCTTCCTCGTAATTAAGAGCGTTCGGAAGAGTAGCTTTCGAAATGTTATAAACTTTTTAATTAAAATTATGATATGTTCGAACGCTCTAAGAACAGCAAACAAATATTTGTGTAAGAAAATCTGTGAACTATACACGTAGTTAGCGTACTTAATATCAATTTTGTCCTATTTAATGAATCCGTAACGTAATAGGCTCCAAAAAATTCGTTGTTCTAAGATGCCGCAATTAATTTGAACAAAATCTTTTGTTCATACCGAAAAATGTAAAACATTTTGCATTCGTATGCTGTTGTAGTTAGAATTGGTACTAAGCACTGCCTTACAAGATTTGACAGTGTTCGTAAAATTAAGCTTATTACATACCGTATTACACACACCATATATGAAAGAAAGGATTATGCATCATATTACGATGACAAATTATGTGACTTTTTGTGTTTCGTGAAAGAGCTTTACTCAAAATATGTCACGGCAGAGTCATTATGAGTGAGCAAAAGAAAATAATGTTACCTTGATAACTTTATGTATGGTATTTATTAGCTGGCAGCAATACCGTATTGTTTTCGCTGTCAACACTCAATGTACTTTGATATTTGCGCTATCATGTTTGAACCACCTAATTGTCACACACATTACATCGATAGTGCATCGATAGTTTTTAGTAACTATCGATATTTTTACGTTTTTCAATGTTGTAAGTGTAAAGCCCAATGGTGTAAACATTCAGCTTCCACGGATGGCGTTGATGACTGAAACGCTCATTTTCACATCATTTGCACTGGTGTCGAAAACATTGAGCCCAGCCATACTGGTATATAATGGCAATGCAAAACTAATGTTAACTATAATCAAAACAGTAAACGTTGAGGGTATGCGGTTTTCGCACTCTGATCTTCTTCACGTTAAGTTAAGCTCAAAGCGAAAGTGTACGTTTCAGTCAGATAAAGACCAAGTCTAAAATCGTTGTCCTTGTTGATTGTACTTAAAATTTAACGGTACGTCAGGTGCTGAAACAGTTCTTGCTTGAAAGTAAGTAATTAGTAATAATGGGTTAACGTAATATATAATTTTTGAAATACGTCAAATCTTAGTTATAATTTTAAAGAACTGCCTCCAGTTGCTGTCGATATAAATGATCCCAGAAAAAAAAACAATTGCGGAACAGCCCCACTCAAAAATGTATTTATTCAACTTCTCAGGAATGATTACAACGATTTTGCTAAACATTATTAAAAAAAGTATTTTTTGATACAAAACGGGTGACTTTTCTTCTTTAACTTTTGTGAACAGAAACATAAAAAAATCATACAATACAAACAGAAAATGAAAATTAAGGAGTAACGAATTATCTCGTTTTTCAGGCAAAAATTTTATTTCGTCAATTTTGCTCACGTACGTCTGGAACATATCGTCAAAACGTAGACTCCCCGCCCCTGCAGCGCAGTGGTCTAAGTGCTGGCTTCTAACAATTCGTCCGAGATCAGTCGGAATTCGAATCTCGTGAGGAATAGATGTTGTGTTTGTGTCACAGCACTGGCTTCTCTCTTACCTCAAACCAATTGTCCTAAATCAGGAAAAGGGGATTGTTGTACAGCCCATCGTGTTGCTCACGGTGACCGTTAAACAACCCCAAACCAAAAAAAAGTTAGTTTCAAAGTTTATCGGTGACCATTGGGCCAACAGTATGCGCAACATTTTGGCGCATGTAGATTATTATTGGGTAGTAACTTACCATGCTTCCCACAATGCAATAATCCATATCATATATAGATTAAATGTGTCTCTATTTATTATATCTGAAGAAGAGGCAGTCGCTGCCTCGAAAGTGCTCATGGTTTTAATTGTATATATTTTTCATCTTTTAGTCATTAAATCGTGCTAAAGACAGAAAACCTTCATCATTTCAGTATCGATTGTTATTTTTTAACTATCGATTGTCATAACTACCGACAGTTTTCCATCTCTATTTTTTGAGCCTGCGAAATAAGTTCCTTAAAAGATAATCAGCATTACGCTAATTAAATTTCATTTTGTTCATAATGTACTGTAAATTTCTCCATGAATCAACTAATTATCTTTATATAAATGCACGCCCGAATGTCTCAGTTTAGAAGTTTCCCAGGATGCATGTTTGTTGGGGCGACATGTCAGCTCAATTTACTTGTGTAATACCGAATTTCATACGTCCAACAGATGCACATTTCTAATTAGTATTCAATGACGTGTACCCAATCTGCATTTATCAATTTAAAATATTCTGCAAAGTTAAAAAAACATTATGTTTACTTGATCATGACAAGCATAGAAACCATGTTCGTATGTCGTTGTGAGCACTGAGAGTTTCACATAAATTCTTACAACGAGACAGACAATTTTATAGATAGCAAGCTCTTTTCTCCAAAATTTCGTCAAAGTTAATGATGTAGTGAAAAATGCGAAACAAAAAGTTCGGAATTCCTAAAAAAAAAGAACCTACATGTATCTCACATTGCAAACAGTTTGCAGAATTGCGGCTTGATATCAATCAACATATTTCAAAACAATTTGGATAATGAAAATTGTTATTTGTTTTGTTAGCTATTAATAGTTAAAATAATGTTGTCATTGTAGGGGTGAGACCTAGACTTTCCTGCTAAGTCCCGCCTTCTTTCCGATAGGCGTCCGTGAGTTACTTTAACAACTTCCACCTACAGCAAATAATCTGAGGTTCTCACTCTCGTAATTTATTAATAATAAATTTATCATCCAGGCCCCTCTTCCTCCGCTTTTTTGTGTAATTATCCGCGAATCAAGGAAGGGAGAGAATGGTTACTGTAAGGCACTTCATCAACTTCAATAAATACTTCGTGAATAAGAAAGATAATAAATTTAATGAATCAAAGTACTACTGAGAGTCTGGTTCCGGTGCCAATGTCCGCGTCGACGAATTTGGGGCATGCGTCGTCCGTCACGAAGAGTTCAATTTCCAATCCGTTGCCCTTACGCCACTCTAATTATCGGAGTCGTTCCGACTCCACTCTGTAATTCGAAACACTCTGTTTCACTTTAAAAATCAGGAACTGCGTTCCTCGGAGCATAAAATCTCCACAGTCTATCCGTCTTCCAGACACTCGTTGCAAATATTTTTCACTTTCTCCCGAAGCCTCTAGCTTCACGCAAATAACAGGAACTGCGTTCCTCGGAGCATAGACGCCGCACGTCTACCCGCCGTCCAGGCGCACCTCGCAATCTTTCTTCTCTCTCCCGAAGCACACGGCTTCACGCAAAAACCAGGAACCGCATTCCTCGGAGTCAAGCTCCCGACGTCTACTCGCCTTCCAAGCGGCTTCGCAATATATTCCTTCTCTCTCCGAAGCTATCTCTTATCCCCCTCGCTCCAGAAGACCCCTCCCTTCTTTTTTCGGCCCCCTCTACCACGAGGCGCTGACCTACTACAAGGCGCTGACCTTGTCAGGTCCTGGAGCGAACCTGACCTTTGACCGCAGGCACCCTTTCTTCGAATCGGCACCCCAGCCGCTCCTGCTTCTGGGGAAATCGCTCTCCCTCGCTTATTGTCTCCGTGCTCGACGACATACCACACATTCCACCTAACGGACTTCTGTACGTGGAAACCAGACTCTATACAAACAGAACAAAACATACAACAATAGTGACATTCTTTTACCCAAAGGACGCATTCAGTCTTCCCAGACAGGCTGGCGCCCTTCTAACCTTGGGCATTGTATATGCACACAGTTAATGAAATAAAGTTATTTCCTTGTTTTTATGTACATAAATTAGCACTAGATCATATCTTAATTGATATGCATCTCATTATTACTTTTCGCCTTTACAGGCCTCGGCCCCTGAGACGAAACATGCGGGGTCCTTACTTCGCATGGTGAGTCCTGTTCACTTGAGTTTCTTTATATATATTGTTTTTCAGTTTATCACCTCACATACAGACACAAACAGGCGAAAATAATAATATCACTTCCCCCGTCCCTTTCTCTTTTTTTTTTGTCGTACAACAGTAACAACTTCGAGCCTCACTGAGTCTCTACCTGTGTAGTGATACACTTGTGTTCATCAGGACGCTGATCACCTACCTCAAAAGATAACCGAGATAAAGCATCAGCGTGAGGGATTAGCTTGCCTGCTATGTGCGTTATTTTAAGGTTGAATTGTGAGGTGGCCAAACTCCACCTCTGTAGTTTAGAGCTCTGGGATGCTGCGCTAGTCAAATAAACTAACGGATTGTGATCGGACATTACTTCCACTGGATGCCCGAAAATCCATCCTTCGAACTTCTGGAGTGCCCATACTATGGCGTAGGCCTCCTTGTGACTGGCGGCCCATCTAGCCTGCGTGCCGTTTAACTTCCGGCTGGCGTAAGCTACCGGTCGGATTTCTCCCCCGTTACTTCTCTGCGCTAAACAGCAGGCTACGGCAAATGAACTCGCATCCGTGTACAATAAGAACGGACGGTCATAACTTGGCGTCGCTAGTACTGGTGCGGAACACAAACATTCCTTTAGCTTTTTGAAAGCGATGTCCATTTCTGTTGTCCAACTCACTTTCTCCGCGGCTTTCTTTCCCGTTAAATCGGTTAGCGGTTTCGTGATCTCGGCAAAACCCGGTACGTATTCCCGATAAGAACTGCAGAGTCCCAGGAAACTACGTACTTCCTTCTTCGTCTTCGGTGGTAACAGGTCCCTGACCGCCTGTAACTTCTCCGGGTGCGGCTGGTGACTCCCAGAACCGACCAAGTGCCCCAATAATGCACTTTTTCCTTAGCGAAGCAGCACTTCTCTAGGTTCCCCGTAAACCCCGGCTTCCACCAAGCTACCGATTACCTTCTCTAAATGCTGCAAGTGCTCCTACCAATTCTTGGAGATCACTGCAACGTCATCGAGGTAACCTACTGCATAATCCAAATGAGGGTTTAACACTTTGTTCATAATCCTCTGGAATGTTGCAGCGGCCCTCGACGATCCAAAAGGCATTACGTTCCACTGGAACAATCCTCGGTGGGTAGCAAACGTAGTGTATTTCTTGCTTCCGGGGTCCATCGGTAGTTGATAATACCCCTTCAGCATATCCAAAGTTGTGATGTATTTTGCTGCCCCCACCTTGGCTAAAAGATCCGGGATGTGTGACATGGGGAATGCGTCTGCGACGGTGTGCGCGTTGAGCATTCTAAAGTCACAACACAATCTGACTTCCCCTGTACGTTTAGCAATACAAACAATTGGATGACTATACACTTCCCCCGACTCTTCTATCATCCCTCTGTCACATAACTCCTTAATCTGATCATCCACCATCCGCTGCATAGATTGGGGCACTTTGTATCTGTGCTGAGTACGTAGCACACTCCCCGGTTTAACCGTTATCTCGTGGTTACCTAACGTGGTTCTTCCTATTTCCCCCGAAAAAAATACTTTCGAGCGATCTACCAACTCCTGTAGCTCCCAAAGTTGTTGCTGCGTGATCTCTGGACTTTCTACGTTCAGCTGCTTGGGATCCTTCCTTTCTCCATCTTTCGGCTCCATGGGGGCCTCCCGAATCTCCCCGAACTCTCCATCTGATTCAAAAATTACCCCCACCACATTCATCTGGGGTTTAAACTCCCTCAATTTGCCTACGTGAACGTGGCGCCTCTGCCCGTTGCCTACCTCAATCACATAGCTGCTTGCCCCCTCTTTTCTACAATATGCACGGGGCCTGTCCATCTGGCATAAAGCTTGTTCCGGGAATCTGGAATGAGATCTATAGCCTGATTCCCAACCACGAAGGACTTCTGCCGCAGTCGTCGGTTGTAGTAGGAAGTGTACCGACGCTGCTGCTCCTCCGCCACCTCCTCTACTTGGAGCGCCACCTTTTCCATCCTTTCTTTCATTTCTTGGAGGTACTGCCCGGCCGACACTGAAATACCAATGGGTAGCTTGCACTCTCAGGCACAGTTCTTTTTCAAGATTGCTGGCGGTCCCGTTGGTTCCCGACCGTACAATAATTGGAACGGCGCTATGCCCGTGGTCACGTTGGGCACCTCCCGATACGCCCATAAAAGATAAGGTAGTGCCTTATGCCACTGCCTTGGCTCCTCCCTTATTATGTGGTGTAACATCCCCTTGAGGGTCCTGTTGAAACGCTCGATCAACCCATTGGAGGAGGGATTTCCTGGTACCGAGAATCTGGAAGTCGAACCCAACCTCTTCAAGATCTCTTGCGTCAGTCCCGACACAAAATTAGTGCCCCTGTCCATCGCCACTACCTCCGGAATGCCCGTGCGCTGAAAGATCTCCAAAAGCGCAACACAAGTGTTCTTCGCGTTTAAGGAGGTCAGACATACGGCCTTCGGCCAACGTGTATGTTGGTCCATCATCACCAAAATCCATCTGTGCCCCTTGCTAGAAGGCGGTTCTATTGGGCCGATCAGATCCACGTTGACGACCTGAAAAGGTAGAGCGGGCCTTCTGACTGCAGTTATAGGTACTCTATCTCCTCTTGTGACAGGACGTCGTAATTGACATCCCTCACATACGTCACAGTACTGACGCACGTCTCTCTTCACGGTTGGCCAATAGAACGAATATCGAATCCTCTCTAGCGTCTTTTTGTGTCCCAAGTGCGCCGAAAATACCGAATCGTGGGACAGGCTTAGCACTTGTTTTCTCCTAATCTCCGGGACTGCAAGTTGATTTGTCAATTGCCCTAACACCCTTTCTCTATGGTAGAGCATCCCTTCTATGTAAACATAGCCTCCTTTTTCCTCTTTAGCACATCAACGAGCTTCCGATAAGGTCCTATCTTCCTCCTGTTGGCCTGCGAATACCGCGTGATCGGATCTGCTTACTTGCCGAGATTCTCCAATATCCTCGCCGGAGCCCGAACGAGCTATCTCCGTATGCTTACTTTCTCCCCGTGCACCTGCCTCTTCGTCTCCTGATTGGCTGTCCGATTTCGCCTCCTCTTCGACCACGCCCTCCTCTGTCGGCGGCGGCTCGCTCTTTGCCTTAGGCGCTTCCGGTTCCTCCTCGACCCCTACCTGATTCACCGCGATATTAGCTCGGTGGGTACGGCCTTCCGTACTCTCATTCTCCGCTATCGAATGCTCCCTCTCTTCGTACTTTCGCTCTTCCCTCTCCTGTTTAGGTTCTAGCGCTTTCTGTAAATTAATCGCCCACTCGGGACTACAGTCTCTAACCGTTGACATTTTTACGTAATCTTCTGGAGTAATAATAAACTCATTACTCAAATTAGGTACTATGGCACAAACAATTTCACTGATTCCTATCGTTTTACTCCCCGCCTTTTCTAGACCTGCTTCTATAATCCTAATTCCAACCATTTTTATGGGAAAAACGGCTGTTCTTCCATCAAACCCTCTCAGTTTTACCTTCCCAATTTCCTCCAATTTTTCTCATCCCAATAATCCTCTCTTTAAACAATTGAATTCAGCCCCACTATCTACCAGTATATTGGATTGGAGCCCTGCCTCTGTAGTTACCATCATTTGTTCTCCTACAGGTATTTCTGTCTTTTTAATCTCTGCTTGGTTAGATCCGAAAACTCTTCCCACCGTTGCGCTCATCTTTCTCACCTCCTGTTCTACTTTTTTCGGTCTCCTCTCTAGGTTTCTCTACTTCCTGATTATTCTCCACAGCAACATTTCCTACCTTTTTCACTCCGGCGTTCCGCCAATAATAGGAATTACTCCGGCCCTCCGGTCTTACGCTACCCTTCTGGGGACATAAGGATTGACGATGACCCGGCTTCCTACAAGAAAAACAGATTATGCCTCGATCTAAACTAGGGTTATCCTGACTTCTCATAGGTCGTTCTCCTTCTACCTTACTCCCGAACTTCCTATCAGGCGCTTGGAATTTCTCCTTCCGAAATTGCCCACTACTATTACCGCTCTCTCTCTTCACGAATCCGCTTCCCGTAGAAATATACTGACTCCCTTTGGCATTGTAATTCGACGAAAAATTATCCTTCACCTTTCCTATCTCTAGTGCTTCCACATGACTCTCATATGAATCACATAACTCCCCGAATTCTTTAGCCAATACTAGTTTACCCACCGCACCTCTCTGCAGTAAATAGGCTTTTAAGGATGGGGATAGCAATCCTTTAAACATATCACACAGTAGCAGATTTACTAATTGGTCGAACTCGGTTACTCCGCAGTTGGCAACATAATACCTGAGTGACCTGCCAATCCGTCCCGCTTGCTGTTTGAAGCTCTCCCCCTTGTTCGGGCGTATCGCCTCGAACTGCTTCAGATATACATCTGGAGTCAAATGACATTCACTGAGAATAGCTTCCTTGACGGTATCATAATTACCATATTGCTCTACGGTCAGACGTCGGAACAAATGGTTTACGCAATCCGCATTGAATAACGCAATCACTAACCGCCCTTGCATGCTCTCTGGTATGTCATGCAGAATAAACGCTCTCTCTATGGTGTCAAAAAATCCAATATCTCTTCAGGTTTTGTAGGGCTTTGGGGTAAATTCCTCTCTAGAATTCTGATGTAGTCGGCCAGCTTCGTTGACTGTCTCCCTGACGCTGATGCCACGCCCCGTTCTTGTTCTATCTGTAATTTTTTAGCTCATAAGCCCTAGCCTCTTTTCTATCGGCTAGCTCCATCTCAATTCGCTGTTGCTCTAAATCTAGCCTTTTCTGTTCCATTTCCAATATCCTAAATTTATATTCCCATTCTAGACCTATCGAATTCCCTTCTATTCCTTTGTCATTAATTATTACTTCTTTGCTAGAATTCAATTCATTATCTGTTCCTCCCTCATTTTCTCTTTTGCTTCCCT